>OZ007560.1:74031768-74537950 GCA_963931875.1 Pollenia griseotomentosa
TGTTGTGGTTTTTCTTCATATCTGGACAACGGCAAGAGTTGTTCAGATATGAACATCTTGGCATCTTGGTTATCAAAAACACAACATGCGATAAAATGAGGGCAGGATTGAAAAAGTGGGCGTGGCACTTCCATACAAACACATTATAGATTGTTGTACATGAGAAGAACGACAAGAACCATTGTTTCCACATAAGGTGCAAGGATCTTGGTTATCAATACACAACATGCGACAAAAAAATATATTTTTTTTTTATATCTTAAGAACCGTATAAATTGTCTGAATTTGGTACTCATGGCTGGATTATCTAAGAAATGGGCGGGATTAGAGAAGTGGGCGTGGCACCTCCCGTTCAAAGGCATAGATTTCTATATATTTGGAGAACGACAGGAGCCAAAGTTTCCAAATTTGGTACAAGCATCTTTGTTTGGCATCAAATGTTTGGTGAAAGGGCGGAATTTATATGACTTTATGTTCTTATCGCAGCACGGTGAAGGGTATATGAGATCCCATATAGCCGAATAAAATACTCTAACTTGTTTTTATTTGATAAACAATCAATTATTGTTTGCTGTAGACAGGGTATTGTCTTTAGCTGTTTAGGAGAATGATGTCAGGCTTTAAAAATAATTCGAATTTGAAATTTAAAACTGAATGTTAAAATTAGACAAAAAAAAAATGGTCAACAAGAAGGTATTAACTCAATATTTTTTTTTTTTTACTTTTTGGAAAAGATCAACACGTAATATCCATATCAACCAGTTAAAATATGATGCTATTTTGTCTACTTTTTGGTAATAGGAAGGTTGGTTTAAACATTTTTGTTCGTATGCCTTAAATGTAAAATTAAAAATTGGTTTACTTCTACTGAAAATTTTAAATTAATACCATTTTGTTGATTTACACCCTGTTTTTCAAACTAAAATAAAAATTTTCGCTTGGGAATTTACTATATTGAAACAACAATAAAACAAGTCAAATTTGTTTTTGTTTTCAATATAAATTTCTAAACGAAAATTTTTATTTTAGTTTGAAAAACAGGCAGGAAGTGCGAATTGTTTTCTTACAAGACCACAACAATAAAATGCATCAAACTGTCATTTACCACTTTGTTGTTAAAGTACTATACCAAAAACTGTGGTAAACTATTTACATTTATATTTGTACACTCAAAATATTATGTAGGTAAAATCAACGTAAAATGAAATATAAAAGAAATGAAAATTAAATTAAAACCCGGTCAAATCCTTTTTCATTTAAATCAGACTAAAAATAAGTTTATTTTTAAATGTTAAAAAATAACTAACTAAATACAGTAAAAATGACTGATTTTAACTTTTGTTTCGAGAAAAAAAATCAAACGTACTAAGTTTTTTTTAATGACAAAAAAGAACAGCTTAATATTTTAAATAAACGGAAAATCATTCGTCTTTTGTAATTTGTTTTTTAAACAATGTGTCCAAAAAGCTAAAATATAATTTTCCTACTAAAATGACTGTATTTTAAGTTAAAATTAACTGAAACCTTTTTAAAAAACCTACAAAAAGCTGATGTAAAAATTGTTTGTGTGTACAAGCAGGGATGCCAATTTAGCGCGTTTTAACTATACACAGCGCGTTTTTTTTTCATCTAAGCGCGTTTCATAATAAACGCGCTAAATTGTCGCGTTTTTGGTAAAATAAAACCAAACGTTTAAATTCAAAATGTTCTTACTTGTTTTTGCGTACCAACATTGTCTTAATAAAAATTGTTTCATCAGTAAAAAAATAAAGATAAAACTGAATCATTTTGGATTGAGGTCTACAGTTTTAAAAACTCTGTTAATAAAAATCCATTAATCCAATTAAACTGTCTTCATTTTTTATAAACTTATTAAGCTCTCCATTTTCAATTGCACAAAGCCGCAAATTAGTATGGAGAAACAAACAAAATCAATTTATCTTGTATATAGATTTTGTACTTTATTTATATTTTGTTTAAATTTAAAAAAAAAAAAAAATATTTTTTAAAATTAACGAAATTTTTTTAATAAGTTTTTTCTATGATGTGCTATGTTCCCAATTTTTATTTATGATAAACACAGTGAAATTTATTGTTGATGGAAAGCTAGATTCTATGCGCATTTCACTGGTTGCTTAGGCCAGATCATCCATTATCAAAGCTTAAACAAAACACCAACATAAACAGTATATTTCACACACTGTAACACGTGTGAAATATAAAATACTCTTGTTTTAGTTATAAGCAAAGATGTTTGTAGTTTTATTAAGATTCCGGAAGGATATTCTATTGATTCCTTGCAAGTGTGCATGGATTATTTAAAATACTTAAAGAACATTTACAAAAAGCCGCAAAATAGTGTGGAGAAAAAAACAAAATCAATTTATCTATATAGATGTTGTAATTAATTTATTTTTAGTTCTAGCTTTACCCGGTGCGCTTCGCTTCCGCCATTAAAAAAAAAGTAAAATTTCTTAAAACAGATGATGTGTAACGATAACAAAGCAAATAAAACCAAATTTAGATACTTTAATTATTACCGCTCTACTGCTAAACAGAAACCTATCTTGTGCTTATATTGAAGGTGTGATGAACATTTCTGCAATCCAGCCAACTTTTTGGCAGATATTTTGTAAAAAAAGCAAACTATTTGTTGCAATTTTGATTAGAAACTTTTACATATCGTGACAATTCTCCAGATATAAAGAAATCTAAAACGTCTTTGTATGGGAGGCTCTTCTCTTATCTAGCTCACTTTTTGATAAAAGTTGTGCATTGATAACCAAGCTAAATATTTGTACAAAACCGTTCCCCGGATCACTGTTATTTACACTACACTGAAAGAAAAATGTTTCATATATTTAATGAATCATTTTCATAAAAAAATTTTCATTGGTTAAATGAAAATTTTCATTGTCTAAATGGAATTTCATAGTTGTAATGAAGTCTTTTCGTTAAATTCGCTTCATTGAATTTCGAAATTACGTTAAAAATTTTCATTGGATATATGAAAACTTAAATTTGTCCAAGTTAAACAAAAAATTTTAATTGGGCACAAAAAAAAACAATATACAAACATAACTATAATCATAAATTAATACAAAATTATAGTTTCCTTAAAAAAATGTATAATTGTTAATTAAAAAATGTAAGATTTAATTATTTCATACATCTTATGTTATATGCCATTAAATTTATGAAATCAAAAATTTTTTTATAAAAGCAACATACAGTGCACTCGCGATAATATGAACTAATTAAAACAAAGCCAGTTCACTTTTACAAGATTGTTCATATTTGCGAATGGCATTTAATTTCCTCTCAAAAACGTTTTTTCCATAAAAATAAAAGTTTCTAATGTCAAAGCTTTTTGATTTATTGTTCATTGCATTTAAAAAAAAAAAAACAAACTTAAAGTAATGCGACAAAGTCTGTGATTTTCTTTCGTTCAATCAGTTTAAAAACGCAACGCTCTTTTAAAAATCTCTAGCTATTTGCCGTGTCCGCTAACAGTGATCTTTTTGTATCTCTTTTTCAAAAACCATCGGTGCATGCATTTTCCATTTTTTGGGTATTCGGAAGACCGCACATTTTTCTTTTTCCAAGTCAAATAAATGTATTGTTATAACATTTAAAAAAAAAACAAATTTATTCGCTAAATTAAAAATACCTTTTTCCTAAATGGCCTTAATTTTCTGATTTTTCTTTTTTAAGTTCAAAACGTATGCTTTTTTTAATTCATATATAAGAAATTTTCACGTTAAAATTATATTTTAAAATGAAAATATATAAAATTCCATGTTAATGTGAGAACTTACTAAAAAGTGTATATAAAACATTTTGATTAACAACTGAAGACAATTTTAAAGCGATGTCTAGGGAAATCCCCAAGTTATTATGCAGTTGAATCAAAATTGATTATGATTTTAACAATGTGACAGTGGATACAAAACGTGAAAAATATAACTGTAAGTTGTTCATATTTTAAAGCTTTTGCACAAGTTCATATATTAGAGTAGTCAATGGAAGAAAATAAGTGTTCATATTTTGGGGTGTTCATAAATTAGGGTGTTCATATTATCGCGAGTGCACTGTATTTCAATAATTGCCTTCCTAAATTTAAATTTTCATTATGACAATAAAAATGTCATTATAGTAATGAAACAAAAACTTTCAATCAACGTTGTTATTGTTGTTATGGACAATTTAATCTCATATTTGCGCTCTTAATTCAGTAAAAAACATAGTTTTTTTATCCAAAAACTACACTGCCCCGGTAGGCTAGCTGGTAGTGAGCTAGTCTATCAGCACCGAGGTTGCGCGATCGATTCCCGCCAGAGACAGAAAAAAAATTAAATGAAACAAAAATAAAAAAAAATAAAATAAGAAAAAAATTTTTTTACTTTATTGAAAGTATTCATCCAATGAATAATATTCATAGATCTAATGTAATGTTTCATTAAATACATTTTAATGAAACAGGTTATATTGATCCAACAAAGCGCTGCATATGTTCCTTTTTAATACAATTTTTCATGGGATTAATGTCAAAATTCATTTGTATTGCGAAGAAAATTCTTTCAGTGTATCACTATCACCGCTCCCACTTCTCCAATCTAGTCCACTTTTTGGCAAATGTTGTGTATTGATAACAAAGTTATTTGTTTTAAATTTGAAAACTTTTTTGTAACCGTTATTCATTATGTCTTTTTTGGAAGGAGCCACGCCCACGTGCAATTTGGCAAACATTTTACCCATTTTAGCCTCTTAATATTTAAATATCGTTCTATGGGGGGTACTGCTCCTCTTCCGTCTACCATGCCCATTTTTATTTTGAAATTTATAGTTTACTATAATAGTGGCCTTAACATCGTTTGAAGACACTCGCTATAATTGTACTTCAGTAATGCGATATTTAATATATGTATCCTACGGGGGTATTGCTCCCCCTGCGCCTACCCCTTTATTTTGTCAAAGGTGCAGCTTACCATATGAGTGACTCCTACCAAGTTTTAACATCCTCACAATAACAGTTCTTAAGATATGCAATATTTAACATTGGCGTCCTATGGGGGTACCACTTCCCCTGCTGCTATCTTATTTCAGTTTCCGGGCTGTTGAATTTGCGATTTTACAAAAAGACCTATCTACAATAGATTATATGGTAAACGCTAAAAGACCTTACCAACATTGTCAAAACAACTGGTAGAGTTTACAAGAAAAATAAATTATAAACAGTTTAAACCGATTGCTTCTTCCATAAAATTTTCAAAATGTTAGATAGGGCCTTTTGATTTTTAGGTGACGATATTACATACTATTAAATTTTCATTTCGGATCAATTATTATTTGGTTTGTGTGGTAAGCCTTGACAAAAGAATGCTTATATGTGACAGTCATGCAGTGAGAGATTTTAAGCCCACATTGAGATATTTTGCTGAATTTTTACTTATGATTCTTGCTGTTTTCATTTGTTCTCGAAATACCAGACATTTCTTATAATTCAATGCAAAACAATTTAAATGACGGCAAATTCAACCTGGGGTCTAATTCTGGCATTTGTGATCGAGTACTTTCTCGATTCGAAAGCAATTTTATTTCAGTCGATACTGAACGACTCGAAATAATTTTTCAGTATTGTGAAGTTCAAATAAATGCTTTACAATAACGAAAAAATCATTCCGATTCGTTCAGTATTGACTAGGGTATTCATTCGGTTAACCGTTAACCGGTTAACCGATTAATTACTACCCGATTAACTGATCGGTTAATTTAATAGTATGTTCACATTTGGCTTCTTAAGCGCGTTTAAGCAGTTCGAACGTGATTAAGCTCTAATCACTTCAAAATCGAGATGATTACCCATACATTGAAGTGATTTGTTAATCACTTCAAACTGACATGATTACAACTAAATCACTTCATAAATCACATAGAATCCACTGAACATACCTCAAATGTAGAATCGCCAACATGTTCGTGTACAACCGGCCAAGATTTCTGCGTAATGTTTTTATTTTTTTCCTTAAATAATTCATAAATTTTCACAATTTCATCATTAAAATTATTAAAATAATCTTCTAATAACTTTATAAAAGTGTTTTTATCCATTTTTAATACTTTAAAGAAATATAAATTTGTTTGTTATTTTTGTGTGTGTTTGTTGTGTGTTTTTTTCTTAATCATCTGTCATCTTAATCATCTCAAATGTTATGTGAACGGATTTGATTAGCTAAATCAACATTTTGCTTAAACGCGTTTATAAACCTAAGTGTGAACTTAGCATAAAATTGTCTATTTTCGATTAACGATTAAACTGGTTAATTTCAGTCGATTACCCGATTAACCGATGTAACATAATTTTAAATTTTTTGTAATATTATAAAAATTTTTTTGTGTTTTAATTAATTGCTTCGTCTCATAAACATGTTGAGAAAACATTTTTTTATGCAATATATTTCCTTCTAGCAATATATTCTTAAAATACAGTACAAAAACAGAATAAACTCTCGGTAGTAACACATACACTTTTTAAACAGAATTAACCGAAACAACTAGAAGTGTTAAACATTTTTTAAAATTAAATCAGGATCTAATGGCATAATGGAAGATTTTAAATGTTTAGAGAAATCCAGGAAAAGGATTGAGAAATTAGATATTCTGTATTATGAGCTGTTTCTGATTCCTCCAACACCCACGATAAGTGAAAAAAGATTTCCCAAGTCAATTGTTGTCAAAACTAAAGAAAATTATCGCTTTAATCCTAAACCAAAATTGTTTTCCAAAAAATTATGTTATCAGATCTCCTTAAACTATTGAAATAACTAATAAAATGATCCACAGTCTACTTTTAAATAAATACATATTCAGGGGTGTTCTGGAAAACGAAAACGCAAAACCAAAGAATTTGAAGGTTGTTTCTATTACATTTTTAATCTAATTTTTATACTTTTTGTTATAAAATATTGAATTATTTGTATATTTGTCAATAAAATTCTTTTACTTCAGAAATCTTATTAAAAAACGACGTTCAAAAAGTTCTTGCGTTTTCGATTTCCTGAACACCTCTGATTATGTATTAATTTAAAAATACATGTCACATATATATGAATTATTTTTTTTGTTTGCTCGTTTTAGATAAAGAATTGTTATTCTTGTTTTTTTTACTAATAAACTCCAAATAATAAATAATTTATGCATTTTTAATTATTGGAATTACCTTATTTATAAAAAAGACTTTATTAATCGGTTAATCGATCAAAAACCAAATTAACCGATTAAACAAAAACCTCGGTTAATTAATCGAGCGATTAACCGATTAAGGCAAAAGCCCGATTAAATGAATACTCTAGTATTGACTGAAATAATAAGATATTAAATTGCTTTCGAATCGATCACGATCACGACTGCCAGAATCTGGCCCCTGAGTCATTATCATCAACTGTTTAATAACCGACTACATTAAAAAAAAAGAAATATAACAAGCAATTCACTTTGAATTTTATATTTCCTTTTGCAATGTCTTTACCAGTGGCTAGGGAAAAATAATAAAGACCCCTATTCTGCGTTTCGATTCGGATCGAAATTTTCTCCGTTTTTGGCAACTTTGGTGTTTTGTGCCAATGTTCTGTAACTCCCGTGTTGAAAAACTTTTCGATTGAAATGTGAGAACTGAAACAAAAATACCATAAGTTGAAACAAACATGTTTTTCTCACTAAACTGTTACTGTATCATTTTTGGTGTGTAATAGCTGTAACGTAAGGAAATTACTCGCCAAAAATGTTTCAGTAACAGTTTAGTGAGAAAAACATGTTTGTTTCAACTTATGGTATTTTTGTTTCAGTTCTCACATTTCAATCGAAAAGTTTTTCAACGCGGGAGTTACAGAACATTGGCACAAAACACCAAAGTTGCCAAAAACGGAGAAAATTTCGATCCGAATCGAAACGCAGAATAGGGGTCAAAATGAATCGCTCTAACAAATATTTCACAAAAAAAAAAATCCGAAAAGAGCGTGACCAGTAAATTGATCAAACTTTAGCTTTATTTTTCACAATTTTTATTGATTTGCTTAACTTTATTTAGATGAAAATAATTGTATAATGTAATTAAGAAACTGTTGAATGATGTTTGATCTAGCCAAACGTTTTGAAAAAGCAAACAATTTTTAATAAAACTTATGGTTACGTGTAGTATGTCAGATATTTAATAGGTGTGCACATACACGGAGAGAATTGTGTGCAGAAATTATGCGCTATGGACACAACTTATGCACAAATTGTTCACGAAAAACGACCAAGAACAGTTGTTCATAATCTATGCACACTTGTTCATAACTTAAGTTCAGCACTATGAGCATGTTTTATGAATAACTGGGCGTAGGTTATGAACATCATTTACATAGATTGTGAACAACTGGGAAAAGACTATGAACAACTGTGCATAGGTTATGAACAACATTTTCATAGATTGTGAACAACTGGGAAAAGACTATGAACAACTGTGCATGGTTATGAGCAACATTTTCATAGATTGTGAACAACTGGGAAAAGACTATGAACAACTGTGCATAGGTTATGAACAACATTTTCATAGATTGTGAACAAGTAGGAAACATTTTACACCTCCTGCAAATATTAAAGAAACAAAATTTCATTTTCTTTTCAAATGTCTTTATTTCAAAGTACAAGCGCTTTATAACTAATATTATATATACACATATTAAAATAAAATAAATCTTATACTTCAGTATTAACATGTTTATTTTATATAATTTATAAAGTAATTAATTTTTTACATTTCTATAAAATTCTTATCATAAAACATAGTCTAGTGCTTAATATTGGATGAAGCTCAAAGGGTTTAGGAAATTCAATACAGAAATAACAGCAAATTTAATTAAAATATAAATTAATACCTTCTAAATTTGTAGAAAACATATATTCACTTCTTTGTTGACCTGCGAAGTTTTCCATATTTAGCACTTCAATGGAAGTTGTTGTGTATAAGCGGTTTTATATACAAAACGTTATAAATAATAAATGTAGATGTCCGCAAACGTGCTTATAATAAAAGAACAGCGAAATAATTTAATTTCAAATTATTTTATTGTGAGATTACTCAAAAATGTATTACAAAAATTGAAGAAGCAAAAAGATAAGAAGTATAAAAAAGGAAGTAAAAGGAAAGAAGAAGAAAATTAAGTTGCCAGATAAATTAAGAAAGCGAATACCATAACAGAAGTTTTTCTGCAAAACACAAACAAAAAGTAAACAAAATCAGCTGAAGCAGAACTCCATAAATAGTTCGTCAAGCAACTACCCAGTCAGAAAAACAATTGGCTGTATCAGTTATCTTTGTTCTGTGATAAATATTTGATAATAACTCAATACTTACCTCTGGTTTTCTTGATTTGCACAATTATATATTTCTAAATAATATTCACTTCAATTCACTTCAACTTCTGTCGCTTCTAAACACAACCGGCGCTCTTGACACAAGGAACATAATATTGTTCATAATCTATGCATAAATGCGCACAACTTATGAACAAGATACACACATATCAAAATGTTGGGCAAAATCCATGCACAAGTAGGCATAACTCATGAACAATAAGTGTTAATAGTCGTTCATGCACAATGTTCATATATTATGATCAATTGTGTTTAATTTTCAAATAATTAAGCTATGAACAATGTTCACAAACTGTGCACATTTTTTGTGTATAACATATGCACAATTTCAATAGATTGTGCAGAATTTATGATTATTAGGCATAATTTATGCGCAAAGTTGCATATTCAAAAATGTACCTAATCATTTTATAGTTATGAACAGCTTGTGCATAAATAATGCACAACAGTTTTCTCCGTGTAACTTTATAAAGTCTTTTGGTTTTTAAGATTAAGATTTTTAGATTTTATTGAATTCATTTAGTAATCCCGGAAGCCTAAAAGGCCGAATGGATTACATGGCATTTCTACAAGTAGATACAATTACTTTAAATTACTTAAAACTAGTCCTAGTTGCGCGAAACATGTATATTACAGGAATTAGAAAATAAAAAAATATACAAACATAATATAAGGTTTAGATGGCCAGTGATAAAAGACGAGAAAAAAAATATGTTATACATGGTCTCCTTAAAGTCTGAAAATTATGAACACTTAGCGAAAAATTGTGCGCATTGTACGGGATAACACTGTTCCACAGTCTGGATTTTCTAACAACAAACGACTTCTCCATATACATTTTACTAATTCTAGGACATATAATAAATGAAGTACGAGAGGAGTGCGAGAAAATGTCAAGATTCTGCCAGTATTGCGGGCATCCATATTTTTCTAGTTTATAAAATAAACTAATAAGCCGGTAATTTACAAAATCGGTTAAATACATTTCTAGAAACTCTTTCGTCTGAACTGAAACATGAGATCTCCAATCCAGTCTATATACAAAACGTATTACCCTATTAAAACACTTCCTCAGCTTATCAGTATTCGTTATTGTCGTGGCAGTGTAAACCTCCATGCCATATATAAAAATTGGCATAATCAAAGATTTAGCTATTAGCCTTCTGATATGGAGGGGTAAAAAATATCCAAGAGTATTAACCCTTCTAAGTGTTAAATTGACCCTAGACACAATACTACATATACATATGCCTTTCAAAAGTGATCCTTTCATCCAAATAGAAGCCTAGGAATTTGTAGCTAGACACATACTCAATGTCCCTGCCGCACACATTTAATTGCGGCAATGACATTGCACAATTGCCAAACCACATTGCAGACGTTTTTATCGGGCTAAGTTTTAATTTATTCCGATCAGCCCATTGAGTGACTTTGCACAAGTCATTATTAAATAAGTTTACAAGTTCAGAAATAGAAGTCTTAACATCAAAACAACAATAGAGTTGTACATCATCCGCATAATTTTGGGCAGTGCAGAATGACAGAGTTTCATAAAGGTCATTGATAAACATCATAAATAGTAAAGGAGCCATAATAGATCCTTGACAACGACATGTTGTCCTTTACTTTTACATATTGTTACCTATTATATAAAAACGAAGAAATCAATCTGGAAGCTCCCGACGAGAACTTGTATTGATGATGCAATTTTTGTAAAAGCAATGCGTGGTTGATAGAATCAAATTTTTTCGTTAAGTCCAGGACTAAAGTAGTTGTGCTATGGCCTGCTCGAAACCCAGATTGACGAGCAGATATTGTATTATTTTGACCTATATAAGTCACGATGCTTTTTTTCATTATAATCTCCAGTATCTTACTACAAATATCAGGAAGGAGTACGGATGCCTTCTAGAAGACCTTTGTACTCCTTCTTTTGGATCAATTCTCAATTCCATACTCATATCTTTTTTACACACGTTGTCATTGCGGAGAAGGCCTTCTGCTCTCGCTTTAGCAGTAACATAAGAATGGTAACGGGATAAAAAATAATTATTTTGCTTTCGCTTGTGCAAAAAAAACAAAACCAAAAACGTTACTCCTTCTCTTATTCCTTCTCATAGAAGCGAATGTGGAAGGTGTATCTTATCTTTTATACAAAAGAGCCAAGGCCTTCTACGAGGCATTCTATAGCAATTAGATAAGATTAGTAATTGAATCAAAGAAATTTTTAAACAAGCCTTTATTTAAAAAGGCCTGAAGTAAGAACGTCTTCTGAGTTTTCCCGCTGGGTTTCGAAAAAATTAATTTCACATCCCATACGTCTTCATCGTTTTTGAAAATTTTCTAAGCAATAATACTTTTCAAAGCTATTTTGGGAGTGCAAAATGTTTCATTCATTAAGAAGATTTTGTTATGACGTGCTAAACTCCCAATTTTTATTCTTAACAAAAACACTGAAAATAGTACTTTTCATTTTATCAGGGTTGCATTTTAACAAAAGCAAATAAAGTAATTTTTCATGTGTGATAGTGTGAATACAAACTGTTACGTAAAATAAGATTTTTGACAGTAGCAACAAAACTCATAAGATTGCTTTCTCACAAAGTATTATGGAATACGTAAGACTTGTGTGATAGTGTAAACTAGCCTTAAGTTAATATATAGAGCAGAACTTTACAGTTGCGCTCCTATGACAACTTTATATTAAAATCGATAGTTCGATACATGAAAAAGAACAGATATGCAACAACCATGATTGCCAATGGGTCCCAAATAGGATACACTCTCGAAAATTTGTCTCTAAATACTATGGTGTAGGGTACTATATAATCAGTCTTGCACGACAATTCATTTTTACTGTTTTTTTTCATTTCTACAAATACAAAGTCTTAACAATTTGATATTGTATACATATAATAATATTAAATGCTGTGTAATTTGATTAAAGTTGAAAATGTGTAATTTTCTGCTTAATTTGATTTGAAATTTTGCTTAACGTTCATAAAACTATTACCCACCTTAGATACACACAAATAAAGAAAACATGCACACAAATGAAAATATGTACACACAAATGTATCTATCAACTTGGATATATTAAATTTCTCACGATAAAAATTTATCGATAAGAATAAATTGTTATGTCAATGCAAATTGAGGAAATTCTGATACAAAAATATGATAAACATGATAATTTAATACAAATTTAAACATTTTATTTGATAGCAATATTTTAATGCTCTGTTTTTTGTATAATCAGATATCAATTAGCAATTTCAGGACTATAATTAATTTTTATTAAATATTAGACAAATCGTTTAATTCATTTTTATCCAAACATACATAAACACAATAAATAAATACCTGTACAAAAAATTTCCCCTAAAAATTATTTAATAATGAAAAAATTCGAGAATTTCTCGGGAAAGGTTTGACTTATGGCTTTGACTAGCCAACTTCACCTTTTTCGACCTAGATATTTTTAAGTTATTGAAAAGCGAAAAAAAAATGTAAGCTTTAAGTAAAAGACTCACATTTTCAGCCCTTTTCGATATTAAAATTTAGCCCGTTTTGGCTTTTGCTCCGGTATGGAAGGTCACCCTTTTCGACCTAAATTTTTTTAAGTAACTGAAAAGCGAAAAAAAAAAATGTTAGCCTTAAGTAAAAGACTCGCATTTTCAGCCCTTTTTGATATTAAAATTGAGCCCGTTTAGCTTTTGCTCCGGTACGCTTGAAATATTTTTCTTGCCCTATTGAGTTGTGAAAACTGTCTTAAAATTTTAAAACGTGCGAATAGGAAAACGTCGTAAAAAAGGATTAGTTTGGAATTTGTAACAATCCATTAACATTTATAGTTTTATGTTAATTAAACGCTGAAATTTGATTATGGACTTTGTTAATCCAATTCACATTTATTGACAAAATGTGGGAATGAAAAAAATTTATTGGGGATTTTTAGGAATTTTTGGGGATACAAATTTGCAACGGATTGTATATATATATATATATGTCCTTTATTTATTTAAATACAATATAGATACAGCGATGTAACATAAAAATACTTAAATAAATTGTTCACGAAGAACATAGGGCGTCAACGAATTCTCTCCATCTAATTCTGTCTTTGGCAAGTAGTTTAATTTCGTTCCAGGTTATTCGAGCTGATTCATGTTCGTGTCTTATGCACCTGATCCATGTATTTCGTGGTCGGCCTGGTTGTCGTTGACCTTGAGGGTTCCACTCAAGTGAAGCTCTAGCAATATCACTTGCAGGTCGCCTTAAAATATGACCGATCCATGTCCATTTACGTCTCCGTATATCAAATTCGATGGAACTACAATCTGCCAGATTCCAAAGATCCTCATTGGATATCCAATTCGGCCAGTATACACGTAATATCTGTCTCAGGCACCGATTCACGAACGTTTGAATTTTCTTCAAGGTCAGTTTTGTAAGGCCCCATGTAGTGCAGCCATATAGTAGGACAGATTTAACGCTACAATTGAATATCCGTAACTTCGTTTTCTGTGAAATGTTGTTAGCGCGCCAAATTTTGTACAATTTTAGGAACGCACCACGGGCCTTGTTGATTCGGTCACCAATATCGGCTGCAACGGATTGTGGCAGGGGATAAAAATTTCATCTATTACTAGAATCCAAAGCGTAAACTTGCATATTTAAAGAAATATTAATGCCATTGAAAAATGTCTATTGCTATATAATGTGTTTATTGAGAACAGGAAAGTGATTTTTGAAACATTTATGCCGTTTAAAGCAATTTTTATTATCACCCTTTTCAAAAGACTTTGTTTGTAATTTTATAAAAAATTATGTATGTAGGTACATATATTAAAGTTTTTTTTTATAAATTATTTAGCTTAATTTCTTCGACCTTCTTAATATTATTTCCTTTCAATAATTTCTCAAGCTCAAGGTCCGTTTTATATAAAGAATATTTATTTAAAATGTATCCAATATTTCGCTATCTCAATGGATAGCTTCTTCAGGGATTTTTTGGCTTTTTTTATATCAACAAAATTGAACAAATCATTAATGAATTGGAGAAATCATACAAAATCTCTAAGCCAATTTCCATATATGTTCATCAATTTTTGAATGAAAAATAAAATGAACCAATTCGTAAAGGCTGATTTTATTTTGTTTTAGAGTACATGTGTATGACCTTCCATGACTTCTATAAAAAGAAACGACCATTTTTAAAATATCAACAACCCAACCATTTTCATCACTATCACCATGTGCGTACGATAAAAGAAAGACATATCAAGAAATGAAAATAAAATAGTGGCAATTTTATTATTAATAGAACAAAAAGATCTCACTTGTCTACAAATAGTGAAAAATATTTTCTGAAGCTTAAGCTTAATACATTAAAAAAAAAACAAACAAATAAAAGTGTTATATTGAGCTGGGCCGAATCTTTGATACGCCACCGAAAGTAAAAATGTTAGGCGTATTAAAGTCTATTTCAAAACTACGCTTAATATGGGGACTTTGGCGAATTATAGGCCAATTCTTACAAAATGTGGTAGCGGGGTTTCTAGTCGTATAAAACTACGACAGGCCAGTTTTTTTTTACTACAAAAAAACCGTATTTATAACGGGCTTAGCCGCACCAAAGGTTTTTCCGAGAGTGGGCTTTATATGAGGCCTATTTTAAATTGTAAAACTTATTTGTGTTATTTTTAACCTATGAAAATATGATAAACCGCATTTTACTGCAATAGCATTATTTGTTATGGCATTATGTGTTCTAAAGAGTTTTTAGAGAGTGGGCTTTATATGAGACCTATGATAAATTATGGATCGGTCTTCACAAAATTTGGCAGTGTGATTTCTACCTTCACAATATTATTACAGTAACGGACTGTAGTTTATTTAAGAAGTATTCCGTTCAGTAATTTTTATATAAATAAAAATTTTAATTTCCAAGCAAATTTATTTCAAAAAACTAAATGCACATTAATACGGATTTTCAGTTGCAGTTAATATTGTCCGTTGATTAAGATCAAGTTACGTAAAACTAAATGAAAATGTAAATTAAAATAACGAAAAGTTCATTTAATTTTAACTGTCAAAAATTCAACCGTGAATTCCGTAAAAACAAAGGAATATTTAGTTATGTTATATAAATTAACTATCAAAAAATTAACTACATATTCCGTAAAAACAAAGGAATATTTAGTTATTTTATATAATTTAACTACACTTATAGAAAAATGATGCCCTAACACCAGAATAGCGACATCAATGTTATTACAAATGGCATCAATGAGGCAAAAAATTACATCAATCCAATAACGAACGCCATCATAAAATTTTGTCATAATTTATGAGTCATCTGTGCTATGAATACAGTGACATCAATTCGATGCCACATTTTGTGTATTTTTAACATTATTTTAATGTTAAAGAAGTAAAATTAGAAGCAAAATTCCCATATTCTATTTGTTTAAATTATCAAGTTAAATACATCATCATCATATCGGGAATGCTGCTGGTATCTTATAACTCAGAGCTCTTCTGTAAAAAAAGGAGCGGAATACAACAAAAGTGAAACAAACAGGTGTAAATGGTTGGTGAGTAATAATATTCTCTCACTTTGACTTAAGTCATACTCATTGACTCAATTAAATGACACCTTGTTATTAAATTGAGCTTAATGATTCCTTTCTACGATGTTGCTAAGTCATCGCACTAATGACATTTTTTATTAAACTGACTCCGATTCGTCGTTTCTGTGATGCCGATGTGTCATCCCATTGATGACATAATTTCACCTAATGACAATTTGGCCAAGTGATGTTAAGGCTGACATCACAATGAAGATAAATGTCATGGGGTCAAAAACGAAGACACTTGTCATAGCAATGATGTCAAAATACATATGCGTTGAGACGTCTTTTTTTCACTGTACCAAAAAATACGTATTTAGTTATCTATAAAAAGTGATTTCCCTGTTTTGTGTAAAAAAATTCCCATATTCTATTTGTTAATATTATTTAGTTAAATACATTACATTTTTAAAGTAAAATAATTGCGAAAACCATATCGGTAATGCTGCAGGTGTTGTATAATTGTGAGTTCTTCTGTAAACAAAGGGGTCAGTACAACAAAACTAAAAAATCATGAGTAACGGGCTAAGTAAATAATAATATTCTCTCTCTCTCTCTCTCATTAGAAAAACAACAGGGCAGGTGTATGTCTGATATTTTTTTAAAGGAGTAAAATCTGTGTTATATAAAATTACTGAATGTTATTCCTTTGTTTTTACGGAACTTTTCTTTTAAAATAAATGAAATATAAGTACCCGGTTTTGAACTGAATTTTCATTTATTTTATATTACAATTTCAATTAATTTTACGTACGGAGTATTGTGAGGGTAATCTTATGAAATTCTAGACCGATCTTCACAAAATGTAGTAGTAGGATTTCCAATCGTATAAAGCGAATTTGTGCAAAATTTAATGAGGATCAGTGCATTCTGTTACCAATTTATGTTAGTTTTTGTAACAAAAATTTTTTTAGGGAGGTTGTTTCACATTTGGGCACATAACATTTTTCTAGTGAACCGATTTTTCTGGTTTTCATTCAAAAGTGAACTAAAAACTAAAATAATTTCATATCTGTCGAGTCTTTCAAAAGTGAGCGTGTTTTCAACAGACGGACATGGCTAAATCGACTAAGAATTACTCAAGAGCCCAGAATATACATACATACATATTAGAATACTTTATGGGGTCGGTCTTAGATGAATATTTAAAGATTCACACAGAATGACAAACTTAGTATACCCTTTTTTACCATTAGTGGTGGAGGGTATACAAAATTGAATTGCTTTTCTTCTCCCTACCGATGGATGCACGATGTAGTGCTGCCTTGTTTAACTTAATTTAAAATGGAGTTGAACCGTATCGCTGTAATGATTATAGATTTATTCTATAATCTCTTTGTAACTTGTCTTCCGATTCCGTGTTCCCCCCTCAAAGTTTTTTTTTTTTTTTTTTTACAAATTTTACTGTTTTGTGCTTCCACTGGAGGAGACAAAATAAAAGTAGAGTGGCGGCAAGAGAAAAACAGAAAAGAAAAACAACTTGTGTGTATCAGCACATTTTATCTTTTAATGAATGAACGGAGTATATTTATAAATTAGTAAATGGAATACGAAGCGGCGGTGGTGGTAATACTTACATACATACATATGTAGAATATATGTAGAATATAAGAAGCGGAGGTGGTGGTAATACTTACATACATACATATGTAGAATATAAGAAGCAAAAAGTTCGTAGATAATTTTTAGAATCAAATTGTTTCATTTAATAGAGATGAAAGATATTTCTATCATGAATAAAAATTAAAATTAAAAATATTTGCCGCTTTGCCGAATCTTATATACCCTATTTCATAGTGTTAAGGTTTTAAGTTTTTATTTGTCTTGGGGTTTAAAAGATTTGTATTTTTTTTGCGTGTATGACTTTAAATAAGGCATTGTAGCTCTTTCTTTGTTACATTACACAGTGCAACTACCTAAACGGTGCTAAGAAGCATTCCTAGGAAGTTCATATGTTCTAAAAAGTTGTTGACTGAGATCTCAGGTACATTGTTGTTGTTGATTGTTTCCTTGAATTTTGAACGGTTTGCTACCTATAGACCTGAACAGGGGAAAAAAATAAAAAAAAATCGAATTGTTTAAAGTTTTTTGCGATTTTGATCTTGAAGATGAAGTGTTTTTGATTTTATATGTTCACAATTTTTGTTCTTTATGGCAAGAGCTACAACTTTGTCTCAGAGGGTAAATCAAAATTCCGAACGGTTTGCAAGATATGAGCCTGAGGAAATGGTCACTTATTTGCAAAAATTACACCGAGGCCCCAAATCTTTGGGGGCCCATAAAAAAGTGCATTACTTTGGGCAAAACTGGGAGACGCGGGTCTTTTTTTGGTCTTTTATCACGTAGAGTTGTCCGTATATGGTTATTTTTCCATGACTTAAAAAATTACACACAGTGTTATTCATCTAAAACCCCCTATTGCGGGATAACTTTTGTGCAGTCACTTTATTTTCAATACTAAAAAAACTTTTTAATTATATGAAAAATTGATAATCTTTAATTATTGACCATGGCCGGGGCTCGAACCCTTGCCGGCAAATTACTATGACATGTTTCGATCGCAACCACTCGATCTCAGATGGATTTGCCGTCTTACACTCGCAGCCATCGACGACTGCTGACTTCAATAGTCAAACATCAATCTTTAAACCAAATTGTATTTTAACCTTTACAATTGAGATCGAAACATGTCATGGTAACCTGCCGGCCAGGGTTCGAGCCCCGGCCACGGTCAAGAATGAAAGATTATCAATATCAATTTTAATTAATTTTCATGTTGTAAAATTCCTTTCTTCATAAAAATAATTTAATGAAAATTAAATTTGATGAACTTAAGCCTAATTAAAAATATTGAAAATTTGGATTAAAAACCATAAATTGTTCAACAAAATAACCACAATAGTAATTATATGAAAAATATTTAAATCCAATTTAAACAACTTTATTATTTTCCTTTTGTTTCTTTCGCGCCAAAACCCTTATTCCGGTAGCACATTTTTATAGGCATTAGGTGAAATCATAGGTCGATGTCATTTATTTTTAAAACCAAACCAAATCTCATGTATAAATAAGTTAAATATAAAAAATTTTAAAATTTTCTATTTAACCCTTTTAAATACTTTTCTCTAACGTAACTCTTACATAAAGACCATTAATTATGAATTATTATTAAAAGAAAAAGTACCAAAAGCAAAAAAAACTTTACTTTATTTGTTTGTTGTCTTTATCGTAAAGAACAAAGGTTTCAATTTTAATCAAATTTATTTAAAAAAAACTTATACTTATATACCCTTTTCCAAAATTACGAATTTTTACCACTTTCGGGCAGTAATTACAAACAAACATCCAGAAGGAAGTATCCTATTTAATCTAGTCGTTTTTCAAGTTTAAAGCAGTCGAACAAGCCACGAACCATTTTTAGAATATTGGCAATTTTTTTTTGTACATTCACAAAAAGTTAAACATTTATTTTTGTAATTGATGAGAAACTTTTGTAAGCAGAAATTTTGTCGGGCTTAAAAAACTTAAACAAAGTGCATGTATAAAGTGATACATTGACTTGTTTCATTGAGCAAACGCCCACTTTTTTTATTTAAAACTATTAAAAATTTATGTAAACTATTAACACTCAGCAGCAGCAGCACTTAACCTTCCCCTTTATTGTGGACACTAAACAGCAATCACAGATTTTAGAAAAAAGACGAGTTCGTTAATCAAAATATAATCAAATACATTGTACTTTCACACATAGCAGGAATGGAAAGTTTAGTACAAAAAATTAAATATGAATTTGTATACCCAACACCAAGATGGTTTTGTTATACAGTTTGTAACACTTTGAAACAGTCATCGGAGACCCTTTTAAGAAAGGGACGATCTAGCGATGTCCGTTTATCTACTGAAAGCACTATGGATGTCGCAATGAAAGTTTAAAGGGCCAAATAAACAAAACAAGCTATTTAGTAACTACACGATGTTTGTGTGAATATAAAAAATGTTTTAATATTCACAATACTTTTTTATAGGAATGTGTAGCTGTTTGTATTGTTTATTTGGCTCTTTAGGAAGATCAAATTTGCTAAAACTGAATTTTGGGCGACAGATTCGTTTGGTATTAAAAAATGTCCCAAGCCAATTTATTAATTTAACTAGCACAAGCAAATAACATGCTATTTTGGATCAACAATCTTATGTTTTCAAGTGTAGAGGGCAACGAACGCGAAACCCTCGCTCTAATAGACAAGCTCAAACCAACTAACCTAGAGGGCGCCCAAAAGGTAAAAGTACTTTTTTTTTATTTGCATTTTAGTATTATTCCAGTATATAAATATTTCCATGCCTGGCACAGTGCTTATCTAGATTTATATGTTAATTAATGTAAAATGCCAACATGAGTGAAGTCGATATGGCAATGGCGCCGCGTTTAAACATACAATTGAATGAAATGTAAACATAATTTTTGAAAAAAAAAAATTTCATTCATTATTTCATTATTTTTATTTACTAATAAAATACTGGTCTTCTGAAAGCCAAAATATATAATTTTAAGAGATAAACGTGCATAAATAAAGAGACGCGGTGGGACACTAAGACCTCCAAAAAAGTTTTAACCTATTGTGCAAAGAATTAACAAAGACAGAATTAAGATATAGACATGATGCAAGCTCTTATTTCATAAAAAGCAAACAGTGATTTTACAAGGCATCTCTCTTTTTTCTATATAATACTATCTCCGATAGTTAAATTAAGAATGTTATCGGGCAGATAATTCGTTTTTAATCAAAGCTAAAAAGCTTTAGTATTGCCATATTTTCAACAATATTATATTTATCTTACAGGGGAGTTATAATAATGATAAATATTTAAAGGTCACAACATCCGACAAAATGTCGACGGCAGATGAGAAGTGGGCGTGGTACAAAAAAGATTTATTTATATCTTAAGAACGGTAAGCAAAAAGTTGTCCAAATTTGGTACATATAGCTGGGTTATCAATACACAACTTCTATAAAAATGGCGGGATTTGAGAAGTGGGCGTGATATCTCCCGTACAAAGACATTATAGATTTCTGTATATCTGGAGAACGGCAAGAGCCAAAGTTTCTGAATTAGGTCCAAGCATCTTGGTTATCAATACACAATACAAATGTGGACGGGATTGGAGAAGTGGGCGGTATTTATATCGCTTTCTGTTCTTATCACTACATGGTGAAGTGTATTAAAAGATTCGGCATAGGCATTATAGCACTTTTACTCGCCTTTGCACCTATTAAGATTTTTGCTTGTATAGAAAAATCACTTGTTAACTAAATTTAATTTACAAAAATTTTTAAATTTAATTATACGCACTTGAAGTAGTGGGTCCGATTCAACTTTAACAATTTCTTCGTGGCAGCCTGAAATCAAATCATGGCTCTGCCAAATAGTTTTTTCTTTATATAAAGGAAATCACGATGGGTATTGCAAAGTGTGCAAACGATGCAAATGCGTGCAAACATACACACATTTGCACAACACAACAACAAAATGTACGTATTTGTAATTTGCTCTATTTTACTTCGTTTGCACTAAAAAACCATGAGCAAAATAAGTAGTGCATATTTGCTCAGTTGCAAACAAATGTAAGCAATAACATTTGATATATTAAGCGCCATATTGTTTTTAAGGAAACTTATAAATTGAATATTTTCGTGGGTTTTAACATAAAATAGAGAATTAAATTTAAATAATTTAAAAAGAAAAATTTATTTTAATTTGCTTGTGTATAATTGTAAACAAATGCAGATTTTTTAAAGTGCTGCCAGAAGTTTTTTGTGTTACCAGAATAAATTTTTCTAATGGCGATTTCTTTTCTGAGAAAAATGTTGCATTAATGTTACATGTTCTACATTTTGTGTTCGTTTGTACAAAAAATACAACTGTGGGAAAAATTTTCAAGTTCTTTTGTGAAAATGTTGATGAAAAACATGCAAAACATGTTACATGTTTTACCCTTACTTTTACTTAAGGGTTCATACTGCCCTGTTTTACAACTTTGGTACTTACTACTTCGTTTGTACAACCAATATTTTATTTTGTTTGTCATAATATTTTTAAAGTTTTGTCAAAAGAATTCTACATCTAAATATTCTTCGACGGCTTACTCCATTTTGAATTAAATCGTTTTTTTATTTTGGTGGAAAATTCTATGTATTTATTATCGTTTTAAATTTGTTCAAGCAATAAGTGATGTCAATGTCTGTTTCCAAACCGTGAAGTAAGTGTGCAGCAAATAGTCGAATAGTTTTAAAAATCGCTAATGAACTACATTAATAATAAAAGTGTAATAGTTGTAAATAAAGGCAGCTAATTCTGTTCGATTGAAGTTGTACAACATGTAACACTTCGAGTGATTATAGGTAACATGAAAAAGTGTTACATGCATATACTGTAGCATTTTTTTCTCAGAATAGAAATCGCCATAAAAATAACACATTTGCACAAAAAATAGAAGTGGTATGCTCACGATCAATAATAATATGCACTGCAAACTTACAAATTGCAAATTTGCACAATTACCATCGTGATTACACTCTTATAAATAATTTTGTAGTAAAATAAAAATGCGTTCAAATGACGACATCCTTTGTAAAAAAATGAGTAATTGTAGTTGATAGGTAAGTAGTAATTAATAGTAGTAACTACCCAACAGACCAAAACAGAGCAAAATTTAAATAAGTTGTAGAATAAGTTTATCATAAGAGATTTCCTACATCGTGACAACCAATATGATTGCAAATGACTTATTCTCGCTATAGTTTTGTAAGTGTTTTTGAGAATGATGTCCCGTTATTTGATGCGTGCATACATTTTGTATAATAAGTTAAAGTTTTCAGTCTTTGTGTTTTGCTTAAAGAGTGAAGTGATTTAAAGTGTTTTAAACAGTGCCCAATTTAAAAAAAAGTAATTAAATAATATATAATTAAAAAAACATTTTGTTAATATGCCATATAAATTTAAACAGAGTGTTCGTAAAGAATCGAAAGAAGTTGTTGAATTACTTTTAAATACTAATAAAAGAAAGAGAAGCAATGCAAGTGAATTTGCAGCCAGCTCTATTGAGATTGGTTCTTCAAATTATGAAGATTTTGAGCTGCTTAAAACCCAAATTATATCAAAAACTGTTGGCGCAAATAATTGACAGCTGAGCTGGCAGAGCATTTATGCTGGAAGGGAACGGCTGAAAACAATAGTGCGCGTAACCTGAGTGTAGCTAGAGCTATAAGAAGTAAAGTATTTCATATATTGTATGCATTAACATATTCATTTACTTTTTAATTTTTACAGATTCTGCAATTTCTATTGGAGTAGGAGAGGACGAATTTGTAAAAAGCACAAAATCTTTCTTTCAGTTTGCCAAAAACAGACCAGAGTCCCGCAAGAAATATGTGGGTAAACAAAACAAAAATAATTACTAAAAATATTACTAAATATATTATGTAAAATAATAGAACAACTAATTCTAATAAAAAAAGTCACTACTGTAGTTCAGTGTTCATTGTTAATTAACATGATTAGAAAAAGTATTTTTCTCTAAGCTTATTCTATAGTTAGAATTCTTAGCTTACATTATATTATAGACTAGTAACATTATCGCAAGGGTTCAGTTTTCATTATTAAACAATTGTTAATAAGCCTTTTATAATAGTAATCACTACACTTTTCTAAGCTTAAGGCTTTTGTTAGTAAGCTTGCTACAAGTTCTTTCTAAATCGTTTTGGTTTGTTTAGTAACAGCTCAATCTCAATACTGCAAAAATTGTCGACTAGTGCAATTCAAAATGATGAAGTAAGTTTTTTATCATGTGATATTTAATTACATTGTGCTATTCGAAAATTTTAAAAAGCTGGGCACAATTCAATGATGGTAGCCGTTTTTTAAAGTTAGCGCTAGTAGTCGTGATTAATAACTGCAATACTAAAGTACCATAAAACTATATTTTTGGATAATTTTTCAATTTAAATCAATTCAACTCTTTCAAATACAATTTTACGTTATTTATTTTTTTTAGGAAAATTTTTTTTCGTCGTTTTTGACTTTTTTTACGTTGAATATTTCTCTAAACACCATTGAATATATACGAAATAAATTAACATTGTAGTTTTTATTTTTTTAATAGTCTTAAAGTATAAAAAAAGCTTTTGAAAATTGTAATTTGACTTAGAATACACATTCGAATAATATGAAAATTTATATAATAAATGTTACTACTCACCATGAAAAATAAATTCCCAGATTCTAAAATATTTTTATTTATGTTCCACATTGTGTTATAATCCACATTTGAAAAACGTTTGAGAATTACGTTTGAAAGCAAGTTGAAAATAAATACATTTTTCAATTTGAAAATAATTTCCCCTTTTTGTTGAGAATGCTATGATTTTCAAATCATTATCGAACGTTTATCAGTTGAGAAAACGTTTGATTTTAAATAATTTTCAATTTGAAATCAAACCTCTGTGTTTGTTGGGTTACAATATGCTACCAACACATTGTATTCAATAGAGTTGAGCAAAAAAAATCGGGGAAAAAATTTTTCTGCTTTTAACAGAGTTGGGTAGATTTAAATTGACCAATGATACCAAAAGTATAAAAAATAGCATTTTGTGACACATTTATATTAAAATTTTGAATCGTGAATTCGAGCGCTGACTTCGAAAAAATTACTAGCATATTATTCAGCGTACTTTACCCCCCGTTTCCACATGCAAGTAGTGTAGACGTATTATCAACGAAAAATCGGGGTAACAGCCGATTGGCTGAAAGTACAAAAATTGTGTGAATGTTAGTGAAAAAGTGTGAGTGTATTGAGTTTTTCGAACTTGCACTTGCAAATTCGTGTACACTGTTTTATTTAATTTTTCGCTTAAAAAAGTACATTAAAAGTCGTTTAAAATGTATATCAGTAAAGATCAAAAAAACATTTTATTTATACCATTTGACAGTCTGTGAAAAGTGTTTTGTTCGTTCATCTTAAAGTAAATATCCAATACTCGTTTTCAGTTAAGTTTTATATAAAAAATAGATACTTTAATTGATAGTTGTTCCTTAAAAAGAATCAAATGAAATTAAGTTTAATTACTTATTGCACAAATGACAAATGTTCAATATCTAAGTAGTAATTTATTTATTTAGAGAAGTATGTATTATTAATAATTTTTTTTATATGTATTTGTTTAAGATAAAATAAACAATAAACAAGTTCATATTTGTTTTTTTTTTATTATACACATTCTTTATTGAATTAGTAAGCAGTTGTCATAAAATAATTACAACTTGTTATAAACTAATTCCATACACATTTTGTTTCTTTAAATGCCAAATAAACGAAATTATTTACAACGATCTCATTTCCCTGTTGACAAACTTTCTCTCTTACAATATAATTTAAATAAAATATAGCACAGTTAATTAAAACCCTAAAACCACAAATTTAATTTAACATATAATTTATACTAAAAAAATCCATTTTTCATTAGGATCCGAATTAAATTTACATAAAATTAACATTAACACTTGTTTGTTGTTTAATCTATTTTCAAAAATCTTTCTACTGTGATGAATTTAAACAACAGCAGTTAAAAAGAATTGATTCCTAAAATTGTATTGTCTTTAATTTTATTTAATAAATTTGAAAGGCATTAAAATCATTAAAGAAAACATTGATTCGATAAAAAAAAAATTATTTCCTTTAAAAAATTTATTACAAGTTTGTCTAAATTTACACGTTTCATCTTTTGATGCTCAACTTTTTTTCAATTCCCTTTTAAAGATGCCAATATAATCACACGCAGCAATCGGTTTCAACTTTTTTCGGTTCAAAACAACAACAATTTTATTTACACCGAATCAAAGAGAAAAAAAAGAAAAAAATTACATGCAGCCATTGTTGTGCATATATCAACGAATAAAAACACAAAGCGTACTGCCCGAGTACAGGCATCTCCGTACTAACCCCCTTTCTTCTTTCTTCTCTCACCTAAAAACATAAGAGTTGAGCATCAAAAGATGAAACGTGTGAAAGCAGACTTTCTAAAGGAAGTGGTTCAGAGTAGTGATGGGAAACTATCGATAGTACTATCGATATTATCAATAGTTTTAAATTATCGAAAATATCGATAGGAAAAATATCAATATCGATATTATTATTATTTAAAAGACAGCTATGAAGACATGTAACAGCAGCTATACACACACAGTTTTTTGCCGCAAGTTTTTAATTGCTATTGTTAATTCGCGCTATAATACAGCAATGACTACAAACAACAAAAATGACAGGGGGTATGGATTGCTTAGCTGTGCTTTTTTACTGCTAATTAAAGGCTTTTAAGTCGAAATTTGTACATGTTTACATAGGGACTGAAGTGTCAAACATTTTTGTGATGTTGTTAAAAAAAAAAAAATGCAAATGCAATTGCGAGCATAGGAAAAAACAATGAACGACCATTAGATGATAAGTCCGCTAGATTGACTGATTGCCTTTTGGGTTGAGAACCAAAACCAATTTAGAAAATTATCTGAAGTTGCAATAAAATATCATATAGTCTCTGCTACTTCGGCTCCTTCAGAAAGGTACCTGTCAATTTTTCAAAACTGTCATCTAAAATAACGTGCGTACATACGTCTCAAACGTTCAATCAAGTGATAAAAGCAACGAACTGTAGCCTGATAAAGAACTAAATAGTTAAAGTTTTTTTGCACAATTACAAACATTCAGTCGATAGTAATATCGATAGTGAAATCTAAACTATCGATAAATATCGATACTGGAAAATATCGATAGTATCCCAGCACTAGTTCAGAGATTAAATTTTGTTCTTTTGATTATAAGGACAACATCCGTAGAGATAACTTTTTTTCATTAGCAGAACTCTTCTTAAATAAAATTCGAAATTAGCTGTCAAACGATTCTGTTAATGCTTATTCTGTACTAAAACCCTATTTTCAAAGAAAGATTTTGTAATTTTTTTAACAATTTAACTTTTTTTGTTTTATATCAATGTTGTTGTCTTTGCATTAAATTCACATAATCTTAGCTTGTAGATCTCATGAATGCCTTTTTTTAAATGAAATAATATTTTGCATCGTTTTGTATTGGTTGCGAATGCTAGGGATTTTCCGGGAAATTAAAAAATTAACTCAGTTTTCTCGGGGAAAAAACTCTACGGCTAAGCCTCCCCGAAGGAAAATTTTTAAAGTAGAAAGTGCTGTTTTGTAGATTTTGTGTTAGAGGGGAATTAAAAAAATGGTGCATTTGCCTTTTATTTATTTCATAAAATCCCAAAAACATTTCTTTTTCATTAATGCAAAATTCTTAATTAAAACAAATATTAACAATTGGAATAAAAATTTTTTAACTGAATAGAAACAATGACTTTTATTATTAGCGTTGTTGTTGACAACACGACCATATTATGGTGGTAAAACATGGGGGCACGGACACATGGAATATTTTTATATTTCCATGAAGTGTTTTATTCAGCTGTTACGGCACTCCTTGAATCACCAATTCAAAAAAACTCCTTGTGTTATTGAACCATTTGGCGCACAATCACACACCTTTTTTGTTGGAGTTTTATAGTTTTTTTTTATATTTTTATTTATTTTTTTGGGAGCAATGTCTGGATTAAAGTTTTTTTTTTTTGTTATAAAATAAAAGAAGTAAATTTTTTGTCTAGAGTTTTTTTTAGACAGGGGGAAAATTTATAACAAAAACTTTAATAAACAAAGAATTTGTAAAAATTAGAAATGCATGAGTTGTATGTATGCAGTTTTTATTTGGTCCCCTAGAGGCCAATAATTTTCTATGAAAATTTTTTTTATTGTAGTTATTGTCGTTACTATGTTGTTGGAATATTAAATAGTAAATTATTTAATGGAGTGTATGTGTGTTTATAAATGTTTATGTTATTTTTATTATAATTTCAAAATTTTCGAGACACAATATTATTTATTGCTTATATAACACATACATATATAAATAAAAAATTTTGTAAGGAATACAAGGATTTTAAACTTAAAAACAAATCAATTTACATTATACCAGCCATTACTTGGATTAAGTTTTAAATTGAGAATGGTTTTTAAAAAAATGGGCTTAAAAAATTTTAATTTTATTTAATTTTCATTAAACATACGTTTTTTTTTGAATTTTGTTGATTTTTGTTTAATTGAGTGCTTTATTATATAAATGGAGTTTGTGCAAACGACTTTTAATTTCATCTATTATGCAAATTTCTTGATCATCCGAATCTTTGACTAGAAATCGTTTTAGTGTAGAAGGATTGACTGAAATGTCATCAACCCAATTACTAGTATGTACCAAATATTTGTAACACTGTAACATTAGGAAAAACTCTGGTGTTTAATTAGCCATTAATATACCATCGTGTAAAACATGAAACGCAAGTTCCAAAGATCTAAATGCACTTTAAGTCTTGGCCAGGAGATGTCTTAAATCTAAATTCAGTTAATTTTCATAAAAACTTAAATCGTATTTAAATACAGATTGATTTTTTGAGTTTTATTTGAAAAGTCTTATTTAAATAAGATAAAAGTATGGTAGCACTACTAAATACAAAAAAATATCATAAAAAAGTATAATTATTTACAAGGTGGTCTCAAAAAACAGCTGAATTGTTATTGCTTTGCCTCTTGTTGTTATATTGTCGTGATATTGAGGCCACCTAGCTAAAATATTACAATGGAAACTTAAGTTGAAATTAAGTGTACCACATCGGTGACTTAAGTTTGATTTAAGTATTTAGTGAAGAAGAGAATTTTGTATTTAAAACGAGTTTGAACATAAATATGTTTTAATATAAATCCTGAAAATTGGCCATTAGAAGAATAACAAAGTTCTGTGGCCAGCTATCATCTCCAACTATGATCTATGGCGGGTGACTAAAAAATCCCCTTATGCTTCAGAAATCCTCAGGAGTAAGTGGAATTGGCTTGGGCATACATTGTAAAAGTCACAGGAAGGCCTAGCGCGAACAGCACTTGATTGGAGTCACAAGGTAGCCGAAGAAGAGTGAGACCCGCCCATATCTGGAGAAGAAAAATCGACACCGAAATTACGAAACAAGTAGAACCTTGGATGAAATAAAGTGGTTAGCTCTCTCTTAGTAAAAGGTTCGCCATTTACGAATATCTAACGTTTAACAACCGAAGAACGCGCAAAAATTTTTATAATCTACTACATAAAATGTGGTTGAAACGTGGCCACTTTTCGAGCATTACGGGGTGATTATGGTCGTCATTATCGACCTACTGTGCAAGGAATTAAGAAAAAAATAAAGAAATCTGAAGAGACTGGAAGCGTTACAGTTGTGCTCAGCCCTGTGCATTATCGCAAAGTGCGCACTGCCGAAAATATCGCTTCTGTAAGTGAAAGTGTGGCAAATAATCCGAAAAACCTTTAGCGTCCATTCATAGCGCTTTGTCCGTATAATAACCGACTTTTTTTGGTCAGCAATTGAAGATTTTGTACTGAACGATTTGTGGTTTCAAAAAGACGGTACCACGAGCGATTTTGGAGTTGTATAGTCAATTATGGATCTCTTGCTTTATCATACTGAACTTTTTCTCTATACTGGTATTATTAAGAGATTAACGATACTTCAAAAAAATTTCCAAATGGGTCCTTATAAAAAACCTACCCTGTTAAAATTGTGAAGTATTTTATATATCCACCCATAAAAACGTTTATATAAGCCTGAAAGGGCCAGGGCTTTGACAACTTAGCAAATTTACCTTGAGATTTGTATTTAATTTGTTATTTATACTACAATTTTATTTATTTGTACTTTTTATTGTGCTATTTTAACAAAAAGCAAAGCAAACACCCACTGTCTATTTTGTTTTTAAAATTAAAATGACCGTGTAAAAATAATTGCGAAGTTTTCCTTAAAAACACTTAAAGGTTTTTAACCCGCTACGAATAAGTTAATCACAAAATGTATTGCAAATTTAAGTATGTATAAGTAGATTAAATGAATTTTTTTTTTGTTTAAATACCCAAAACAATTCAATTAATCGGCAACAAAATAAAATAACCTTAACTAATAAATTTAAATAAAAACTACAACAAAATAAAAAAGATTTTGTTTAAACATTTAAAAATAATGAATAAATGAATGAATGAACAGACATGTGAACATCAGCGTAAAGTTATTTATTTTTTTAAATTAGGTTTTCATAATTTTTTTGAATAATAATAAAAATCACAAAATTAAAATGCTCAAAAACATGAACAAACGAAAGATTTTTTTTAAACAATTCATATTCCTTTTTTTTTAAACAAACATGATACACACAAGAAAACGCAATTTTAACACATTTAGCGGTGGTATCGTGTAAATTATGGTTTTGAAAAATGTTGAGATTGCGTGTTAAAACTCTGGCACTTATTAATAGAGTTACTAGTAACTACTTAAAAAAATATATATAATAAAAAACGATCATAAAGCCATAGAATAGTCATTAATCATTGTGAATAAAGAGTTAGTACACAATAAAATTTAATTCGAAGATTTAAACTGCAAAAAATGATAATAATGATGATGATTTTAAACTAATAACGCGTTTACATTAAAGCAAAAACTAGTAAATTTTATTTAAAATCTTCCTCAAAATCTAGTGCGTTTACATTGTACTTTTTTGACATAAGCGAGATTTGGTTTGCATAACAAAAATAGCTGACTGAAAGTTTTTTGTGTAACACATCCATACATATGGCGACCTTAGGACAACAAGGTTCTATTTGCACCTAGCTACATGAAAGATAGTGTTGTTTCTTAAAATTTTTGAATATTTTTAAAAGTATTGTGGTTATTTTGTTGAACTCGTGTTCGAGCCCCGGCCACGGTCAAGAATGAAAAGATTATCAATAACAATTTTAATTAATTTTCATGTTGTAAATTTCCTTTCTTCATAAAAATAATTTAATGAAAATTAAATTTAATGAACTTTTAAGCCTAATTAGAATTATAAAAAATATGGATTAAAATTTTTAAAAGTTTTTAAAAAAATTTATTTCTCGTACAAGGAAGTAGTTTTTGATACCACATATATGAAAAAAAACATCACTAAGTACTAGAAGTTTTTGAAAAGTTTTGTCAAAATCCAGTCACGAAGTGACAACCAGATTTTGTTCGAAATCTTCTATGTACTAGATTTCGTTGCAGTGTAAACGGGCTATAAATTCAAATAATATGAAATTGAAATAAATAATGCAATTTCATTAAGTTTTAGCAATAGACGAACGTGATTTGCACGCATGTGCAAAAATTTCAATTAAAAAAAAAAAAAAAAAATAGACCGGTACTACGGAACAGAGAATGACAAAAAGTACAATATTAAAAGTTATTTTGAACTCAAGTATAGGGTGATTTTTTGCTAATTGGGTTTTCAGTGCAAAAATAATATTCGTGACATGTCGCAATGCCAAAAATGCTCACCATGAATAGACAAAAAACGAACAATGCTTGCAAATCATTGAATTTTATTATTAAAATTCGTGCTATGTAGGGATGCAAACGATACATCGATGTTTAGAAAACATCGATATATCATTCATAAACATCGATGTTAATATCGATGTATTGATTTACGATACATCGGCGATACATCGTCGTCAAAACTAAAAAACATCGACATCGTCCATTTAATATTTTCATTAATTTTATATTTTTTATAATATTTTTAGCAATTTTAATTTTTATTTTTCAATTAAACCTTTTATTTAAAAATATAAAAAAGTGTTTTTCAAAGCATACGTTAAACGCAAGAATTTGAAATGTCGGTTTTTAATAAAATTTCTGTAATATAAGAATTTTATGACAAATATTATATAAATATTTCTCTACTAAACAGAATTTTAAAACAAAAATTAAAAATATTTTATTAAAAGTGTATTAAAAACGACCTTTCAAATTCTTGCGTTTTACGTTTCCGTTTTCCAGCACACCCCTGATAGCCATACAAAGTACGTATGTATGTATGTACATGCATGCATACTGTACATTGCATGACTATATGTATGTATTAAGTTGCTTAAGTTGGCTCGAGCAACTGTGCGAATATATAAAAATCATATTTGTCAAACCATATTGCACTTATGGAAACTTTTTGATTAATTTTATGAATCTGTCATTTGCTTAAGCAAAAATCGAATCTGATTGCACTTTGTTTTGGTGTTTTTGAATGCATTTGACAGGCTTTTTGTTAATTTTTGACAAAAGGTTATTCAAGCATATGTATATTATAGTTGGGCATTAAGATTTTAAGTAGCAAAGAAGAATTAAAACAGTCCGTAAGTATAATTGTAGGTTTCAACATCGATGTTAAACATCGATGTATCGTGTTTTTTGCCGATGTTTTTTAACATCGATGCTTATCGTGAAAACATCGATGTCTTCAAACATCGATGTTTTTCACAGCGATGTTGCATCCCTAATCACGACTGCCAGAATCAGGCCCATGTTCTCTTGTTTTGTTTGCACACGTTGTCTTCTTGGTTATTGATTTAAAAATTGCACAGTTTACTGGTATAGTGTGTGCCACAAGTTTCGTTTACTCAGTGCCAGACTTGAAAACTGAACTTGTGTAGTGTATGGCCGGCATTAGACAAATTTCTTTTATTTTCTTACTAATTTTTCTTTACTAATTTTTGCATTTAGACTTTCCTCAAATGTTAATTGTTCACTTTTGTCAACATCTCTTATATAAATATTTACAACATTTTCAGAATCTTATCCAAGAAATCTAAAAGTCCAAGAGTTTTTTCCCGAAAAATGTGCGGGAACCCGGGATTTCATTCCCGAGAAGTCTCGTAGATTTATTCAAAGGAAAAATTAAGGTTTGTTAAAAAGTACAAATTTTTTTCTAATCCCCCATTATAGAACATAGAGTGAATTCTAAAGCAATCTATGCCAGTTTTCTTAAAATAATCGTTACAAAACTACCTTAAAAACATAAAACCTACCAATATTGTTTTGTGAGCCATTATTATTGCCAGTTGTTTTAGTTGAAGTTACAACATTTCCACTGCCACCACCACCGCCACTACCACGTTCCACTCCGTTAATGCCATTGCCTTCTGCATTATTGCCAATACTTGTGCCGGCAGTTGTATTATTTAAGTTTGTGTTGATTTCAGCTTGTGACGTTGTCATATTTTTAACTTTGTTGTCGGGGTTTTTGTTTTGTTTTGTATTTTATCTTCTGTTTTTTTTAAACTTATTTTTAGTAAAATTTACAGAGTCACTTTAATAGTTGTAACTTATTTTATTGTCTTTTTTTATTTTATACAATCTAACAGAATATTTTTCAGCTCAAGTTGGCGAAATAAATTAAACTAAAAAACTAGTTTTGCGATGCAAAACGGACGAGTCTCGACCAATTTGTAAGTTTCTGAGACTGGGTTTGAAAGTGTGTGTCTGTGTGCGTAAATGTTTGTAAATAGTAGGAATGTATGTTTATTTTGCTTTTCAGTTTTAGCGTTTTTTAGACGTTTTTTATTTTTCCATTGCAGCTGCTTAGCTAAAGCTATTTGGGTACATTTTATTTATTTTAATTGTTGTTACTGTTGGCTAAATGTCGTTGTTGTTATGTCATGTACTACTATATGCATATCAAATGGTGTCGCTGTCACTGTTTTTAAACTTTTCAGAATTTTGCATATTTTCTAGCATTTGCCACGCTTATGCCATTTTGCTGGATATCATTTTTAGAACTGAAATATAGAAGGGAAAATTATTACTTAATTTAATTTTTAAAATGCAATTTTAAGTTTATTACAATAAAAAATATGCATTTGTGAATAAAAGCGTATCAACATTTTTAGTTGAGGCAAAAAAAAGTTTAATCTATGCGCTCGGTTTTGATTAATAAAAATATACCTACGTTCAGTGTTGGGCAAAATACATGGTTTGCGGTATTTAAAATACAAAATACTTGCTGGTCATGTATTTAAAATACAAAATACTTTCAGGTTATGTATTTTAAATACAAAATACTTCTATTTATTGTATGTATTAAAAATACAAAATACTTCTATTTATTGTATGTATTTAAAATACAAAATACTTTCATATATTGTACGTATTTGAAATACAAAATACTTCCACGTCTTGTACATGTATGTATTTAAAATACGAAATACACCATTTTTATTCAAACAAAAAAAAATACATTAGATAAAACTAATTAACAAAACGATTGTTTTCTTTCATAAATATAAGATTTTTGAATGTAGCATCAGACAAACAGTTTCTTGTTGGAGAATAAATAAAACCTGCTGAAGAAAATAATCTTTATACAGGTCCTGATGAGCACAAACTTGTATTAAATTCTATCAATACTATTTTTATATTTGGATAGCTGTCAAGAGTGATAATGTCTTTGCTCTTGTCACTGAAGAAACTGACAAATTCCAACTCCAAATTTGATGTCCAAGATTCTATCTACGAAAACAACAAAATTATCGTCTTCTTTACTGGTGCTTCTTCTTCTCATGTTTCCAGGTGTCATTTTAAGTTGCTTGTAATATTCATCTAGAGTATGAATTGCAAGATTTTGATTCTTTGTCTTTATTTAAAATACTTATACATCTGTATGTATTTAAAATACAAAATACAAACTACTTCTATTTATTGTATGTATTTAAAATACAAAATACTTGCTGGACATGTATATATATATATATATATATATATATATATAATATAAGAAGATTGAAAATACAAAATACTTGCACGTCATGTATTTAAAATACAAATACAAAATAGGTATTTGTATTTTAAAAACGTATTTCAAATACATGTATTTCTTATACTGCCCAGCCCTGCCTACGTTCAATTACAAAAAACTTATCTATAGCAATAGGATTTGGTTTTTAAATACTGCTCATCTTTTAATGTTTAAAACAAATCAAGAATATCTTAACTAAAGTGAAGTGCATTCCAAACAGATTTGTCCAGACAAACGGCACTTTTAGAACCACGTGAAAAAATTAATCTACAACGTTCTTATAACAACAAGTAACAATTTTATTACATGATTGCCTTGACCATGACTTAATACTTTGATCAGGAGTAGCAGTTTTTAAACTAATGCTAATTGGAAACAACACTCACTCAGATGTTTGGCGGATCTCTAGGTAAAAATTAAAATTTTTTTTTTGCGCACTCAGGCGCAATCTTGTTTTTTTTTTTTTTGATTCATGGGTGTTTTTAAATACACATACTCTCAATCGTCCTAACATGACGGTGCTGTTAGGACCGGATAGTTACTATGTATACGTTTACACACAGGTGACTTCATTTAAATGGTTACATAATAATACATAGATCTTCAACGCAAAAATTAAGCTCGTTTTTATCAGGTCATAGTAAAGGGTGGTCCAACCAAAACGAACGATGTTATTTGTAAATAAAACAAAAAGTTTTCAGAGAACTATCTTATTATTATTTATTATTATAGAAGTAGAGTTATGTGTAAAACAAAATATCGGTCAAATGCTCGCCACGGCTTTGGTGGCATACCTCTATCAGATGGTCCATATTTTCAATAACTCTGAGACATAATTGAGGTTTAATGTCGTTATTGTGTCGAGTTATTTCATACTTTAGCTCTTTTCTTTTAAATATCCCCAAAGCAAGAAGTCCAACAGTTTTCAAATTACATGATCGTGGCGGCCAATTAGGAGCGCCACGACGTGAGAAAAGACGGGCATTGAATTTCTCGGGCGAAAGAGCCATTGTGTCGTTGGAAGTGTGGCAAGTGGCAACATCCTGTTGGAACCACATATCGTCCAGGTCCATATCCTCAATTTCTGGCCACAAGAAGTCCGTAATCATCTCGCTATAGCGAACACCATTCATGGTAACTGCTAGGCCGACTTCATTTTCGAAGATGTACGGCCCGATGACGCCGCCAGCCCACAAACCGCACCAAACAGTCACTCCTTGCGGATTTCATTTCCTACTGAACCGGTTTGCTTAAATTTTCACACAATTCTACCGATTTTGAACACATGTGGTCGATTATGCTGACCAAAAAAAATCACGAAGTTCACGGAATTAATTTTGATTTATACGCCATTTTTGTAAAAGGCTTCAACAATCTTAACGCGCTGCTCAATTGTGTACCTCCCCATGGTTGAATTTGTCAAACACTAAAACAAAGAAATGTCAAATTAAGTTGGAAAAACTTAACGTTAAGGTGTGACTCACAATTAACATCGTCCATTACGGTTGGACCGACCTTTACAAAACTATTCTTTGATCTCACCAAATACAGTTGTATATCGGCTTCGTTTTTGTAGAGCCCGATTTGCTTGCATTAAAATAAATCAGAACGCTTTAAAAAGATTAAAAACTGACCAAAGATTCTAATGGTAAGTTTTGGACTCCTGATTACGTGAAGTATTTGGGTGATTTTAATTTAAATATAATAAATATGGAAATAATATGGCGAAAAACATGCATAATCATCCCTATCGTAAATAACAAGTAAAATTTTTGTTCCCATTAAATCTTTATTCCCCTCGTAGGGGAAAATGCAATCGTGAAATTCCAGTGAACAGTTTTTCGTGCTCTCAGTGAATGTAAAAAAAAAGAAATAAGGTTTAAAAAAAATTAAAAATCAAAGAAATTTTCGTTCAAAAATATACACGTAAATATATATAAAATTTTAAAGAAAAGTTTAAAAAAACAAGGTAAAATATATTGTATTGGAGTGATAGTTTTATTTCAACATTAGTTGATTGCACTATATAACTTTTATGTAGTAAAATAATTTCTTAAGTTCTTCGAAAGCTTAACAAATCCCCATGCAATAGACCTGTTGTTTTGCATTTTTTTGAGCAGAAAATATGTTTATGCCTTTTTAACGGATCTTGACCTTGAAATAAATTTTTTTCACTTTAATATTGCAATTATGAGAAGAAATACTTAGATATACCAGCAAAAATAAAGTAAGAAAATCAAAGGGAAATGTTAAAAAATTATAAGGGAAAAAATTCTTTTACGATAAGGGGAATTTTTTGTTGTGAACATTTTTTAATTAATTTTTGTGGGAGTTTTTGATGATCGCAAAAACGTGAAAAGGGAAAACATTACGAGGGAAAAATTATTCATGAAAGGGGTGAATAATATTGTATTATGGATGGGGCCCTTTAGAAGCTTGTAAAGTGTACGTATTTGCAAAGTGGCCTCAAAGAAACAGTTGATTGTTTTTTGCTTTGCCTGCCGTTTTTGTGTTGTGGTGATATTGAGGCCACATTGTCAGTTAAAAACACCATGGCAACTAAAATAAGCTTTTAAAAAGCAACGTGGGCTACATATGTTTATCATTTAAAATAGTACTGAAAAAATCAATTACGTATTGACTATAACTTAAAGACAAATAATATTTAAATAAGAAGTCAAAAACTGGCCCTACAAGATCTTCTTATGTGTGTAACTGATCGTTGTCTTTAAAATTACCATTTTGGAAACATTGAAACAAGTTTCTGTAATTATAGCCTTTATTAGTGTGGAGAGCTGCGTTTTTAATAATCTTTTCTACGTTCATTTATTTACATGAAATTTAAAGATTTCATATCAGTAATAAAACTGTTGATCTTCTGTCCATGCCAATCAAAATGTTCATTAATGATTTAGAATGTTTATGAGTGTTATTAAGAACTTTTAAATACTATTCGAAAGATGCTTAATCTTTAAATTTTACGCTAAAATTAGACAAATACTCGTATTTATCGTTTCTAAAAACACTTTTTCCGTTTTCCTCTTTAATGCTTTTGAAGTACTTTAGTATAGTCGTTATCAATTAAAAAATGCTTTTAGCAATTTTCCTTAAAATACATACATAGAAGATACTTTATATATTTGTTCACATCCACTTTAAGTGCGACGAATAGATGTTTCATAAAATTCACTTTCAATTGTCTAGAGTAAAAACGTAAAAAGAAAATAAAACAAAACTGAATATCAGTTTTGTTTTCTTATTTTGGGAAAACATAAAGTGATTTAAAAAAAATGTTGAAATTGAGATACATTTTTTCAGTTCAATGTATTTTTCGTTTTTTTTTTCTTGTATTAAATAGCACAAATATATTTACGCCATGTAGCTAAATTTAAACCTTTTGTGAACATGGGGTCAATTTTGAGATAAGGGATATTTATTTAAAAAAAAAAACTAAAAGAAATTAATCATTTAATTCAAAGCCTATATATATCGTCGGCTTAATATGCAAACCTGCAAATTCCCTTTCAGTAAATTTTACAGGAGAGAGAAAAAACTTTTTATACTTCATATGTGCAGCTTGAGAGAAAACTAAAAATATCGTTGGTTTAACACACTTCAAGACTCAAATTGAAGAAAAACTACATGCTGGTCGAAGAGGCATATCTTTCTCTACTGTATCAAAATCTCAATTTACTTAAAAAGTGGACTTTGCAGGTTTGCATAAGCCGACGATATATAATAGTAAATAGTTTTTACATTTGAGGGAATGATATTTTTTACTATCGAGAAGAAATTTATGTAGAGTTTTCTAAAAATATTTAAAGGAAATAGAAAAACATTTTAAAGTACGTACTAATTTAAAGTAATACTATTTTAACAAATAAAAAAGGTATAGTCGGTCAGGTCAAGTCCGACCATTTCATGCTTTACACCACAGTATAAACCGAATAATTTTCGAGAGTATTAAGATTCATATAAGAGTTTTTTGTGCCGTAGATTATTTAAACAGGCTTGCTAGTTTATCATTTTTAGTGCTAGATTAAGCACTTTCTGATTTAGCACTAAGAATTTAAAAAAGGTGCTAGTGAAGCACATTTTTATAATTATTTAGCATTTTCAGCCCTTTTTTGATCCCAAAACTACTTAAAAACTCATATAATAAGTTCAAGTAAAGTATCAATTAATTCTCTAAGTGTTTAAAGAAAATTCATACATATACACATGCTACCTTTTTTGCAACTTTAGCGCATACTGTATTTTGCTTCTTTGTAGTGTACAAAGAAAGAACAAATACAGTTACTTTAATTCCTCTGGGCAAATAAATTAAAATTGTTTATTGGGCTAAATAAAAAGTAAACTGAGAACTACTGCCACACTTTAAACATATCGGATGATATTGTAACAAAAATCGGTTCATCAGAAAAATACCAAAATGAGTTGGTATATGAGAAAGATGAAAATTGAAATTTTGTTTTAACAATTTATTGAGCATTAAATAAGTTTTTAAAGGTATTAAACAAAATGAATATGTAAAAAAATTTTAAATGTAAAGTTTTTATTATGTTCATAAAAGTGAATGTTAAAAAACTAGCACTTTTGTGTTTTACTGTAGAACAATTTAGCTATTTTTTTTGTCGATTAAGCACTTTTAATTTGAATTCTTCTGGTAAGCCTAAATCTAAATATCAACATCTATATGAAATTTGTTCGTCTTAAAGCGGTTTTAAAGAAGGGGTTTATATGGGACCTGAGTGGAAACAGATTTAAATGAGCACCTGTCATATTTAATAATCTCATTGTGGATGTTAACAACTGAGTGACAAACAATACGTTTACCAACCGCCTCACAGTACTTTGTTCCATATACAAAAATAAAGTGAAACAATGTTGTTCTAACGTTTAAAAAAATTACTGTACTGTATTCGTATCTAAATTAATTACATGTAGGAAGAACGTTTTTTTATGTTAAATGCGTTTCGCCGTTGCTAGAGGTCGCTAAACGTGTCCTAATTCTTTATCAAATTTTACAAGAAAAATTAAACTTAATTAATTTTTGATTTATTATTATATTCCACAACAGGGAGAACAAATTTAAACTATCGGGTCTGTTCTGAAAATCAAGTTATTTCAAACCACGTGTGATTTTGTGGTGTTCTGAAAGTCATAACGTTGTTTTGTTTTTCGGTGTGCTTTTGGCAATTGAAAATCACACTGAAACACGGAACACCAAAATATCACACGTGTGATTTTAAAAGGCACATGTGATTTGAAATCACGTGATTTGAGTTAAAGTGATTTTCAGAACAGGCCTTTATGAAGGTACTAGCTCCAAACTAAAATAGTACTTTTTGAAGAATTAAAGTGTGTAGTAATTAAAAAGAAATTTCGCACTTGATCAACAAGAGGGTATTAATACGAGTGATTTTTTTTAGACAAACATTTAACGAAAACAACTTGCAAAAGCATGTTGCCGGTTAAGTTTTTATAGGCCGTGCACTTGCCAGTTTATTATCAAAATAATTTTTGGGAATACAAAATTTTAATTTAAAAGATTTTGTTAATCGTGCTTAATTCCCAATTTTTATTCTTGATAAAAACACTGAAATTTATTGTTGATGGGATAAGATTGGATAAAGTTTCCTGACGATGGCCTAAGCAACCAGTAAAATGCGCATAGGAACACCTTATCCCATCAACAATAAATTGGAAATTAAGCACGACTAACGAAATCTTTTAAATTAAAATGTTGTATTCCCAAAAGTAAATTTTATAGGTACTGGCAGTATTGTCTACCTTAAAAGTACTGAAAAATTTATAATAGTACTAAATTTTTTATTACTGGTCGACAATTAAAATAAAGAAACAATATGTACAAAGTATCTACAAGGTTAATTTACTTCGACACCGAAAAAGCTTTATTTTGCACAAACTTGGCATTGTGTTTTAATATGTTTGTACATTAATGTTTACATTTCTCAACAACTGATTGAAGTAAAAAATACACAGTACTCGTCGTTCATGTACCAAAAATACACGATACAATTCCAAAAATAAAACCAAACCAAACATATCAAACTTGTTTTATATATTTTTAAAAATAACTTTTGGCCAAAAGCAATAAATACTTTTATTTTACATTGAAAAATTCTGAAAACAAACGAAAACGAGATAAAATTTTTTACAAAAAGACAATCATCAATTTAAATAAAGTGCAAAATAATTCGATTTCTCGTAAAAAGGAAATCTTGTTAAAAAAAAAACAAAAAACCATTATTAATAAATAGTAAGACAATATTGAAACACTTTTAATTAATTTTTTTTATTTCTTCTTCTTCTACAGTAAAGTAAACATTTCCCTGCAGGAAATGTCACTAGTGAATCTGTACTGATTCACTATTGACACAGTCACCAGTACTAGTGACTTATTATACCCCAGACAATGTTATTTACTATAGACATTTAACATGTGCGTGTCATTGGAAATCTACTACTGACGTTGGTACTACTGACTAGGTACTGACTAGGTAGTTCCTTTGGGAACATATGTAGACATTGGAACCAGAGAATCACTAGTACATTTTAGTACATGTAGTCTACACTTTTGGTCAGGGCTGGGCAGTATTTGAAATACATGTATTTGAAATACGTATTTAAAATACAAATACGTATTTTGTATTTGTATTTTAAATACATGACGCGCAAGTATTTTGTATTTTGTATTTTAAATACATATCCAGCAAGTATTTTGTATTTTGTATTTTAAATACATACAATAAATATAAGTAGTTTGTATTTTGTATTTAAAATACATAAAAAAATGGGAGTATTTTGTATTTTAAAAACATAGTTTACAAAATATATTCTGTCAGTTTATTGATGGTTGATTGCATTTTAATCTACCAAAATATAAAAAAATATGATGTCACTTTTCATCTTTCGTGAAAAAAGTTTCCGCACCGAAAGCGTTGAAGTTTTGTTTTTATTTTTTATTTTCATCATTAAATCAGTGGCTCTTGTCTTAAATAAGTTCGTTTTTGTTTAAATTCATATATAATCTTCAACATTAAACCATTTTTCATAAGTCTTATGAAAAATCAAAAGGGTTTCAATTTCCAAAAATAGAATTTACACATAATATGGAGTTTTAGGAATCGCTTACGGTGCGGAAACTTTTTTCACCGAATCAGCTTAAAAAACAGTTTTTTATTATCAGAACAAAATTCCCCACATGGCGCTGGAGTGGTATTTTGCACTCAAAAAAAAGTTATAACCCTAATGTACATGACGTGGAAGTATTTTGTATTTTGTATTTGAAATACGTACAATAAATGGAAGTATTTTGTATTTTGTATTTTAAATACATACAGGATGTGTAAGTATTTTGTATTTTGTATTTTAAATACATAACCTGAAAGTATTTTGTATTTTGTATTTTAAATACATGACCAGCAAGTATTTTGTATTTTGTATTTTAAATACCGCAAGCCATGTATTTTGCCCAACACTGCTTTTGGTACGAATACAATTATTTTTATTATTTCTTTAACTTTTATAGGAATTGTACTTCTCAATTGTTATTGATAAAATTGTTTTCGTATTAAAGCCAAATAAAGTGGCAAATGTAGTGTAGTGTAGACACTTCGTTGACAATGTCACCAAAATAGTCGACAAAACTGGTGACTTGGAGACACTTGCACCCAGGTTTCCTTCAGGGTTGCAATTGTTAAAAAAAAAAAATGATGGCAATTAGGGTTGCTAACGGCAAATTCCTTTTGCAAATCCCAATTGACAAAATCCTTATTGTCGAAATTTTTTAAATTTAAGTTTTTTTTTTTAAATATTCACGTAATGTAAGCATAAATAAAACAAAAATTAATGATTTTACTGAATTTTTCAAGTTAAAAAATCTTTACAGATAGACTCTACTAGTTTTGAGTGTGTGCAGTCAATCTGCTAGAAATTTATTTTAAAATATCTTATTCTTAACAGAAAATTAAAAGTGGTTTAAAATTTGTTTAAACCAGCAAATCTAAAAATCAGGAACTCTAAACGCATATAGTTGGGCGTGTAAAGTACTAATGCAGACCATAATATGTATTACTTTTTAACAAACATTTCTCTCACTTCAGCTAGAGAAAAAATATTTTTTAATAGGGTCAACTCCAAAAAATTTTTTAACGAAACTTTTTAAACATATTATGGTTAACAAGGTTTCGTTTAAATGTGCTAAATTCCCATTTCATACTATTGATAAACTGAAATTTATTGTTGATGGGATAAGCTATTCCTATGCGCATTTCACTGGTTGCTTAGGCCAGATCATCAGAAAACTTCACCCAAAGATTTTAGAAAAACTAAAGATATTATACAAATAAAACTGTTCAGCGAATAGGAATTATAAGCAACAGTTTTACTTGTAACAACAGTAAACAGTGAGTTTATCTTTTCTTACAGTCCCGACTACAATTGGTTGATTTTTTGTCAACTCTAAATGTAGTTGCAAATGGGTAAAGAAAAAACAAAAATAAAAACAAATTACTTTACAGGCAAAGCTCGATATAACAAATACTCACTTTAACGAAAATCCGATATAACGAATGAGCAAGTTTTTTCATTAGCTACCTTATATCGACCCCTAACCGCGAAAATAACGTAAGCGCCAAAAATCTAATTTTACAGGAGAAAGCTTTTTTATTTTATTTCATATAAATTTTGTATGAAATTTGTCGCTTACAATAAAATTGTTCTTGCTATTAAATCGTAAAGGTACCTTATGTGACCATGACATTTTAGGAGATGATGCAGGTGTTGCCAATAAAGTCATTTATTCAAAAAAACGAAAATTGAAAATCATGTCGCTTACGTTATTTTCGCGGTTAGGGCTCGATATAACGAACGATCCACTTTTTTTCTCCCGGTTTAACGAATGTTTAAGAAAAACAAAGCAAAACCAAAAATTTGTTACAATACCGTTTGTTTGGATGTGCTTTTTTTTGTTTGTTACAAAGTAAGAGAACTTATAGATTAGTTTTAAGCATAATAAAAGAGTTTTGTTTGAAGTGTTGTTGAAGCAAAATGGTGAATAGAAATGAATAGAAAAAGAATATCATTCAGTGAAAAAAAAAAAATTTAGAAAAATGTAAAAAGGTGTTAAGGCTCAGTTAGCCGGGAGTAACAGTAACAGTAACCTTACAGTAAAAAAGTAAGACCAATCTATTTCTTACAGATTGAGATGTAACATCTTACTGCTAACTATAATCGTTCTAATTGCTTTACATAAAACAAAATGAATCAGCTGATTTGCGACGTTACTGTTACTCCCACCTTAAGCCTTAAGTCTTTTTCTTATATCGCATATTGAATATGAATACGCTAATAGAGGCATTTGTTATTATTTTTAAGCATATGAGTGTAAGCATACATTTGCTGTTTTAACATATTGTCTTAACTAAGCTATATATTACAGATTTTTTAAACAAATAATTTGTCCCAATATGTAAACACGTAAGTACTTACGTATTAAGTTTAATAAACATGAATATAATAACATAAACAGCTCGATTTAATACTTAAATGTAGCTAATTTTTTACTTAAAAAAGTTCGGTATTACGAATCTCTCTGTTTAACGAAAGGGGCTGACATTATGTCATTCGTTTTACCGGGCTTTGCCTGTATTTTATTTTGCCAGTTCAGTTTTATTTACACTGCCACATGCATATTAGTTATCAAAGTTTTTCTTGGGATTCGAAAAACTAATTAACAAGGTTTCGTTTAACTGTTATTTTATACAATATTATTGTCAACGGCAACCATATTATGGTTACAATAGTCCTCCATCATGAAGCCACAACCATTTATGCAAAAAAAGTTAAAGTTCACATTAGTTAACCAACACATTAAGCCCAGCAAAATTGTACGGCTTTTTATGTGTTGGTTAACTAATGTGAACTTTAACTTTTTTTGCATAAGGGGGTTAATCTATACGGACAAAAATTTTTCTTAAAGACAGTTGCTTGTTCAAACTTAAATTAATATTACGGGGAGGTTTTATTTATAATTGGGTTGATAATACATCACTGTTTTATTTATAATTGGGTTGATAATACATCACTGTTTCTTTAAAAATTTCGAAAAAAGTCTCACCATATCCCAAAAACTAGTTTTTTTAAATTTCTTGGAATATTTTCCCTACCAAGAACGCTAAGTCCCTTTTTTTAACATTTTACAGAATTAATTTCAAAATATGTATTGGGTTTTAAAAACAGTGCCTAAAATTTGCTTTAAAATTTAAGAAAATATGACATTAAATATACATACTTATACACAAATAACTTTTTAGTGATAAAAGATTTTTTTAAAATTTTTCTATAGAATATTTGTCAAAAAGATTTGAGGCAAATTTGAACATTATATTTGCAAAATACTAGTCCAAGAAGGTAGGTCAGAAATGGCAAATTTGAACTTTCGAAGTGTGATCTTTTGTAAACTACACGCAGAGAAAAAATATGGTTGGGCATTGTTACGGCAACAACACTATGTTTAATGTAACAATATATTGTTGTCGTACACAAATAATTGTTATTTGTATTTAATATCAACAATATTATAGTTACTGTAAACATATCAATGTTTATCACAATTATGAATTTGAGTATTGTTGACCGAAAAATAATTATTTTTCTAACAACTTAATTATGATAACTTTCTAATCATATTATATTTCTCACAACCATATCATGATATTTAATAGCCATAACGTGATAACTTTCTATACATTTATCGTATTATGTTAAAGATGCAATCAAACTATTTTTACTCTAATCATATTATGTTAGCGCCATTTGTAAAATATTTTTGAAGAAGTTGTGTCGTTTTTTTTATTTGTGAGCGGTTAAACAATTAAAAGATAAAATTCCATACAAAAAATAAGTTTAAAGAAATTAAAAAATTAAAATATTAGCGGAGTTCATTCAAGTATTAGTGATGTAATAGTGCAAATGCAAAATATCATAGTTTTTTGTAAAATCCAACAACAAAACACACAGAGATTTCGTTATATTTTATACGTGCTACGATATTTCTGTGGTTTTCATGGGCAACCGCGTATGTCTTAAAACAAATTGTTCAGGAAAGCCGAAAACCCATTCTAGATCAAACTATGGGCTAGGTATTGCACATTTTAAACTTTGTCATTACGTTACAAAACGGAATTGATCCATCTTTTTTCAAAAAAATATAAAGAGCGTTCAAAATTAGGCAATATGGCATCAACATCTTAAAATCAAAAAAATGGACACATTCGGTTGCCCATGAAAACCACAGATTTTTCATTTGCTCTTTTGCAAGCCTTATATTGAACTCCGCTATTTGATTAACATTAAGAAAAATTGTAAAAAGCCACAAAATAAAAAATCGATTCAAAAATATTTAAATTTATTTTGTGATGTGACAGATGTGAAAGGTGCTGTATCATAATATGATTGCTTCTAAATTTATTATGATTAACATGATGATAATACGATTACTTATTAGCTTATTATGATTAACATGACAATAATATGATTAATTTCTTAGCTTATTATGATTAACATGACAATAATTTGATTACTTCTTAACTTAGTATGATTAACAGAATAATAATATAATTAAGGGAAAAATATTATGATGACATATTACGAGTATATTGAGTCATAATATGTTTCAATAATAATCTTAATATGGTGACTACAATCATAATTCTTATCATAATATGTTGCTCTTAGAATATGTTTACCACAACCATGTTTTTTCTTTGCGTGTATAACAGAAGAGCTATGCATGTCGATAACCCCAATTTTCGTTTAATTGTGTTTTTATTATTTCTGTGCTATTACAGTGATTATTCAGGACCCATTTTATTTGTATTCAAAGAGAAATATATATTTTTTGCTTATTTTCAATATACAATATTGTATTTTTTTATGTAATATAATATTAAAATAGTAATCTTTTATACAGAACAAAACCCAAATTTCCCGGTATACAGAAGGCTTGGGACTTCTTAAAAAATCTATATCCAGATTCCCGGGATTTCTAAAATCAATTTTCAAATGGCATCTCTCGTTGCAATCTTATCAACTAAAAAAGTAAGCTAAAAAGAAGAAAACTATTTTAATAGCTGGCAATCAAACATTCGTCAAATATTACGCAAAACTAAAACTACGATTACTAATTAAATAAACGTGATCTTGATAAAATAAAAAAAATGTTTATTGTATTTTTTTTGGAATTATTTATTTTATTGCACAAGAACTTTTTGTTAATGACTTTACAAATCTTTATGTGCAAATGAATTTATTTTTTGTTGTAGGTATTTTTTTTGTTTACTTGGTGGTACTTTTTGAGATTCTTTATGCGGCATTTATTGTTAGCAATTTGAGTGCCTAACGGTTTTATGTTAATTGGGCCTTGTTCAAATATTTCATGTTTATATGTAAAATGTTTATAACTCGAATTTTCTATGAAATTTTTTTAATAAACCTAAAACTTTAATTTGTACCAATAAAAATGTCGACGAAAGTGGACAAAAAAACATAATAAACAAATGTATTCAGGTTTTCAAGACAAAGTCTTGACAGAAAGAATGCGAGAAAAAAAAACATAGGAAAAAGGAGGCAACATGTAATTTGAAATTTAAGTGATAATAACAGCAAATTTCGAACCACCAGTACTACTGGCTAAAGATTGATGTTTGACTGTTGGCTAACGGGCACCGCGGTGGTGCAGTGGTAGAACACAAAGATCTTCTGACGATAGAAAGTGGTGTTTCTTGAAACATGTAAAGATCAACCCGGGTTCAAATCCCAGCTCAGCCAAGAAAAATTATCAATAAATTTTAATAAAAATTCCAAGTTGTAAAATTCCTTCCCTCAGTGAAAATAATTTAATGAAAATTAAATTTGATGAACTCAAGCCTAATTAAAGAATATCAAAAATTAAAAATTAACAGTTCAACTAAATATCAAAATTGTTCTTAAACCTAAAATATTTTTTATGAATAAGGCCTTATTTTATTTGCTTAGAATTCATAAAAGCATTTAAATATTGAAGAAAACATGATTATAAGAAATAATTGCAAAACCCCAATTAACATCCATAAAACCGTTACGCACTCAAGTTGCTAACAATAAATGCCGCATAAAGACACAGTGGGTGTCTTAATAATTTAATGAATTTTAATTATATTTTTAAAACAAATAAATATAAATTAATTTTAATTGCATTATAAAAATGTTTATGTACAAAATACCTAAAGCTAATAATGACAATTTATTTCAAGGTTTTTGTGTTAGTTAAAAGAATCCTTCATTTTATCGTTTATTCTTTGTTTTCATATAAAACTTATTTTTTCTTCAAATTGAGAGTATAATTGTACACCACGCAGTCCGTTCTAAAATTGTAGACTTTTGATATCTCCAAAGAACAAATTCTAAAATTTTAATCTCATTTGAACTTAGTGGCTATTCTTCAGATCTTTTTGAGAAAGTTAGTTTCTGTTATGTCTTGAAGCAACGCTGTTTTTTTTTATTTTTGAAAGAAGAAGTTAGGAGGCTATCGCGGTTCTAATAATCTATTCGGTATTTTTTTTAAATAAAAAATGGATATTTTGGCTTATTTACTCAGAAAAAACCTGCAAGTCTTCATTAAAAAGCAAGTAAGAAATTTGCTCATGCTTATGTGTCCATATAAATATGGATTTATCTATGTTTATAAACTTCATTGAAATCGGTTTGAAAGTTTGTGAGAGGCAGAAAATGCCCCCTACCTCCTCTTGTGGTCCAATTTTTGAAAAACTGTATAGCTTATGTGTCCATATAGATATGGATCTATCTATGTTTTAAATTTCATTAAAATCCATTTGAGAGGTAAAAATTGCCCCTATCACACCTGGTCATCCTATTTTTTAAAAAACGAATACCTTTTGTGTTCCTATAGATATGGTTCTATCTATGTTTTAAATTTCATTAAAATCGGTTTGATAGTTTCTGAGAGGAAGAAATTTCCCCCTATCTTCCCTCGTGGTCCTACGATTCGGCCCATTTTCAATAGGCTTGGTCCTTGTGCCAATAAGAACCTATGTCCCAAATTGTATTAAATTATCTCCAAAATTGCGACCTGTACTTTGCGCACAAGGTTACATGGACAGCCAGCCAGCCGGACGGACATCGCTAGTTCGACTCAGAAAGTCGATCGGTATACTTTAAGGTGGGTCTAGGACCAATATTTTAAGGCGTTACACACATCAGCACAAATGCATAATACCTTCTCCACTATTGTGGTGTGGGTATAAAAAGAACAACAGTTTTAAAATAAAATAAAATTCTTAAAAGTAAAAAGAACATCTTTTCTAAGGAAGAAATTCTTGATTTTATTTCATACTTGTGTCAGGAGTGTAATTCTCACTTTAAAACGTATAAGTCTGACGTACTTAAATTAATCCGATTTTTAATAAAAAAAGTAGTAGATGTTTACGTGATTTATACACAAGTGGCTTATATAAGCTGACAATTTACGCAGAAAGAGTACATGAAGGAAGTTATTCTCCCGTAAGGGCTGTGTATAGAATTTCGCAAAAATGTATTTGTTTTGATAAAAAAAAGCAGGAACAATTTCATTTTCTGCTCCTTTAATCCCATTAAGCTTAAAAATAGTTTGTATATAGCTCCTATTTTAATTCCAATCCCTATTAAATATATTTCTTTGTCCCCTTAGTAAACGAGGTTTATAGTAAGTTGTCTTATTGACGATAACTTAGATTTAATAACGTTCAACATGCAACGAAAGATTTTCAGGATATCTCTTGCCGCGATACCACGTGATACCCGAAAATATTCTCTCAAAGTAAAAGCGAAAATCCCGAAAAGACAATCTTCCTGAGAGCAGAAAGCATTTCCCGCATGAAGCGTACTAACGAAGCCTCTACCAATTGTCAGTCCGGTGGCAAAACCCAGGTATTGATCGCACCTGATTTCCCCGGAGGTTGAAAGGCTAAAAGTTGAATGCGGGTATTTTTTACATCATATAAGCTTGATTACGAAACGATCCTGATATACATATATCCAACTGCGCAATTCCCTATAATAATATCTACCAGAAGAGTCACTAAGTTTTTCTCCATTTCTAATGAATAATTCTCAGACCATCTTAGAAATCGTGCAAGTTTCAAAACAAGAGGTCCGCTTGCATCCAGACTGCTTTAGAAGTAAGAAATTCGATCTTCAATTCTAAAACAGCAGCATCGCTTAATTTTTATTTTAATACATTCTTGCAATATAATCTAAACTATCTTGCTTAAATTGGGACTAAGTTTAAATACACCTAGAAACACATTTCGACAATGGTAGCTTCGAATTATATTTTTAATAGCGAAAAGATTATGCACATAAATGACTATAACTTTAGAGGCCACCTATAAACAGTTCCCACATTCAAGTTTATTAATAAATTTCTTAAGTTGATTCTCTTACAGTAAAACAAAATGTTGCTTAAACCGTTAAATGTTAATGAAATTTAAATTTTTTCTAACAATTTTAAGTACAGGTTTTTATTTATTTAGTCCATGTAATAATTATGTCAAACAAAAACAATCTCTTTGACAACAATTTTAACGATTAATCCCTGATGCGCTTTTCACTAACATTGTAGAAATAAAAGTGTAATTTATTTATGTTACAACTTTACAATATTTAATTAACTGTGACAGTCGTTAGTGGCACTAGAAAATACTTGAAATAATCATAAATACACATTTAAAAATCTTTCATTCTTTCTTTTTTTTTATTTTCATTTTGTGGTTATTCTAGTTATTTGCTATTTGCTAAATACTTAACCAAAAAGGTTATGAGAAGAGTAAAGTAAATTATAGTGATTTTGTGCATTTGGCACCTTTAAAAGAAAAGTATCCTCAAAATGTCTAGTTACATTACTGTGTCTATGCGTCTTTATAGTATTTTTTTTAGCACCACTTCTTTATGACTGCATATACAAGTATTTACCTACTTTATTTTTAAAATACTTTCTACAAATAAACTATGACAAATTTTTTTAACGAGTTGTTTTAAAATCGTTACTACAAAGTATTTGTGTAAAAAAAAAACAAATAAAACTAGTTTTTTAAAAACGGCATAACTTTGACTTTGAATTACATGGATACACACAAGCAAAAACATTAAAAAATACACAAAAAAGATTATTTATCAAAAAAAAAAAAAAAAAAAAATTTTGGATGTATTAAGTAGTTAGATATTATTGTATGCCAGTTTTAAGAAATTTTCCATCAATTTAGAGGGAAAAATTTAATTTTTTTTTATAAAAGTAACAGGTAACAATCATAAATAAAACACGAGTATAATAAATATAAAATAAATATGTCATATTTTTTGAATGAAAACCCTAATCGGATTATTAACACGCAAAGAGAATTAAAACGAAATTGTTTGTATCTGAATACCTTACAATTCACAATTTATGATATAATAGTGATACCCATAGCTTACCTCCAATAAAAATGACAAGAAAAAATATACATTTTAGTCTAAACTAATATGACGTTTACAACATTTTGGTCTTAGCGTACATTGGTACGAATCCCGAGTATGGCTGGACAAAAGTCGTAATGTGCCAAGAAAAACAGAGTGTATTCGATCAACTTGTGTGTATAGCCAAGCGAGAAATTTTACACATATTTTGATTTTTTTTATAAAAGTCATAGTTGGGGGTAGTGCACTAAATATTGATTTAAACCAACATTGCACTCTCACTAAATAAAACTGCAAAAAAATGGTTTGCACTATTTTTTACAAGCTTTAAAAATTAAGTGGTGTTCCAAATTTGTCCACTATCACTAACGGTTATTGAATTCATAAAACCTGCATTCAATTCAAATAGTGCAAAATTTGAGCTTGCAATCAAAAAAGCTGCATATAAACATAATCCCACTAAAATTAAAAAAAAGTAATTTTGTATGTGCATGGTTTTTAATTCTTGTGACGATATGCATAAGCAAATGAAATTAAACAAAATGTTATCACGAAATAATTCTTAGCTTAAATCCAGAAAAAAACAAATTGTTGATATTAAATTTAGTGCAAAATTGTTAGCTGCACTCAAATGAGTAAAGAAAAATAAGGTTTAATAAACTAATGAATGCTTTTTTTAAATTAAACTATTTTTTTTTTTTTTTTGAGTGCAACATTATTTTAACATCACTATCACTCATGTTTAGTAAGATTGCTAGTTTTCAATTCATCATCAATTATTGCATTAATTTTGCACTATCCCTAAGTGTAAGTTGAAACTGCAAAATTAGTGCAGAACCCCAACCTACGATAAAAATTACGTTACAGTTGATATGATATCGATAATTATAAGTTTTTTAGGAACAAAGGCTAAAATATTTAAGCAATATTCTAATTTGATAATATTAATTACTCTTTTTGCCTTTGATGTTTCGACCAAAACTGTGAGTGTTTCTAAAATATTTACAATCTTAAAAGGTCTGCCAAGAGAAAAGGTTATCGGGCGCTATTACAGTTCTGTAAACATTTTAGGCAATTTATCACAGAATAATTTGTATAATTTGTCACCAATTAAGCTGTTTTTCGTCTTTTTGGATTAAAAAAAACCCCATGTAAAAATGGGTTTTGTAATAACAATAATAAAATTATAAAAATTATAAAATTCATCACATGCGCTTACGTTGCGCAATGTCAAGTTACGTAACGAAATTATATATGTACGTTATTACCCTGCAAATAATATTGGACTACGTTATCCATTTTGAAGAAATTGACTACTCCCTAGTCTAGTACTAGTCCAATATGAAATTTAAAAACAGTTTGAAGTGAAACGACATGTCTTCGTTTTTAAACGAAATGTTTCGTTTTTGAACAAAGTTAAAACTAATCCTCTGGTATACCATGGAGTAGTTTAAAAACTAGTCCACTAGATTATGTATGAAAATCGAGTAGTTTTAAGACTACTCTGTTATAATGCAAAACTGGGTTGTATGGTCCACTCCTAAGACATCGTAATGTTAAATCGACCACCTTTTAATCATATATTTGGAGTAGTTTTGGAGTACTCCTACTGCTTCAAAGACTACTCTTTACATGCATGTATGGACTAGTCCCGTCATCTGCAGGGTATATACAAATGTTTTTTTTTATTATTATTCGTTTAAATTTAATTTAGGGGGTACAAATTCTATAAGTTTCACTATTTACTTTTTTGTACAAACATTAAGAAATACTATATTTTACAGTTTGGTTTTGGTTAAGCAATAATCGCTAGATTCCTGCTATACGTGTCTGAAAATGAAAGAAAAAATATTACCTGGCAACACTACTGATCTGTATCTACAGCTTACAAATATACCTTCATCGAGTTTACCGAGAATATCACTTTTTGTTTTATTGAAAGTTTAAATAATTTGGTAATCAACTTTTTATTAAATGCAAATAAAACAAAATTTTATGAGATGAATTTCTGTATAACTGTAAAATTGTTGTCAAAATTTACTTCTAAACCGGTCCATACACTTCCAATATTATTGTAAATGATATTCGCCATATTATTTTCATTTTGTCCTATATTATGCAATAAGTCGCACAATGGTTTTATTCATTCAATAAAAAGGTGAACATAACTTATAGGAATAACATACACAGCATTGTACAATAATGCCAACACATTTCACTTTCTTTTCGTTGTGCCATCTTCGAATATCACATAAACATTGACAATATAGTTGTATAATACGTAAAATTGAACAATTTTATTGCAAGTGTATGAGCCGCTTTCGTTTAAGTCAAGTTATTGCATACAAGTTAAAATTTTTTAATTCTTTAATCGTTAAAGCTTAACTGTACTGCATGCCAATCATAAGTAATAAAACATTTCTGTTAGTAAAACAACAATGAGTACAAAATATTAAATTGGTTTCTTATATACTACAGAAATCTCGAATATAAAGTTCGCAATACCTGAACTTCACTGTTTTTTTTTTTTTTTTTGAATGATTTACGGCCAATTTCACCAAATTCAGTCAAAACAAACTTCTAGTTAACAATATGTTTTTGACAGTTATAACTAGGGATGAGATTTTCATGCACTAAAAAATCGAAAATATGCGCATAAAATATGCGCATAAAACAAAAGAATTAAAAAAAATCAAAAGAATTAAAAATAATAAAATAAAAAAAAATAAATTTTTTTACTTTTTTGAAAGTATTCATCCAATGAATAACATTCATAGATCTAATGTAATGTTTCATTAAAAACATTTTAATGAAACAGGTTTTATTGATCCAACGAAGCGCTTCATAGGTTCCTTTTTAATGCAATTTTTCATGGGATTAATGTCTAAGTTCATTGGTATTCTGAAGAAAATTCTTTCAGTGTGGTAAGGGATACATTTCATTTTGTAACTCGTGAAGGAGTCTTTAAAAATATGTTTTTCCCTTATGAAACCAATATATCAATATTATCGAATATGCTTTTAATTTTGCTTTAAAACTCGGTGTAACCCATGTGCCAAGCAAGTAACATGTAACATTTTTGGATTAATTGCTTAAGGCCAATTATGTAAGATGCTGCATCGGTTAAAAATTGAAGGATCTTTTGACGTAATCTCGAAAATCTTGTATTTAAAGCAGAGCTCCAAAAAAAAAATGTTTAATTGATTTTAAAATTTTTTTTAGGAAAATTTTTTTTTATACAATTTGGAAATTTATTTAAAGAACTTTTTTTTATAATTTGGAAATTTAAAAAAAATATATCACTCAAAAATGTTAAAATATGCAAAAATATGCATTCAAATTTAAAATATGCATTTTCACCAAAATATGCAACAATATGCAAAAACAAATCGATGCCATTTTAACGCAAATTTAATGATTCGGAAAGATAATTGGTCGACATCGATCTAAGACTATCGACAAAAAACATGCATTTGCATGGAAATCGCATGCCTAGTTATAACTAATATTTAATTATAACTGAACTTAGTGAAATTGGTCGTTAGAAATTTTTTATTTTAAGTGCACGGCTCTTAAATAATCCGTACTATTGACACAGCTTAGGCTTTACTTCAGTAGGGATGGATTGATTTTTCTTTTCAGTGAAGGCCAAAGACACTGTCAATAATTACTTACATTTCTTTCACTTTAAAAGTATTTATTATGCAAATAAACATCAAAGTCTTTGTCTAAAATTATCAGCAATTTCTTAGCTGGTAATTATTTCATCTAATAATATTAAAAGATTTGCAGTAATTTCCATTAACTGTAAATTAAAAAATTAATTGCATGTTTAAATGCTGTTTATGTTGCATACATACACTTTCCTTAATTAGCTAATTATTTTTTTCTATTTTACATACGTAAATTTGACAAATTATTATCTAATGACTAATAAGCTCATTTGTCAAATTATATTACTAAAACTTTGAACGGACAGTAGGCAAATTCAAATATATTTTTTAAGCTTAAATATTTGCCAATAACTTTAGCAACTTCAGTATTGACTATATGAAAAAAACGCTGGAACATTTATTTTTAAAACAAAGTTGTGACTCTTTTTCAACAGCCACATGTTAATAAAAATGGCGTAACTATAAAAGAAAAAGAAAAACTATAATAACGGAGCCGTTTTAATTAGTACTCCGGCAATTAAACAAATTAATATCAACGTTTTTATATTTGAAATTTAATGATTTTTACATAAAAAAGGTGAGAAAGTTTGTGCTGGGTTTATTTTCTCTTTTTTTACATAAAAAATATGTAACAAGTTTTCCTATTTTCTTCCTAATACTTGTTGGTTGGTTGTAAGAAAAAAGAGTTAAAAATATATACTTTGGAGTTAATGATACATATTGAAGGTTTTTTTAAAAGAAGAGTTTTATTTCCGGGGTAAAATATTATTTCACAGTACTTAACATCATCTTTTAACAAACATTGTAGGGCTGTATTAATTTGGTTTGCAACTCGATGTTTCTGCGATTACGTTTAAAAATTTAAACTTTTATAATTAACAGTTTCAGGTAAAATTATAAATGTAAAAGTGTTTTAAATGTGCTGTTAGAGGTTTTGTTCTACAAACGTACTTTTTAGCCTTTTTTGGAATTTTTGAATTATATTTTGGTTGAAATGTGCTAGAAAAAATATAGTAAGCATAATATTTTTTTTACAAAAAGTGGGTTCTAAAAATATTGGTGCATAACAAAACCTTTTTTTTTTTCATCAAAACCTACTTATGTGTAGTTGAATTTCTTGCTTTTACAAAAGATGTAATTCATATCCATATTAATAAAACTACAATTAAAGTAAACTTAAACAAATGTAAAACCTACATGAACTTTTTTTGTTTTTTTTTTATAAATTTCTTACCTGCTACTGAAAGTCATTTACTACAATCGATCTAAATCTAATCGTATACATTTTGATAGCAGCTTTTACGTCGTTTTTGTGCCATTTACAGAACAAACGAGCGATTTTTAGAAATTTTTTGCAATTCCGAAAGATTTATGAAATCATGACACAATTAAATTATTTTCATAATGGGTACGTTCAGAAGACAAGCTTAACCCTCATCCTGTATTAATGGGTCAAAATTGCCCAAACAGGTTTTATTGCTTATTATTTTCTAAGCTAGTTAATGATTTTTTTTTAAATTTATGTACATTTATTTTTTATTTAATAGTTTATATATATGAGTAGGTGAGATGACAAATAATTCTTACAGTTTTTTAGCGCTTTATGAAAAGCGCCGGGACCATAACATGGGTTTTTAAGCAAACTTCAACCATGTTTTTTTTCTGCGTGCGTTGGTGTTGGACCTTGGAGAGGTCATAACCGTCAACGACGGACACTACTTCTCAATGATAACCAATTTATTTCAGCAGTAAGATTTTAAAAAACGTTACAGCCGTACCTAAACAAGAGCGGAAGTCGGAACGTTTTATTCCGCGTTGCTTTTATGCTAATATGTCATACCTAAACAAGATTGTCAACATTATGTCACAAACAGTACCCTACAAGAAATGCATAACCAAAACTAAAAAAAAAAAAATTACTAACACACTTGCAACAATTTTACATTAGTGTTTTACATGTGTGTTAGAGTAGAACAACTAAAAACACATTCTAAAAATGCCAATTTTTTAACATATTTTTGTCATACGCTTGATAAAACTTGTGAATTGCTTTAATTTAATATTTACCATTGGTGTTAAAGAAAAAAAATTATATTTGTACTTAGATTGCATATAACACTAGTTGTTTGGTCCCGGGGCGTTGCTCGGGATTTTCCAAATTATAATAAAAAATTAAATACTGGTGAAATCCTGTCTGAAATTGGTCATATAACTTATAAACCTTCGCCGGCTCATGCTCAACAACTTTGCTAAAGATCATAGCATCGTCAAATGCAGAGTTTACGATTTAATTCATACTGAGTAATTTTCAATGGCGCCACCTATTTTTTGCTATTCTTCTTACTTGGTCAGAGACCATTCCGAATTGGTACGAATCATCGAAATCGGTCCAGCCGTTCTTTAGTTATAAACGTATTAAGTAACTAACGCCACTTTCTTTTATATAAATATAAGATTAGAGAGCTAAAAAAAATGTCTTGAAGAAAAAGTGGCACCGCCAAACAGCGGTAATCAGAATGCTAGTGGTAAAGGAGGACGTACTGATGGTGGCTTCAGAGGATGTGATGGTGGATTCTCTGGAAACAACAGTGGTCATGTTCGAAGCGGTCGTTTTGAAAGGTGGTGGTTTTGGCTACGACATTCGCTTAAGATTTGTCCTGATGACTTTTGAAGTATGTATTTAATTTTTTGGTCTCAATCTGTTAAAAAAATCTACAATAAATAAATTGGCCACACGTACGTTTACCTCCATTTCCAGACCCACGCAAGAAGTGAAACGTTACCAAGCAGCCACGGACATAGCGATACGTGGTACTTACTTTTCTGAAGCCTAATTTCCTGACTATTAATTGGATTATAATTTTTTCAATAAAAAAAATTTTATTTAAAATTAAAATTAAAAAAATATATTTTTTTTATAAAGGTTAGTACTAACCAATATTTACGTTTTGACTAACTAGTTAGTATTAACCATTATTTAGGTTATCATTGACTAATAAAAAGCAGTAGAGTAAGCAGTACAAATATATGTTCCGTAGGCGAGTGAAACTAATTAGTTAGAGCGAAAGGCAAAAAAACACATGTACACAAGAGTTTCGGTTAGTTTTTTCATTTTGCTCTTAATAGAAACTTTAATCAATATATCGGTCACCACTACCAGTCATATAACTAGTAAAATGACCGGTAGTCTTCTTGTAGGGTAGTATAAACTCTCTTGTTTAATTTAACTCACAAAACAGCTAGATTGACCAACAAAATTTAAATTGCCATTATAAATTAATAATAGCGGCCGAATTCACTATACAACGCGCTGTCAGAATCGGGTTTTTTAATTGCAAAAGGTTGACGTCGCGTTACATAGGGATGCTCCATACAAATTGTATGGGCATGACAATTTTTGCCAACTAGAAAACGCGTGACGATTTTGTTTAGGCACGTCTGTTAGATTTGAAGCATTGGTTGGCGAAGGTAAAAAAATTTGTCACCAGAATCGTGCAAATTTAACTTGAAGCCGCACCTCTATGCAAACAAACCACAAACGACCGATAGACTCAAGATGGATCTATTCATTAACTTTTTCTTAATCTTCTAAGAACAACGCGCAAGCTGTTCGAGAAATTTTGTTGGAGGCATACAAACGCTAATTTCCACAATACTTAGTTAACTATGCATTTCATTTTCATAAGCTACTGTGCTTTAGTATCTGATTTTATGTGAAGTTTCATTGTACAAGTAAGTATCTAATTGTATGTTGTATGTATCTTCAAGGCGAACAGTTTTAAAAACCTTGAGAACTAAATAATACACAATTTATTGTGTGAAATTTTCAATTTTTTCTTTCGTTTGTTATTTATTTACTATAAATTTCTCTGAAAATAGATGAAAACAACAGCAAATAAAAAATCTAAAATTTTAATTACATTTGAACTTTAAGATCGTTAAAAAAAAAACAATACAGATTCATACACACGAATTCGTACATGGAAATTGAAAAAATCATTATTATTATTTCAATGGGTTGATTCTCTGTTTTTACTTGTATTTTTTTCCCATGTGTATGTGATTATATTTGTTAGATACATGATATTTCCGCTTAATAACTTCAATAATACCTTATTTTCTTTTCCAAACCTCTACTTTAAATTATTTTCTTTCTCTCCTTGAATACAAGACCAGACACTGTGTATTTATGTTGTTTTGTATTCTTGTTTTTTTATGTAAATGAAATGTTGTTGGTGTGTTGTATTTTTCAATGATTTTGCATTTTTACGTTCGAGAGATGAAACAAAAAGAAAAGCTTTTTCTTTAAAAGCCAACAAGTACGACTGAGTACTTTTACTTTAAATTAAAAGAAAACTAACGATTATCTTTTTTACATTTTCTTTATTAAAAGTATAATTTAATTTAACCGTTCTTTATCTTAAATTTCATCTTTGTATTTAATTGTATCTATGATTTGAATTAAGTTTTCAAGTTTTGTAATTATAATAATAACGTTTAAGAGATGGCCTTTGATAAATCTGGCGTGTCCAATTTAAAAATTTTAGACTAAGAGAACGAAGTAAATCTTAATTATTTTGGTTTTAGTTTTAAATGAATATTGTGTTTTGATCTATTAAATTTTTTCATAAATTTGTACATAATTTCTTTTTGTGTTGCTATTTCTTAACTTCGACATTTTTTGTTTTTTTAAAACTTTCTAGGAATTTCATTTATAATAGTTACATTGGCAACTTAACAAAATTACCTGGAACCTTAATTTGTATTTATTGTAAACAAAATATTTAGTTTTGTGTAAAAACAAGTAGCCAAAAATTTTAATTTAATATCGTTGGAACTGCCAATTAGGAAGAGCGAATTTTAATTTCTTTGTTTACATTTTTACGCATTTTAACTTCGAATAAATTTATTCATCGCTCAAGGCGAATAAATGTAAAGTTTTTTAAAAAATTATAACAAATAGGTAACGCTATTTGTAACGAATTCTTTTGTACTTATGTACGTATTTGTAGAGTGCGACCGAACGTTCGGTTGTTGTTTGGGTACGGCAAAAAGCTATGTTCGTTTGAACACCGAACTTTGTTAAAAAAAAAAATTTTGTACATGTCGTTGGTGGTTACTGGATTGCAGCATGCATGTTTGCGTTCGGTCAGCCACTTCTTATTTAAATTGATTAGAAACTAATTTTGGTTAAAAAATCTAGAAAGATAGGTAGGTCACATTTCTGAAAACGAAAAGAAATTACTATTTATTTCAGAAATGATCAGAAGCATATGTGTTATTTATTTCTATTTTGTAAAATTATTCATATACTACAGTCCAGCAAAATTATGCAGAAACAAAATTATAATCAGATTTATTACAAAAATTTTCATAAACAAATCGTTTGTAAACCTTTTCTAATCTATTAGAATATTTTTACTAATACCCTTTGTACACTTGCACACATTTCCGAGGAATGCATGGAAGATGTTGAAAATGCAAAATATGTGTTCGCACATAAAATATCTAACATCTACCATCAATAAAAAATTTCACTATTTCTAAAAAAAAAACTTTTATATTTTTAATACTTTTTTTCTACAAAAGTGCCAAAATTTTAAAAGGAAATACCAAAATGTATTTGGAGGTCATTTTGTTTAATAACATAAAAAAGTTAAACAAAAAAAGGACTTGCAAAAATGGTAGCAATGGTAACAAATGACAAATGGTAACGCTGCTTTCAAAAAAATGCCCTTTTGTCAGTGCTGGCACAGTAATAATTTTTGACACTTTTCTAGTGATGACACTAAAATATTCGAAAGATTATAAAGGGAAGGGAACAAATGAGATATTCACATTTTCTAAAGATGTTGAAAAATTTTGATTTTTTTTTTTAATTGGGAAAATTTCAATATTTTCGCAAATTAATGTTGATGTTGACAAATGTGAAAAGGCTATAAAAGCCCACGACTTTCGTGTTACATATTTTCATATGTATGCACCAGTACTCCCGATGTAGCCACTTAGTGGCTAGATTAAGCCACTTTTCATCTCGTTTTGCTATAAAAAAAAAATCAATTTAGCCGTTAGCCATTTTTATTTAGTCAAATTTTCTTCAAGTTTTAAAAATTTTGGACAAAAAAATTTAATAAATGTAAAATAAGTTGTGGTGAAACGTTAACTTTTTGTTTATAAATTAACGCAAATGTCTTCAACAATAAAAAAAATTGTTTTATCGCCAATTTGATCTTGTGGTAAATTAAAGATTCAAACAAAATACATAATCTCTAATGTGCAATTTCAGTGTAATAATAGTCCGGAAAATAATAAACGTGGCAATGATGTTAATAAAATATAAGAGTTTTCAATTCAACTTAATTCAATTAAACTGCATTATTTTTTAGATAATAAAAAATCAAGAGAATACTGTAGAATTTATTGATATCAATAAGAGATTTATGTACTAGAGTTTTCAATTATTCGCATTTCAACTTTGTTCGAATAATTCAAATCATTGTTATTGTTCGCTCGATCAGACGATTAAATCAATAAAACTTTTCGATTAATCGATGAGAATTACGCATAAAAAAATTATTTTTACAAAAAAATTACGTATTTTAAATAAGTTACATCCGTCCATTTATCTACAACTATGGAAATTCTTCCATTTTCTTCTTTATTATTTTCTCAAATCCGCTATGAGTTCTTCCTCTTTTTAACTCCATATCGTTTTTTTACTTAAAGGCATTGTAAAACCATTAAATCCTTAATAATCCGTTGTAACTTTTGCGTTGGCAGACATACTACCTTCAGCTAAACTTCTGCATACAATTTCTTCTAAATAACAACCGCTGTCTCTCTTTATGTATTTTTCCATTGGACCATGTTTGGCATTTTTTGATGTCGTTGGATTTTCTTCCACAACATCGTTTTCAATGGTAATATTGTGACACTTATGCAAATGGTAAAAATATATATAATTTAAAAAAAGGATAATACAATAACAACATTTTCTTCTTTCATGATATGATTTATCAATCGATGGCTTAATATAAAAAAGGTCTTACTCGATTTTTTGTTTATTTACAGGGAAAGAAAAAAAACTTAATAAAATCCGTAAAATTTTAGATAAAAAAGTTATTATCCAATTTTTAATAAAAATATCCAACAACTGTTGTACCACAGCCCCTTAAAAATTTCAAAATTAATGTGGCATTAGCTATCAGAATAAACAAAAAAGCTATTTAAAAAAAATCGAGTTACGCTGTTTTTTATATTAATATATGTAATCAATTCTTTATTTGTTTAGCTTTTGGTTTATTTCTAAGTTTTTCACCCGAAAATGAAAAATCCCCTTTCTTGAAAATTTGCTTAACGTTTTATTTAAAAAGAAGTCAGTTGATAAAATTGTTTTTAAAAGATTAGTTTAATACAAGGCGAATTTACACCAGGTGAACTTATCTTGCTACGTAAGCAACAGCTGATAACTAACCTTGTGTCAAAATGGTATACCGTTCTAGTGGTTCTGGGGAATCTTTACTAAATTCTATAATTTTTGCTCAAAATTATGAAATTTAAAACTTTTTTAAGTTATTACTATTTAAAACACACAATTTAAAATTGAAAACAAAATGAAATATTTGCTTGAATTTTTGACACAACGTTAAAATATTTTACAGTGTTGTAAAACGTTTTCAAAATAAGACCACCTTGTATGAATTCGCCTTGGTTTAATAAGAACATAAAATACATTTTTGTAACACTATGAGTACTTAACAGGGTTTTTGCTTAATAAACATTGAGATTAATTACAATTAGGGCTATGGCCACAATATTTGTTAATTTCCTACATTAAGCTTTTATTTAATTTATTTTTAAATAAAAAAATTTGTTCGATTAATCGACATTAATTAATCGATTTATTCGTTGTTCGAAAATCGCCGTTTTAAAATTATTCGAACAAGAGTTTGGTTTTGTTTGATCGATTAATCGAATTATTCTTAATCGGTTGACAACTCTAGTATGTACGTTTTCTTAAGTATTATAAGTTTTTGTAAATACAAACATACAAATAATTGGTTTTGTCTTTTTAGTATAACAATATTCTTATTTACATTTTTAGTTATTGCTTACATTAGAATTATTATTAACTCTTGTTAATTTTTACTTGAATTAAAAACTTATGTTATAGTTTTTTTTTTCAATTACGTAAAAAATTTTAATGTTTGAGCCCACATGCATGACGAAACAGTCCAAACTTGCACAAAGTTACTCAAAAGCGCTCCACGTAACAATTTTTGTGCAATTAAGAGAGTAATTGTTTCATTTCCTGTACAAATTTGCACGAACTTTTTCTTTGGGTATGTTCGGACAAGTATTAACAATCAGCTGTTTTTGCTTTCATATGAAACTGATAAATTAACCAGGAAATTTACAAGCAAATGAAAAAGCTTAATTTTTATTAAAAAAAAATATTAAAAAGCAAAATGTAAAGGCCCAAATACACTTGTCAAATGCTTGTCCAGCCGGCGAATTCAACGTGTACGTGTTGCTGGACGTAATATTCGCCGTCATATCTAAATTTTTTTGATTTTTCATCAAGCGTTGTCGGTGTCACACATACAAACACATTTTATCTAATACTACTATAATGCTTGATGATTATTTTGATCAATGTATTTGGGCCTTAAGGTTTTGATGAAAAAATTTAAGTGGTAATTACATCATTGCATACATATTCCCCTTAATCTTTAATATAAACAAGTAAGAGTGCTATATTCGGCTGTGCCGAATCTTATATACCCTTCACCATTGTGCGAGCAAAATACAGAGCAACTAGACAAACTAGAAACGGACACCTGGATTTGAACTTCGCTCTTCATAAGGACCCAGAATACGCCAGAACTTTATAGGGTATAGGACCTTCGGTGAAGGGTATAAAAAACAAACTTAATTATAAAAAGAGTAATTTTTGGGATTTCAGTATTTTGGTCATAACTCTGCTATTTCTTAACCGATTTGACAGATTTATATACCGACGTATTAAAGAAGAAATTTGCCAGTTATTTTGGTTATAAAACTTGGACTCGGGAAGATCTATGGTTCCCGAAAATGGGTATTTTTCAAAAAAAAATTAATATTTTGGTCATAACTTTTTCGTATCTGAGCCGATTTTCCCGAGTTTTTCAGAAAATATTTTCTATTAAAAATTTCCGATCTTTTGATATATAAGGCGTAACCATAGGTCATATGACAGTCAAAAAAATCGGGTTTTTATACAATTTTTGATATTTTTGGTACGGGAGGTACCACGCCCACTTGTTCAATCCCGCCCACATTTTGTGGGATGCTGTGTATTGATAACCTTAATATGTGTACCTAATTTGGAAACTCTTGGCTCTTGCCGTACTCAAGATATACAGAAATACAAAAATACAACAACAACAAGGGATTTTTGGGCAAAATCTGAGGCAGTCGTGGTTTTTGGTCATATCTCAGCCATTTGTGGACCGATCTTGCTGAATTTCAATAGCAAGAAATGGTAGACTATATGTGACATAAATGTAAAACAACCTAGTCGCTATCATGTCTGGAGTATCCGGAAAACACATATCAAACGTAAGATGGACAGACGGACGGACAGACGGACGGACATCGTTAAATCAACATCTCTCCTCATAAGGACCCAGAATATATATACTTTATAGGGTCTAAGATCAATATTATAGAAATTACACACGGAATGACAAACTTATATATACCCTTTTCCACCTGTGGTGAAGGGTATAAAAATTACAATGATGCAAATGGTTTGGTTTTATAATGTTATGACATTTAAGCTTCTAAAATCACTTAAATAGATCTTAATTTGAAGAGTAAGCAGCATTGGTATTTGAAGAAGTGCAAAAAAGGATTTTGCGTTCCAGCAATTTTAGGTAGTTTTGGCAAATTTAGAGAGTAATTTTCATTTTACTCTCATTAGTCCGAACTTGCCCGAGATCTTGTAGAACACACCTATTATTATTATTAATTTTGTTATTTTGTAAATTTGTTTGTTTTATTAAAAACATGTAGTCATTTTAAAAGAGAGTTTTTTTAACAACTCCACCTGATTCTTATTTACGTAGGAACAACGACTGTTGGCGGCTTATCTGACAGGTCACCACACGGTCAAGTACAACCCGTTTCGGATGGGCCTAGCAGAGGACCAGGAATACATACTGTGTTGTAATGAAAGCGAGTCCACAGGGCATATGTATACCCGGTGCTTAAATTGTATACTTATGTAAAAGTGAAATAATTTTGACACTTTGAAGAAGTTTGGCAAGGCGTCGGATCTTTATGTGCTATTTAACAGACAGTAATGTGTTCTAATTGCTACCTGCGTCTAAACATAATAAATAGAGAAGTTGAGGAACTGTAATTGCCCACGGTAACCGTAACGCATCCGGACTTCGTATAAAAATATAAATATTCAGATTCATATTACGAATTTATCAATCTATTAGTATAAAAAAACCACTTTTTCTAAAAATTTCTTTCAGAAACCATACAAAAATAAATTAAAACTTGAGTCACTGTTAATTTAATATCACAACCATTTACTAATTAAAATAGCCGCCCTTGGCCGGTTTGCCACCCATTTACTAGACATTTGCATGACCAAACTAAACGACCACTCAAGTCAGCAAAATAAATAGAACATCTTAAATGTCGAATAAGTAAAGCAACAACAAGACATCGAAAAAATGATTGTCTTACGCCGAAAAAAAACCAGCAGGAGTGGACGGACACACTTACCTTTTTTACGGTAAAAGAGAAGTGATAAAAACTACAATATCCGCTATAAAATTAGTTGCTTTTTATGGTTGTGGTTAATTTTTTTTTAATTAATTATAATTTTAACAACACTACTTTATAAAATGTTTACACACTATTTTAACGATTTTTCGCAAATTTCTTTTCTTTTATTATTTCCTTTTTTCGCCTTTTAATAATTTATTTATTTTACTTCCTTTTTGATATTATTCCATTCATTAGTTGAATTGGAATTGATTATAATGAATTATTTTCTCTGTTTTTCATAATATTCTTTTCTTTGTATTTTTATCTGCTTTGTAAATTTTGTTTGCACTTTTTTATGATCATTAATGTAAATTTATTTTTTCTTGCCAATTCTAAACAATTTTGTTTAATTAATTACTTTTGATTTTTTTGTTGTACCTAATATGTATAGGTATTTACTTTTTATATTTATTATAATTATTGTACACACAGCCACTTTTGCAGTGCTGCGGCTAATTTTGTTGTTGTTGTAACTCTTTAATATTCTTTAAATTTCATTTTTTATTCACACACAAAATCTTGTTTATATTTCTAGTTGCTGTTTTATTCTTTTTGTATTAATGTGTACTTTGTATCTACCGCATGCGGGTGGTATGTATGTTTGGGTATTCAATAATTTGCACTAACAAACAGCCCAAAACAATAAAAATAAATTAAGGAAAAGGGGAGGTCAAACTAAACAAAAATAAAATTATATTTTTTTTAACAACACGAATTCTTCTTCCGCTTTTAAATTTACACACAATTTTAAACATCAACGAACGAAAAGAGACTAATTTGCCAGTCACTAGTGTTGCATTAAATGAGAGAAAAAAGCAACTGTCAAGTTAGTGTTCACAGTTGCATAAAAATAGTACTAGTTCAAGCAACTTTGCTTAGGAAGATATAAAGAAATTAAGTAGTAAAACCGTTTTATGATTTTTAAATATAGAAAAAGGTATACATTTTTTATCGAAGTGAAGTACATATCGCACTGGTTCCTCTAAATTTACAAATTTTCAGTAGATGCAAAAATTGTTTTTTTTTTTAAATATTTACAATGAATGTTGAAAACAATAATGACATTGTAAAGATATACAAGCAAGAAGTATACAACGGTAGTTGTTTTTGTACTTTTTTTTCAGGAACTATCAAAAAATAACAAGTTTTTTGAGTTGTTTCCCTTTATGTGAAATTTGTTTATTTATATAGTGGTGTAATTTCATAAATATGGAAACAAAACGAAATATAGAAAACACAATAAACTTACCTATAACAATTAAGAACAGACAACACAAAATATAACTTCATCAAAGTAAATTTCTCTTTAGTTAATACTACCCTGATCTGAATTCAGCTTACATATGGGGACAACTCAAAATATTTCTCTTTAGTCTACTCTGGAGAAGCTACTTCTATATCAAGAAGAGGGATACAACTATATTTTTTGGCGAAAGAGTAGAGAAAATGATGTAAGATTTGTACAGTGGGTAGATATGACCACTGTACACTAGGGGTGGATTAGTGTTACAGTAGTTTTGACTTAGCTGCCTTTTATTTACGTGCACTTTTGACTTAGCTGCACAAAATTGATAATTTTTGGCATTTTTCTTTATAATCCCATACAAATTCCTTTTTTAAGTGCACTTTCTTTACCTGCACATTTAAGATAAGTGCCCAAAACTTTTGGCATTTTAAAATTATTTTCATACAAAAAATCCAAGTTAGCTGCACTTTGACTTAACTGCCCAAATTACATATTTTCTGTAATTATTCTTCAAAATCCTTCTTTACGTGCATTTTGTATACCTGCACATTTTTCATATTTTTGGGCAGCTTTAAAATATTTTCATATAAAACATCAAAGTTAGCTGCACACATGAAAAAATATGGTGGCCACTTTTTTACATAAATATCCAATTTTAGCAGTTTATAAAATCAAAAATCGCAAACAAGTCAAGTTGGTATCATTATAATTCATTTATTTTGTTTAAATGTATTTACATTTATGCATATGGGTTGTGGTTACAGCAACTTTACCATGATTATATGAAAGGAATAGCAAATCTTAGATCTAAAACAGAATAAAGTAGTTGTAGTAGTATTTGAAGCTGACGAATGCTCTGTAGCGCAACAAAGTTCAAAATTTCGAATTTTGCGCTTCAACTGCAACGACTACTACAACTACGTTTTCTGTTGACACTACTTTGCAACTGCCGTTTTTAACTTTTGAGAGCTTGCAGCGCTATTCTTAACGTTGTACTACAGCGACTATTCTGTTCCACACTTTATTGTTACCAATTTGGCTAGCTCGTTCATTATAAAAATGCGTAACAAATGACTGCAAGGTGTTTGAACGTCATTGTTTTTATCAATTTATTAATAAAAACGTTGTAACTTCTCTTTCAAACACTTTACTTTAGCTGCACTTTTATGCAGGTAACCACAATTGCGTACCTGCACATTAAGGCAGCTAAATACATTTAAGATAGCTGCATTTTTGATTTACCTGCACAAAAAATCGTGCAAAGGAGATTGTGCAGCTAAGTCAAAATTACTGTATATGGAAATCCTTAGCAGCAAGATTTCGATATGCTAGAATCCCTAATTTTGTAAAGTATGCAACAAAAACGCATGAGCCAAAAAATTAGGGGGGTGGGATGGGGGTAAATGGCTCCTCCATCTGGGTCAAAGTTAGGGGAAAACGATACAAAAGCCAAAAAAAGCTTCACAACTTTCCCTGAGACGCTCTTAGAGGGGTAAAATGTAAGACTGACTCCCACTAATATTTCCCCCCCTACATTTTTTATTAACATACTAACCCCCTATCTGTGCTCCTTAAGGGGGCTCCCATACTAAATATTATTTTTTATAAAATTACCCGCCACCGCCCTAACTAGCCCCAGAGTGACCCTAAGGGAGTCAAATAAATGACGGAATCCCAATATTTTTGCTACCCGAGCATTTTTTCAAAACATACCTAGTCTCCATCTTTAATCATTAGGGTGGTCCCCATACAAAAATTTCGAAAACAAAGGAGTTGCACAACATATGTTCGCATAACTCAAAAACGCTTTATCTTATTGAAAAAAGTTAAAAAAATGAAACTCCGCAATAAAATTTCCTTTAAAAAAAGTAATTTTTTTTTTTCAAATATGCTCAGTCGTTTTAGTTTTTTGGAAAAATATAATAATTTTTTTATTTTTTTTTTTATTAAAATTTCGAAATTTTTGTTTTTTAAAAATTCATAAAAATGTTTTAAAAAAATGCTCGGGTAGCAAAAATATTGGGGGTCGTCATTTATTTGACTCCTTTAGTTAGGGCGGTGGCGTGTAATTTTGTAAAAAATAATATTTAGTATTAAAGCCCCCTTAAGGAGCACAGATAGGGGTTAGTACAGTAAAAATTCGATAGTCCGGATAATTGATTGCAGATCCCAATCCGGAGCAGCGAATTATCCGGATTACCGCATGTATGTATTTATTAAAAATTATAATAATTCATAGCAAAAAAACGCATGTGCAAACATACTCATATCACACTAATCTAACTGCATTTTACAAAGCATGATGTGATTTGAATAAAAAAATAAATAAAAACGGGTGTTATTCAATCTGGATTATAGAGTTGCAACCAATCCGGATTATAGAATACGCAATGACTGTATTTTTCAAAGCATGCTTTGATTTGAATAAAAAAAATAAATTAAAACGGGTGTTATTCAATCCGGGCTATATAGTTGCAATCAATCCGGAATATAGAATACGCAATGAGCTGCAAAATTCTGTCCGGATTACCGAATATTCCGGATTAGTGGAGTCCGGATTATCGAATTTACATGTATGTTAATAAAAAAATGTAGGGGGGGAAATATTAGTGGGAGTCAGTCTTACATTTTACCCCTCTAGGAGCGACTCAGGGAAAGTTGTGAAGCTTTTTTGGCTTTTGTATCGTTTTCCCCTAACTTTGATCCTGATGAGGAGCCATTTACCCTATCCCACCCCCTAATTTTTTGGCTCATGCGTTTTTTTTTACAAACTTCACAAAATTGGGGGTTCTAGCGTATCGAAATCAAAAAGTCGTGCATTAATCCATACCTACTGTACATAGACTTCTTGCAAGTCAAAATTGAAAAATTTTGAGTTGACTCTCTTTAGAGGAACCAGTGCGATATGTGTGTAGATCCATTTTCAAAATTTATTATTTATTTTGAATAAAACAAATTGGAATTATTTTTATATAAAAGTCTAGCGAAGTTGACAATGAAATATTACGGGGAATAAAGACAAAAAAAATTTCAAACTTCGGAAAAATAAAGGGAACTTTTGCACAAAGCTTTATTTTGTTGTGCTAAATATTCGTATTCGAAATGACGATTATTCGGCTATTTTAAGACATTCGTATTCCCTAAATTCAAGGTAATTTTTGGCGAATATTTTACAAATACGTTCCAAAAAAGAATACAAAAGATAAAAAAATACATAAAATGAGACAAAAATTAATAAGTCTTTAACGCAAAATTAAATCTTTTAGTAAAGTAAAAAACTAACTGACATTAGAAGTATATAGTTTATGAACATTTCTTGATTTTAAGCATTCCTAGATATACCATAATTTAAAGCAATTGCCTAATTATCGCAAGAAAATTATCGACAACCGGAATTGGTCAATTAAATATCAATATACATAAATATGTAATTCAAATATCATTACGCAAATTGGCAAAAGCGTTTGCTGCGGTGGATTTAACAAAGTATACACCTATTGCCAACAAATAGGACTAAAACTAAAACTAAACTAAAATGCATAACAAATTTAAAGAAACTTAAAGGAGGAAAAAGTGGAAAACAAAACAATCCGAAAAATGTATAAAATTTCGAAAAATGCTTGTTTTATATAACACATAGAAATATTTCGAAAAATTTCACACGAGAAGATTTAAGGGTGGGAAGCTTAAGAAATGAAAATAGAGTTAAAAAAATAAAAGCTGGTTGTTGTTGAAACCAACCTTGTGGTTACAACAAGATGGAACCACAGCACATACTACAAGGGTCTCAGCGGCTTTGGTAACAGACATATTCATCGAACGCATTATTCCAGCCAAACGCGATTTAAACAGACCACCTTCACTGGACTTAGCAGCTCCTCAGTTTTTTTTTTAACCAAAACCATCTTTAAACTAAAAAAATTCGAATGAAATTATTATCTATATCCGAAATTTTTCGAAAGGATATGGAAAATATTTTAAAAAGAGCACATACATATGCACATATGTATGTGCAAAGCAAAAAATTGTTCCCACTTACAGGATATCGTTGTTCAAAGCTAATCAAAAACAAAAAAAAAATATCAATAAAAAATTTATAATTATCCCATAAATAAAAAAAAAAATATAAACTAATAGCCTATTTCCGATGTGCGAAAGAATACTTTCTTTCGCACAAATATATTTAAAATAAAATTTTTAGAATTCTTTCTTTCGTACAAATATATTTAAAACGAAAACAAAATTTTTAGAATTTGTTTTTGTTTTATATATTATTGTTCGAAAGAAAGAATTCTTTCGCACATCAGAAAAAGGCAGTAACTAAACCATAAAGCTCATTCTGCGCCACCCTGTCCACAAAATTCAAGGTTTATAAACACAAAGTGACTCATTTGGGAGTGTAGACATGCTGCTCTATAAAAAAAACCCGACTTGTCAAAATTGTCTTCATATAAAACAAAAGCAATTTGACGCACACATGTATACATTTTGGCTCATACACACGAATTTGACAATTGGGGTTTATGTCTGTCTACTAACGAGTCTACCTTGTGTAAATGTACCTTTATAAAGTTATACAATTTAAATTTAACAAGTATGTAAAGTCTTTTCTAACATTCAGCCTTATTACGATTGTCGTAAACAACTAAAGCCTATAGTACACGGAATGTAAAAAGCCACATGTGCATGTGGTTCTGACGTAATTTTGACGTCACTACAAAGCCACAATAGCAAGTTCGTGTTGTGTGATGACGACAAAATTACGTCAGAACCACATGCGCATGTGACTTTTACCATTCCGTGTACTATAGGCTTAAGTCGTTTTTTGCAGTAGATTAAACAACAAAGGTTGTCGGTTACTTTAATCTATTACACAAAACGACTGTGCCGTTAACGACTACAACCGTTATAAGCAGTGTTGCCACCTTAGGTGTAATTACACATATCATGTGTAATTTTTGTTTTCATGTGTAGCCCTTGTGTAATTGGCTCCATGTGTAATTCATGTGTAATTTTAAATTTTAACGTTTTGTAGCACTGATTTTTGTTATTATTTTGTCACAAGATGTAAAAAGGTTTAATATTCTTGACAAAACTTAAAAATTTAATTAATAGAATGGAAGCGTTAAAAGAGCTTAACTAAAAATGGTTGGATTATTAACTACTAACCATTTGACATTTAGATAGATTTTGTCACAATTTATTACCTATAACGACAAAACATCCCGTGTTCATTCTCGTTTTTTTCATTGACTGCAAAAAAAATGTTTGAGCTTCTCAAAAGCACAACTATAGAGAAATGGATTCCTTTTGAAAATCTAGTTGGATGCACCAGATACACCTAATGTTATGTTTGGACAGTATAATTCAGATGTTAAAAGACAAAAAGCTATATATTGCTTTCATAAAATGCTCGTAGCGTCAAAGGCCTGTCTGAACCTTCCAACATATTTCGAAAATTTACTTCGCAATATTTTATCTTGTTTTATTAGCAGTAATGCTCGGCAAACTTAAGTAGTTTCAAGAATACATATTTCGCGACAACGTGCACTCTTACATTTTGAAAAACTTTAGCTTCATAGTAATTTGGAGCCAGAATATTATTGGAAAAAGGTTTTTAAAATAAACAAGTAAGAAAGTATAGTCGGTCAAGCCCGACCATATGATACCCAGCACCACAGTACTTAAAAACACATCATGCTTATGTGTCCATATAAATATGGATTTCTCTATGTTTAAAAACTTCATTAAAATCGGTTTAAAAGTTTGTGAGAGGCAGAAATTGCCCCCTACATCCCCTTGTGGTCCTATTTTTGAAAAACTTTATAGCTTATGTGTCCATATAGATATGGATCTACCTATGTTTTAAGTTTCATTAAAATCGGTTTGAGAGACAAACAGGGGTGTTCTGGAAATCGAAAACGCAAAACGTTCGAATTTGGAAGTTATTTTTAATACACATATAATCTAAGTTTTATAACTTTTGTTATAAAATTCTGTTTAATAGAGAAATGTTTCTGTAATATTTGTCATAAAACTCTTTTATTACAGAAATCTTATTAAAAAACGACGTTTAAAATTCTTGCGTTTTGCGTTTTCGATTTCCAGAACACCCCTGAAAAATTGCCCTTATCACCCCTTGTGGTCCTATTTTTTTAAAACTGTATAGCTTATGTCTCCATATAGATATGGATCTATCCATGTTTTAAATTTCATTAAAATCGGTTTGATAGTTTCTGAGAGGAAGAAATTTCCCCCTATCTTTCCTCGTGGTCCTACGATTCGGCCCATTTTCAATAGGCTTGGTCCTTGTGCCAATTAGAACCTATGTCCCAAATTTTATCAAATTATCTCTTAAATTGCGACCTGTACTTTGCGCACAAGGTTACATGGACAGCCAGCCAGCCAGCCTGCCAGCCGGACGGACATCGTTAGTTCGACTTAGAAAGTGAATCTGAGTCGATCGGTATACTTTAAGGTGGGTCTAGGACCAATATTTTAAGGCGTTATACACATCAGCACAAATGCAAAATACCCTCTCCACTATTATGGTGTGGGTATAAAAATTCATTTGGAGACAGATTATTAAAAATAGTTATTTTTGTTTAAGTCTTTTCAAATGCCGCTGCGGAAAGAATATTGAGCAATTTAAACAATTGTACGACATATTTAAAAGGGAATACATAGAAATGGTGACCCAAACTTTCCTATTCCAATCATTATAAACAAAAAGTAGAAGCTTTTTTCAATGTAAATGTGATGTATTTTACTTTCTTTATTTTTTAGTAATAAATTACTTAAAAAAAATAGTATGAATTTTTTGTTTTGAACCGTTATTTTTATAAAATTAAAAAACAATGAATGACTAGTTAATTTTTTGAAAAAAAAAAACGCATTCGTTTTTTTTTTAACTAAATGAAAAGTTTATACATTATAAAATTCAAAACAAAACTCGTGAGATTGCAAATAAAAGATTGCATGTGTAATTTGTATTTTCATGTGTAATTTTGGCATAATCCATGTGTAATTTACCATTTCGTTGGTGGCAACACTGGTTATAAGGCTGATTATTAGGATTTAACTTAAATCGATTTCCAAAATTGGTTTTTGTTTTAAATATAAATTATACAAACGAATTTTAAAACAGGCAGATAGTTTCATAATGTTATTGTTATTTGAAAAATAAATGCTTTTTTTTATTCAGGTATTTTATCATAAATTTTTTTTATTTTCTTTTTGTAATTTTGAATAACCACATCAATTATAATCGTAATAATATATTTTTAAAGTTAATTTATTTTTTGTGTTTCTTTATTTTTAAACTTATATCCTAAAGGAATACAACAATTATTATACATTTATAATATAATTTTTAACAATTTTTAATACAATCGTACAAATAAAATAAAAAAAAAATATATTGTATATATATATATATATAATTCTATTTACTAAAAATATATGTAAATATGTAACATATACATATGTATGTATGTAAAAAATTGAAATGTAAATATGTATGTATGTGTAAAAAAAACAATATGTCTAAAATTATTCAAATTCAAAATTTTATTTTTTTATAAAAAACAAAATTATAATTCGGTATACATCGAAATATGTATTTATGTACGCACATATGTATAAACTTTTTTAATTAGTTATTAATGTATGTTTTGTAATTTGTATGTAAATATTTTTTCTTGTAATTATTTTATAATTTCAATATTTTTGTGTTAATAATTTTTTGTTTAGTATTTCTTTTATTGTTGGCATTAAGTGTACTAATTATTGTCTCGGAAGACTATTTAGAGAAAAAACTTGAACAAAATAAATTTACGTAAAAAAAGGAACAATTCTATTTTATTTTAATATACATATTTTTTTTTTTTTTTTTTTGATTATTGCTGATAATTGTTTTTATTTTTGTTCGAAAACAGCAACCGCTACTTTCTGTAAATTGACACAATTATATTATTATTCATTGTTTTCTTTTATGCAAAATTAATTATTTATTATAAAATAAAAATAATATTACACACAGAAAGTTTCAAGTTGGAATGTTTCAACTCAGTATGTAAATTATGTTGTAGGTGGAATTTTTAAAAGTCCATTTTAGTGTTTAGTTAATAAAAATGTCTCAATTTATTTGTGATAGTCTGAAATGGATTCTGAAATTTCCGAAGCATCTTGAGACTCTTCACGGGCCCGTCTTTTGGCACGCCACTCCACAATGCAAAAGCAAGCAGCTCCTATAGTGCCAGTTACCACCAGGACACCCAATTGAGCTCTTAAACCCAGATGTGATGAGTAAAAGAAACTTATAGCAGCAGCAACCGACTAAATTGTTAAAAAAAAGTTTAGCATTTAAAAAATTGCAATTTTAATTTCTTACCTGGGTAAATTTGAATAAAGCAAATGCTCCCACTGAATTTTTAACAAAAACACCACCCAACATTGAATAGATTTGGGTATTAAAACAGGCATCTCCGAAACCCAACATCAAGGCACACAATAAAGCAATCCATACTTGTGGTGGGTCAAAATATGATGTATCATCGGTATCATTGAAAGGAGCAGCATCAGGTAAATTAAGGAATATTAGTAGAAAAGCAATCATATGTATGACATAGCCAGCTATAACAATGGGATCACGTCCGAAACGTGTGGTTTTCGAAGCTAAAATTCCAAAAAGGCTACCCCCAAAGACTTCACCAACGCCTATACAAATACCAGCCAAACCCATGATCTCTTTGGGGGTGCCCGATATTTTTTGTGTAAAACCAATAGAAGGACCATAAACTCCGCTAAAGAATGACAATTCAAAACCTTAAAATGGAAAAAAAGTAAGTTAAATTTTATTTAATATATGAATGTATGTTTTGTATTAAAGGCCTGCAAATGTTGAAAATACATGTTTGACAACGACATAAGAATGTCCGGTTGAATAAATTTTAAATTAACTCTGTGCATAGTTTTAACAGTGATTTTGCACACATGTACATAGAAAAACAACATGTCATCACATGACATATGGAGCATATGTTTTAATAGTGCATTCTAGCATATGAAGGGCTCATTATATGCAATAACACTGTAAATAAAATGAGAAAATGATTGATCATGATTTTTATTATTTTCAAGAAACTTCTTTTGAAGCTTTATTAGTTTAAGCAACTATTTGGATTAAATGCCGCATGTATATTTTGGCTAAAACGAAGAACGTGCTGTTTTTTCATCGCTATATCTCGCTAGCCAATCAGAATTTTGTTTTGCTGTCTTCGGCGCAATTGCAGTTATAGATTAGGAGAAAAAAAGTGTTAAGCAAACTAAACCGAAAAAACTGTATCAATTTTAACATCTTTTTTCGCCAATTTTGGCCCATAGCCAAATTTTGTAAAGTAATCTGCAGAAAAAATATTCCTTATAATATAATTCATATTTCTTCAGAACATTATATAACTGTAAAATGCTTTATTCACAATTTCCAGCTGTATTTTACATCGAAAATTCGAGAATCGTATTAAAAATGTAGCAAAAGGAAAAAAAATTAATTAATCAATATCAAGTTGCGGTGAAAGACATGGTATTGAACACAACTGCGTACAACAGCTTAGCTAAAGGTGCTATCAGACGGGATGTATTTTACATATGTACTGTCAAATTTTCCGTCTGTAAAAGTTGTACACATCGTGTAATACATATGAAACTTTGCATGTGTAAAATACATGTGGAAATACACATGTAATTTTTTCGATTAGAACACGCTCTATTTTCCTGCGACAAACATAAACAAAACAGCTGGTTTGTTTTGAAACGAAATTGTATGGAAAAATATATTGTAAAGAAAAAATAAAGAAAATGTTGACATACATACGGAATTACATATGGGTAAGAGAAGTGACAGTACTTATGTAAAATACATCCCGTCTGATAGCACCTTAACCCCCCGTTTCCACATGCAAGTACAAGTTCGAAAAACTCAATACTCTCACACTTTTTCACTAACATTCACACAATTTTTGTACTTTCAGCCAATCGGCTGTTTCCTCGATTTTTCGTTGATAATACGTATACACTACTTGCAAGTAATTACTTGCATGTGGAAACGTAGGGTAAGCTGCAATGACAAGCTAATACAGTAGCGGTTTGCACCCTTTGTATTAAGTGTACAACTCTGCTTTACTTAATACGTTTTTGTATTACAAAGCGTGTCTTTTTCGTATGGTTTGTAAATAAATGAAATTTCTGATTGAGAGAAAGAAACAGATAGAGTTTCGTCAACTGTTTTATTTTGAGTTATTTAACAAACGTGTTTACTACAGCTTTTTGTTGGATTTTTTAACCAAAGCATAGTAAATTTTAGTCTAATATATTTTGTTGTTGCAGGGTTGTAAATCTTAGTACTTTAACTAAATTAATAAGATTCACAAGGTTTACAAGGGAATTTACTATCAAGGGTGAAAACCGCTAGTATGCTTGAGTTGGCATAACATGTCATAACTCGTTGTTTGGCTTGACATGACACAGCAATGCCTGAAATTTTTGGGAATGACATTTTAACTGAAAATGTTGAATTGTGCACGTCTCTACCTCCGAGTGATGTTATATACTTTTTTTGAAAAGTCCCTACGCAACCTGAAAAAATCCCTATTTTCACAAATCCGAAAAGATTGCCAAATATTTATGTATATGTATACATATGTATGTATGCATACATATAGTTTTGTCACATTTTTGAAAAATCCCTACATTTTAATGTTTTTAACAAATCTGTCGTTCCTTTCCCTGCGGCCATTTCTTTTAGGAGAAAATTCCTACGGATAGGGATTTTTCCCTACGTAAAACATCACTGTTACCGCATTAGTGGTGCCCAGAATTTAATGTCAAATGGAAAAGACACCGAAGCAAAAATGAAGCCATAGATAAGCCAAGAATAACGATATGCAATTTGTTATGATCGGACTTCAAATGGCGACACATTGTACAAAAACTAAAAGGGCGGTATTCAGTCGTGGCAAAAACTTGAAAAATTAATCTGGTATTGTTTTCAACTAAATCTGCTAGGGGTGACTGGTTAATTTTTATTTCTAACGGCCAATTCCACCCAGTTCAGTTAAAATAAGCTATTACTATCAAAAAGTAATTTCAATTTTTGGGAATACAAAATTTTAATTTCAAAAAGATTTTGTTATTCGTGCTTAATTCCCAGTTTTTATTATTGATAAAAACACTTGAAATTTATTGTTGATGGGATAAGCTATTCCTATGCGCATTTCACTGGTTGCTTAGGCCAGATCATCTGGAAACTTCATCCATAAAGATTTTAGAAAAACTAAAGATATTAAACCAAATAAAACTGTTAAGCGTATAAGACTTATAGCAACAGTTCTACTTGTAATAATATCAAAGTTTAAACAAAACACATCAACAATAAACAGTGGGTTTATCTCATCTTACATTCCCCACTATTACTTTAACTTCTAGGTAACTGAACTTAGTGAAATTGGCCGTAAATAGTGTATAGTTATTCCAAAAAAATATAAATATCGATAAAAATGAGCTTCCCTGAATAAATCTAAGTTTATCTATGTTTTAACTGAGGTTGCCAAACGGCCTGGATTGGCCAGTTTTTTCGGTCTTATCCAGTTACCAGCTCAAATACAATTTGTCCAGTTAAATTTTTTTTCTTTATTTTCAATAAATAATTGGTTTTTATTAAATATGTACTAACACTATAAAAATAAATTGATTTCGTTTGCATTTTCTAAAAGGTAAAATATGCCCTAACAAACCGATGCCAAAATTCATAAAAAGCTCTAAAATGTATTGCTTCCGCATTCTTTCTTAAATAAAAAATACATCATTACCAAGGCCCGGATTTTTATGCAAATGCATATTTGTTCTCGTCAGTCGGAGATTACCATATACAAAATATCTTTGCGAATCAAGAAATTTGCATATTTTTGCATATTTTGCTTTGAATGCATATTTTTGCATACATTGCTGAAATTGCATATTTTGAAAAAACTTGTTTTAATTAATTTATTTTGCCATGCACCCTTCCGCAGAAGAAATAAAAGACAACTTCGATGATATTTATTTATTGATTTCTTATTGGAAAAATATTTTGTTAAGCACCTTCGCATGTTGCCGCATATAAAAACAATTATGCGGATTAATGTCTTCCTCTACAGCTTATAACAACCAGGTGGGGGACGTGGTTAAAAGCAATTATGTATTATGCTGAAAACTTTTGCCAGTTCAAAGATGTGGTAAAAGGATTCAACAAAGGTGAATTTAAGTTAATTGATATCGCCATAAATAAGATGTATTTTGTGGACGGTAACTTAAGTTAACAAATTCGTAGCAAGCTTGATAGTTTAAACAAAAATTAAGGATTTAAATTTATTGTTTTAAATCCTTAACTGCTTGCATATTTAATTCAAATTGTTTTCGAAAACAGCGTAGTGAAAATGAATATACCACAGAGAAACTATCAGCATTTAATCATGCACCTATCACTTTCGTTTTATTTTGTTTTGAAAAACAAGCAGTAAACTTTTATTTTGAAAAAATTTAGGGTAAAGGTACATATTTTAAAAAACAAAATCAATAAACATTTGATTCGTATGTAATTGCGATTCGTTTCGCACTTCCAAAAAATTTAACAAAAAGTTTTCTAAAGTTCAATATGGTTTGACACTTATGATTAACATGTATTCGCACAGTTGCTCAAATAAGCTTATGCATATTATAGTTGGACCTTTAGAAGTGACTTAATTTATGATTGTCTTACTGTTTCTTTATATATTTGTGTTTTACTTTATTTTAACTTCTTCTTTTATGGTTTTTGTGTCTTATGGTGTTTTCTTTTCTACAAAAAATGTGACATTTTATTTTAAAAAAATGCAATTTGGTGTCTGTTTCCTAAAAATTTTGCTCCCGAAAAGGATGAGTTTTTTAGAATAAAACAAGCCACCCTTTTTGGGAGCAAAATTTTTCAGAAACAGACGCCATATTGCAATTTTTTTAAAATAAAATGTCACATTTTTTGTAGAAAAGAAAACACCATTACTTACGTTTATAAGACTGAATTTTAACGTTCTTCATGCTATTTTTGTTTTTTCTTGTTATTTTTATGTTTTTTTTATCGCTAATAAAAAAATTTAACATAATTTTAACTGCATATTTTTTAAATTTTTAGCGCATATATTTCTATTTTTAGTGCATTTTTATGCGCATAAAACGCAAATTTAACTGCACAAAAGTCCGGGTCCTGATTATAACCAATCAAAAAGTCTATTTTAAATATCTTTATTATTTTTGGCCCTATAAATTTTTGGTTAGGCTAAATTTTAATCCTTACGTGTAAAAAAATTAAAAAAATATCTATTTTTAAATTGTCCAGTTATTTTTTCAAAATCCAGGTGAATTTTTTGCATTGTCCAGTTATTTGAAGTTTGGTTTCTGGCACCCCTATCAACCCACTGTGCCGTAATGTAAAATTTAGTCTTGGGCTTAATCGTTCGTTTAGGTGACCGGTCATTAACGTTCAATTCGAAACAGTGAACGAGTTCGTTCATTTCGTTCAGTCGGTCATTTCAGGTCACTTGTCTTTTGGGTCGGTTGATCGTTTGGATCAGTCGGTCTTTTGTATCAGTTGCTCTTTTGTGGTTTTCGTTCAGTCATTCACAATTGATTGAATACGGCAATGTGTTAAAAGAGTATAGCAATATTCATATAAGAAATATGTATACAATAATAGAAAACAATAAACACAAAGCAAATTCGAAGAAACATTTTGCTTTGTGTTTTGCATTGTTTTTTGTGAATGACTGATTCAAACTGATTCAAAAGACCCAAGTGAACCATATTGAACGATGTATTATGAAAATGTGTAAAGCAATGTGACAATTAGTAAAAGAAACAAGTATATTATTCTGGCATAACAAACATATACACAAGAATAGTACTGTTGTTTCTTTTCAATCAGTTGTTCGGTAAGCAAGTGAATGACTGATTCAAACTGATTCAAAAGACCTGAAAAGACCCAAGTGAACCATATTGAACGATGAGACTGAACGGCCGTTCAACGTTCATTTGACTGATTCGTTCAATTGAACCGGGTCGTTCATGACCGACACAACTCTAGTAAAATTCCAATTCAAAACAAGTAAGAAAGTATGATCGGTCAAGCACGACCATTTAAAATTCTACACCTCAGTATTTACTGTACAATAAGGTGGTAACTCATTTCATCGTAAATTACTTCGAATCCAATACCCAAAACATAATTGATAATCAATAGGCTTTTATTAAAATTCTCCCATATATCAGGAAAATATTTTTTTTGTTTTTTTGTTCTCACCAGTATACAAAAACGCCATACTAAGCAACAGCATATCCCGCGTAAAAAACAATTTACCAGCCGATACTAAAGCCACTTTCGAACGATCATAGGGCGATTGTGGTTGTTGCAATTCCGTATCCATATGTGAATTATCCGGCACTGAACGTAAAGTAGCCAAAAATATAACACCCAAAACTGCCACCGCAATTAAAACACCAATAACCAAGCTGCGAGTTTGTTCATCTATATGATCCTTATTTTGGAATTGATAATAAACAAACAAGTTGCCAAAGAACATACTGCACTGCAGCAAAGCCCAAAATATACCGGAATTACGAGATATATTACCCGAATCACTACAACGGGCTAAGAATGTACCCTGGCCAGTCCATGTTATTGCAGCACCGGCACCTAATAAAGCACTCGAAACATAAAGCAGCCAAGTGGTGGGAAACAGAAAAGTGACCATAAAGAAACTATAAACAAAAAAAAAATGTTTTTTTTTTCAATTTTACTTTTTATAAATTTATAAATATATACATATGTATGTACATTAGGGCTATAACCAAATTTTTGGCGTAGTACCACGGAGTGGCCAAGAATGTTTTAGTAATAAAAACACCTGTCTTCCGTCGTTTTGCGAAAAAAAACCTCACGCAGGGAACCAAATTTTTAAAACCTTCCAAGAAATTTTGAACCGCGATGAATTGTAAACCGTAGGAAAATTTTTAAATCTAAAGCAGTAGATAAATTTAAAAATAGCATTTAAGTGATACGTATAGGAATATATACAAATATCAGGTGTATATTTTTTTAAAATTTCCGTGAGATAAAAATAGTTGCTTTCAAACTTCAACCCGATCCCTGCGTGAACTTTTTTTAACAATCCGAAAAAATTATCATATTTTTAATTAATTTTTTTAATGTTCTACGCGACTATACTATGCGGTTTTTAATATTCGCAAAAACTGTGAAAAAGTTATGGCCCTAATGTACCTACATACATATGTATGTATATTTCATATAGAAATCACTTACGTATATGTCAATGCTCCCACTAACATAGCTGTCCTTGGTCCTGTAAATGCTATAAAGGATGGTGCAAACCAATTGCATAACGCAAAGGAGGCATATATCACCGCCAAACTGATGTAGCCGTCACCTTTGAAAGAAGGGTCATCTTTGTTGATACTCACTAACAACGTTTTCTGTAAGTGGAAGAAAAATATATGGTTAATATTTAAAGCTTACTTTCAGGCTTAATTAAATGTATAAGTTTTTAACCCAAATAAATATTTGAAGTCAATGAGCCTAATAAAGTGTCTTAAATTACGTTTACGTTTTAAAGTTATTGACCCCACAATTCACATAAACATTATTTTGATGTGTTTTGGTGTTATTATGCCAACATGCAGTATTTTCAAGTGCAAAGAATAACAATATTTTTTGCTTCCTTGTCATATATTTTTAGAAAACTATGTACGTGCTTCGTTAAATTAAACTTTAAATATTTAAATGGTTATTATTATAACTTTACTATTAAAAAATGTTTCGCTATTATAAATTTCTAGAGAAAGTGTATTAATATTTTAACTTTCTATTAAAAATTTTAAAGAAGAATAAAAAATTATAAAATTTTTAGTTTGTACCAATTATGCAAAACTTTCTTAAAAACTTTAACTTTTTGGTAAAAAATGTATCAAAATTAAAACTTTTCTACAAAAAAAATAGCGATATTTTAACTTTTTTATTTAAAACTTACCGAAATTATAACTTTTCTTTAGTAAATTTAATGATACATATTCAGCCTTATTACGGTTGTCGTTGGCGTAAGCGACTAAGTCGTTTTTTGTAATAGATTAAGGAACACAGTTTGTATGTTACTTTAATCTATTACAAAAAACGACACAGTCGTGTACGCCAACGACAACCGTAATAACCCAGATTATAACTTTTCCATGGATAACTTAAATATCAAACATTTATAGAAAACTTATACAAATTTTAACTTTTTTAAATTTAAATTTAAAAATATATGCCTGTATTCATAAAAAAATTTTAAATTTAATAAAGGTTTACAGAATAAATTTTCTATGAAAACGTTCCTTAATAAACGTTTATTAAATTTAATAATCGTTTATGAATAAAGAGGAAACTGCCGTATTCATAAAAATATTTTTATTTTAATAAAGGTTTACAAAACAGATTTTCTATGAATATTTGTTGAATTTAATAATCATTTATGAATACGGGGGATAATAACTATTCTATGGTAAATTTATCAATATCAAACATTAATAGAAAATTTATCGACATAGAAACTTTCTGTGGAAAATCTATCAATTTTTGTATTTATACTTTATCGAAATTATAACTTTTCTACAGAAAATGTATGGATTACATGATTAAATTGTATGCTAGAACTTTATCTAGTTAATTGGATTTTGTTTTTAAATTTATCAATTATTCGAATTTCCTGCAAAAAGTTCGTCTATTATTAGAATTGCAGGTAACATTTGATTGATTTTTCGAAATTATGGGCCGATTCTAACTTTTTTTCAATTATGACAATTAAAACGTATGTTTTATTTCATCTAATTATCTCCTTGACGCCATAGGTGTACATGGAAGGACAACCAGCGAACTGGACGGACGGGCATTATATTAATAGATTTTTTTTAATCATTGTGATTGTTATACCAAAAGGTTGTTGCTTTAATGAAATGTTTAAATTTATTGGTTTTTCTCTAGATGTAAATATTGTGAAACGTAATATTATACTTAAGTTAAATACTCATTTGTATTAGGCTGTAAGGATTTATCCATAGACCTAAATATGTTAAACAAATAAAAATATAGAACCAATAATTCTATGTGTAACATACATCAGCACTAACGCAAAACACCCATCCCATCGAAGGTGGCAGGGAGTCCATCTTTTTAAACAGAGTAATTAAAAAAAAATCATTACATTTCAAATAACTTCTAAACCAATTTTCAAAACATAATTAAAAAGCAAATGTAGTCGATTTCCATTTAAGGCTAGTTTACACTATTAAACTTTGTATTAATACATGTCAAAAACACAAGTAATATGAGAAAGTGTAATAGTGTGAATGCAATGTGTCATGAAAACTACAAGTATTACGAAAAACAATTTGACATCCCATACGACTTCATAATTTTTTGAAATTTTTTAAAACATTAATACTTTTCATTTGATCAGGGTTGCATTTTAACAAAAGCATGATCATGTGTGATAGTCGGAACAGAAACTGTAATGTTGATATTGATTTTTTTAAAATTCGCAACAAAACTCATTAGAATTCTATCTCACAAAGTAGTATAGAATACGTACTTGTGTGATAGTGTAAACTAGCCTTTACTATTCACTGTATTGATTAGATACACAAGTCTGAGGCATTTTTTCCACGTTTTTTTTCTCAAACAATTATTATGTATGGTTTTTGTCGTAAAAGTTAAGGGAAAATAACCACACAAATGGCTTGGCAAACACACACTTTGTTTGTTTTTCTGTTTGCAAATAAACAACGCAAGCATATTACGTACAATCATTAATTTCCCATTTTAGTTTTGTCTTCAATGAATGCAGATCACGATAGTTCTGCGGCAATTTTGCTCGCTAATCGTTTTAAACGGAGGAGAAATATAAAAGAAAGGAAAGGAAGTTGTAAGTAAAGTTCTTCACTTTTCAAAGTTGTCACTGATTAATGATTATATTAAGCACTAGACAGCGCAAAAAGTTTGACAAATATTCGTCATGTCTGCCAAATATTAAACAGGGTCTCCTCATGTGGATAAGATATAAGATTTTTATATTAACAAACGTCAAATTCAATCGCAGAGTCTCTATGTATTTATATTTATATAACCTGGCGTTTACATTTCTCAGTACTGGCATGACAGTAGCAATACATGCAAACTTTTTAACTAATACATGCACACTTTTCCAACTGTCTTGTCTACTGTCTAGCAAATTTTGGAGACAGTAAAATTGGACAGTGATTTGACATTTTCTAACAATAATCTGAAGTTTTATTAGCAAAAGGAAAAAAAAACGTAAAAAATAAATATATTTTGCTTTGATTTTTTATGTTCTAGTTAAGTGTTATGTTTTTTTTACAAAATATAGTTATTTTAGGCTGTTTTTAAGTTTGTTTAGTTCATATAAAACACGTTTAGCTGAACTTTCACTGCAACATTCACGTTTGACATATATTTCAAAGTGAACTGTCTTAACTACTGTCTAGACGTCACGTCACGAAGACAGTTAGCAGTGTTTTTGGCAACTAATATGTATTTTCTTACTGTCTTGCCAGTACTGTTAAATGTAAACGCTATGTAATAATAAACATTATGAGACTGTTGTTATGAGAATTCTCATAACAACTATCTTATTAGATGAGCTGTCAAAAATACACATAGATATGTACATTAGGGTGGCCGTTATTTTTTTTATTTTGATTTCTAATATTCTCCCCCCCTAAATCGGTTCAGTTTTATGTAAAAAAAAAAAAAAAAAAATTTCGTAGCGATAAGTTGTGTTTTAGGGGGGGCGTCCGTCCCTCAAAGTTTGCCATCAAGCCATTTATTCAAATGTAATTTGTTTGTATGACTATCTTCTAAAAACAACATTTTACAAGAATATGATAAATGGCAATATTTTAGCTCTTCTAGTCAACAACACAAGCCTCTTAGAAAGTTTTTTGCTAAAATCAATATTTTAGAAAATAATTAAGAAAATAAAAACAAAATACAAAACATTTTATATACGTTTTATATATAAAAGGGGGATTTAATGTCAAGTGACCCAATTTTGAAATAGATGTCTTTCGATTTAAATGAAATTTACACCAATTTTAGTACTGTTAGATAGTAGCTTAGACACAAATTTTCAACAAGATCGGTCAAAAAGTTTCTGAGTTAGAGGGGGTCAAAGTCTGACATTTTGGCCATACAGGTGTTCTTTCTCATCCATGTAACTTATTACCTATTGGTGCAAGCAAAATTTGTCCCAAGTAGCTTAGATAGCTTTTTGATCAAACTTTTTAAAAAACTTTTTTTTTTTTTTTTTTAAAAATTTTTTAAATTTTTTTTTTTTAAATTTAACACTTGGCTAAAAAAAATAAAAAAAAAAAATTTAAATTTAAAAAAAAAAAATTAAAAAATTTTTAAAAAAAAACAAAAAGATATTTATAAAAAAGATTGATTAAATATCTATCTAAGCTACTTGGGACAAATTTTGCTAACACCAATAGGTAATAAATTACATGGATGAGAAAGAACACCTGTATGGCAAACTTTGACCCCCTCTACCTCTGAAACATTTTGACCGATCTTGTTGAAAATTTGTGTGTAAACTACTATCTAATAGGACTAACCTTGGTGTAAATTTCATCCAAATTGGAAGACATCGATTTCAAAATTGTGTCACTTGACATTAAATCGCCTTTTTTTATATATAAAACGTATATAAAATTTTTGGTATTTTGTTGTTATTTTCTTAATTATTTTCTAAGATATTAGTCTTAGCAAAAAACTTTCTTGGAGGCTTATGTTGTTGACTAGAGGAGCTAAAATATTGCCATATATCATATTCTTGTAAAATGTTGTTTTTAGAAGATAGTCATACGCAAACAAATTACATTTGAATAAATGGCTTGATGGCAAACTTTGAGGGGCGGACGCCCTCCCTAAAACACAACTTATCGCTACGAATTTTTTTTGTATTTTTTTTTACATAAAACTGAACCGATTTGGATGGGGAGAGTATAAGAAATCAAAAAAAAAAAGTTCTCCATACAACTAACGGCCACGCTAATGTACATACATTAAAATTTTTAATTTTTTAGTGCAAAGTGAAAATCTTGTGATAAGTGTTAAAAAAAAAAGAAAATTTTAAACTGAAAAAAAGAATAAAAAACGACACAAGTTAACTGTTGGAGAATCAGTCGATTATGAAATCTTTTAAGATACATGCTCCCCTTGTTTAAGATTAAGATTAACATGAAGAAATGTGTTCCCTCATTCTGCCGACGTTCTCTCACATATTATATCAAGAACCAGTGTTAAAAACTGTTAATATTTCTACAAAGATGTTTCAAATGATTATCCAAACAGCCAACACCCCAATTGACAACACAAAACATTTGTACAAGTGTAAAATTTTGACATGTTTGCCAAGCAATTTATTTTTTATTTTGCCATTAACATGATTTATAGCACGTAACATTTACCATAACAGTTCATATGTGCTTTTGACGATACTTTTCTTGAAAGGCTACCGAATAACGCGTTGAACAGTTGCTTATTGAATAGAAAATGCTTGAGCTATAGTAGATCAAAGGTAAGATTTTATGAAAATTTTAACGTTTTTCACCAATTATAATTGGCCTTTCAAACAAGATATACTTATTTCATTTTTAATGAACCATCCTTAGACCCTGAAAGGCGGCTGAAGGAGAAATAAACATCGAAAAACACAAATTTACCGTTATCGTAGACCTGTGTTACTCGAATTTTGTATAAAAAATTAAACGATTTTTAAAAGATTCTTAAGGACATTTTTTTATTTCTTCTTATTCTTATTTTAAACTGTCTAATTTTGTAGAAAAAATGGTTGTTAACAACTGTTAAAGTCTATAGATAAGTTTTTATCCGTTATATAAACCTTTTTTAGTATTTGTTTTACGTATATTGTGATTACAGTTTCTACGAGGGAAAAAATTCCCGGGAATACCGGGACATTTTTTTAAAATTAATCCAATTAGATTTTTTGAAATTTTAAGCATTGCTAAAATCAAAAAACGATCAATAAAAATATATTCTTTACTAAAGTTACTAACTAAACTATTTTTCCTACGCAAATAAATCAACGGTCTTTTGCTGATGAAATGTCTTGAAATAGAAAATGAAAACGTACACGATACACCATTACAAACATCAGAACCATTTACAAATTCTAAAAAAATAAATGTAACGAAATTACAAAAGCCTGAAAAAATCTTAAAAAAATAATTTGACGTCTATGAAGTCACGGGTAACCGGCCAACAAATTTATAATCTTTGTATGATGCGCTTTCCAGCGGGAAAAGGTAATCAACAGGAATCGAGAAAGTAATACATATCTTGTATATTTGAAACTATTTAAATGTAGATATCCTGCGAATAAATTAAATAATTCATCCTTGATAATAAAAATGAGTAGACGAGATAAAACAGCAAAAAATAACGGATTTTTATTAAGAAAATATATAATAGAAAAACACGAATAATACTCAATAACGGAAACAATTTATTCTATGCTCTGCAAATGTGGTAATATACGTGGTAATCAATTCATAATTATTTTTTCTGATAAAATTACCTTCTAGATTCCAATGAATGCACTAATATTCTTTCAAAAATAATACATTATTTTTTTTATTATTTATGTAATCAATTCCTCATTTTCCCGCTGGGTTCTTATTATAAAACCAACGTATGTAGAGAGCGAGAGCACATTTGCGGTAGCAGGCAATATACATATCAACAAGGATTGAAAATAGAATCTCTGATGAGCTTTTAAATAAATGCTTTAATAATACTAAAAACTGTTTTTTTTTAAAAAATTAATTTTACCAAGTTGCTATTAATAATAACTACTAAATATTAATAAGTTTTATTAATTCGTGATCTCCAAAAAATATAAATAAATATATACATACATATATAATATGCATGTTCATATGAATGTAACTATTTATTTGGGTTTCAGTGGAATTAAAAAAGCAAATTTTTTAGACAGTTGTATAGGTGTATATTCTTTTAAAAAAGTAAAAACTTTTGTCTTGAACTCATTTAATAAAATCATTGTTTTATTCAAAAAATCCCGGGATTCCCGGGAATAAGATTTTTTTTGCTTCGTTTCCCGGGAATAGAAAAAGTCCGGGAAATTAGAACCCTTAATTGTGATATATCTTAAATACAATCTAACGATTCCTCGAAAATGCGAACAACAATATGACATATTAATTAAAACTAGAAATGTTTAACCAAATTTGCGTATTATAGAAACAAAAATATGTCACATATTATTTGGTTAATGGCATTCGATGCCGGTGCATTTTGTTGCACAGACAGGAAATCACAAATTAAAACCACTATTTTTTTTATTTTTTTAACTCATACTAATGTTTAAATTATTTGTGCTGCTACAAAATAATCTGTGGCAAGTAAAAGTTAATAATAGAGCAAAACTTAAGGCAGAGATAAATATTACATATGACAGCAAAATGCAACAAAAGAAAAGAACGCATTATTGATAAAAAAAAAAATTGTATTAAAAATGTGTTGTGATATTATTTATTTACAATATTTTTTTAATTTTATTGTTATTTACTTTACACTAAGTGGCCGTTTAAATTATTTAAGGTCAATAAACTGATAAGCCCGTTTGGTTCGCAATTCGTTCCTTCAAAATGTTTAGATTGTGTGTGATTTTGTGCTTTTGAGTTTATGATTTTTTTATAACATTGATTGCCTTAATAAATTAAGAGCAACCACTTAATAATTAAACACACATTTAATTAATCTATAAAGCAAAACGCAATACTCAAATATTAATGACCTAATTTATTGATATAATAAATAATAGCTTATGAGCTAGTTACAAGTTTATTTCGAATATAATTTTTTTTTTTAATTTTATGTAATATCAAATAGAAATATTTTTTAAATAACTGTCATTTAATATGTGTTGTCATTCACATCAGCATAATCGCACATTTTTTTTAAATAAATTTACCAGTTTACATCAATTACGCATGTCAAATTTTGAAAAAGTCAACATGTAATGGAAAATTTTCTGAAAACTTAATATGCAAAATACAGTGGGGAACGAACTTAAAGTTTTTAAAGCTTAATCAATAGCATAATTCAATTTTTTATGAAACGGCTTTTCTTTTATTTCTAACGAGACGATATTTTTGATATGTGAAATTTTTGGTTTAACCTTTAAAAAATAAATAATTTTAAAATTAAAGCCACTAGAGGGAGTTTCTTACTTTCTAAATTTAGTCGTCAAGTGCGGTTATGGCATTTTTTTTTAAACAATTTTTAATTTGAAATAAAACTTATTAGAACTTAAATCTTCATGTTTTCAGAAAAAAAAAAAAAAAAAATAAATGATTTCTTACACATAATTTATCGATAATTTACACATTTTATAGAAAGCTTGTCGGTAATCTTATGCTATGTTCATACGACGATATAAACCACTCGTTTCGCTCTCTGAAACTAGTTTGCCAAACATGCTGTTCATACGATTCATGCTTTTTTCATTTTGACATTTTTTTTTGTGTTGTTAGTTAGTGTCAGTGTTGGGCAAAATACATGGCTTGCGGTATTTAAAATACAAAATACAAAATACTTGCTGGTCATGTATTTAAAATACAAAATACAAAATACTTTCAGGTTATGTATTTAAAATACAAAATACAAAATACTTACACATCCTGTATGTATTTAAAATACAAAATACAAAATACTTCCATTTATTGTACGTATTTCAAATACAAAATACAAAATACTTCCACGTCATGTACATTAAGGTTATAACTTTTTTTTGAGTGCAAAATACCACTCCAGCGCCATGTGGGGAATTTTGTTCTGATAATAAAAAACTGTTTTTTAAGCTGATTCGGTGAAAAAAGTTTCCGCACCGTAAGCGATTCCTAAAACTCCATATTATGTGTAAATTCTTTTTTTGGAAATTGAAACCCTTTTGATTTTGCATTAGACTTATGAAAAATAGTTTAATGTTGAAGATTATATATGAATTTAAACAAAAACGAACTTATTTAAGACAAGAGCCACTGATTTAATGATGAAAATAAAAAATAAAAACAAAACTTCAACGCTTTCGGTGCGGAAACTTTTTTCACGAAAGATGAAAAGTGACATCATATTTTTTGACAGAATATATTTTGACTGACAGAATATATTTTGTAAATTATGTTTTAAAAATACAAAATACTCCCATTTTTTTATGTATTTAAAATACAAAATACAAACTTCTTATATTTATTGTATGTATTTAAAATACAAAATACAAAATACTTGCTGGATATGTATTTAAAATACAAAATACAAAATACTTGCGCGTCATGTATTTAAAATACAAATACAAAATACGTATTTGTATTTTAAATACGTATTTCAAATACATGTATTTCAAATACTGCCCAGCCCTGGTTAGTGTGATTTTTTTTTAAAGTTGATAAAAAAGTAAAAAAAACTTGAAAATATAATATTTAATACTTTTATTAATATTATTAGGTTATAATTATCACTTTATTTTATTAAACATCAATTTTTTTTCTTTGTTTGATTTTTTTTGAGAGCTAGTTCAGATAAACTAACGATAAATGTTATCAAAATTGGAGATGATAGTACATTTTTCCTGTTTCGCAGCCTGTTTCAAAATGAAACGACCTGTTTCGCTCTCAAAATTTTGTATGGGGAAACAAGTCGTTTCAATCATGTTTAGGGCGCGAAACAGCAAAAGAGCGCGAAACACGAATATTGCTGTCCGTGTGAACATGGTATTAATCTTAAACATCTAAGAAAATTTTATCGATAGAAAGTTTATCGATAAATTAAGAAATTGTATTGAATATTAATCGATTATTTTAAATTCTTATAGAAAATTTAACAATTTTTTTAATTTGCTTTTAAAAATTTATCGATTAATAAAGTTTTTTATAAAAAAAATTATCGATTATTTATATTTTTTGTATAAAAAATTTATTAGTTAATTACATTTTCTACAGAAAATTTATCGATTAGCTGAATTTTTTTGTAGAAAATTTATTGATTATTTAAATTTTTAATAGAAAACTTATCAATTATTCAAACAAATTGTATCAATTATTTCAATTTTTTTATTGAATATTTATTTATCAATTATTTAATTTTTCTTATATAAATTTATCATTTATTCAAATGCTCTATAGAAAAAAATTTATCAATTACATAATTGAATTTTTTATAGAAAAATTATATTTTCTATAGAAAATTTATCGACTATATTTGTGACCCTATGCTCCTTATAGGAACTACAGCTTATAATACATATTTTTTTCTACAGAAATTTTATTGATAAGTCAAATTTTCTAAATTTTTCAATTACTAAAATTTTCTTTAAAAAAATTATCGATTATTTATATTCAATATAGAACATGTATCCATTAATTAAATTTTCTATAAAAAATTTATCGATTAATAAAATTTTTTGTAGAAAATTTATCGATTAATTAAATTTTACGTAGAAATATTATCGATTAATTAAATTTTTTGTAGAAAATTTATTGATAAGTCAAATTTTCAATAGAAAATTTATCAATTATTATATACAAAAATATGTATACAAAATTTTGTAGTCAGCCAAACTTTCTATAGAATATTTATCGATTATAAAAATTTTCTATTGAGAATTTATTAATTACTTAAATTGTTTTATTGAGTATGTATTTATGAATTATTTATTTTTTTCATTTATTCAAATGTTTCATAGAAAATTTTAATAAGTTAAAAATTATTTAAATTTTCTTAAAAAAATTTATCAATTAATTAAATTTTTTATAGAAAACTTTTATTTTCTATTTCAAAAAAACTTATCGGTAATTTATGTTGTATATAGAAAATTTATCCATTAATTAAATTTTCTATAAAAAATTTATCGATTAATTAAATTTTTTGTAGAAATATTATCGATTAGTCAAATTTTCTTAAGCAAATTTATCGATTTTTTAAATTTTCTATACAAAATTTATCGATTACTTAGATTATATAATTATAAATTTTTTAAATTAAATATTTTCTTCTCCTTAATCGTTGAAGAGTTTATGATAAATATTTGCACATCTAACTAAAACAATTATGTAACTAAATAAAAAAATACAAACCCTAAAAAAAATGTTTACCTGTGTTGTTCGTCAAAATTTATTTGTTTCTTTTACAAAACTCGTTTTCTAATAAGTGGCCTTGATCTATACGCACTTAATTTTTATAAAAGGTTAAATTTCAAACCGCATAATACTTAACTCTAACACCAAAAAAACAAACGTTTGATTTGCCAACCGCCAAAAATAGTTAAAAATTTAAAATAAAATAAATGCAGTAAAAAAACCTATTATGAAATTTTGGTTAATTTTAAATTATCCATTAGTTAGGTAATCTTAAAGTCCATAAATCGTTAATAGAAAGTCAAAATTTTTGTGAATTTATGCCACTGTCATCTGTTTGCCAGCATTATTTTCAAAGCTTTGTTAAAGCAGCAACATTTTGTTTATGAAATGTTTTGTTGTATACATTCCACAAGGAAAATGAATCTTAAAGTTTTTACAACAAATACATAAAACATCGTAATGTGCTGTTCAACGAATTATTTAGGCAGTACAATAAAATTTTCTACAACACTTTGTTAATAAATAAAACAAAATTTTCCTTGTTCACTTTTTTGGAAAAATAAGTTGAAAGCCGATACCTTTATTTACCACTGCTGATTAGGGGAATAAAACTAAAAATAAATATGTTATTAGATATGGTAAATTGAATTTCTTCTTCATGATGAATCTGTTAATCTTAAGTTTCTTAAAATAAATTTAATTTAATTTAATTAAAAGTTTTCCATTTTTGAAATATACTAGATAATTTAGATTTTATTATTTTAAGCATAAAAGCAAGTAAGAATTATTATTTTGCATTGGCGAATCAAGTAAATAAATAATTAAAAAATTTGAGCGGGAATCCCGAGATCCCGCGTACATGATTTTTATTTCCCGCTTTCCCGGGAATCAAAAAAGTGCGGGAGAAACCTTACTCATATTTCAGCCAATTTTAAAGAGGTCAAGCTAATAACAAAATTATTCAGATTATATGTGATATAAATACATATAAACCTAGTCCCCATCGTATCTTGGGTCTTCGGTAAACTCATTTCAGTCAACACTGGTTGGGGTAGACTGACGGACATTCTTAAACCAAATCCGTTGCTCATAAGGGGCCAGAATTTATACATATACCTTACTTTGTTAGGATCCGACAATTCTTAAATTATTCCGACTCAATATCAAATTGTACCAAATTGACAATTGAATTCATCACTTGTATAATCGATAAAACAAATAGAAAGTATAGTCGGTCAAGCCCAACCATTTGATACCCTACACCACAGTATATAAAGACACATTTTCGAGAGTGTTCCCTATTTGGAATCCATGTGCAATAATGAACCCGCCAGAACAAGGTTTTGTTATGTGGTTCATGTAAAAGTTCTTTTTGACAATTATTATTTAGATAGTATCTTCATTCATGTATATGAGATTGGTTTGTATTTAAGTGATTTGAGGAAAGGGATTTATATGGGACCTACCAGCATAACATTTTGTCTCAAAAGTTACTGTTGCCAATTTTTATGTAAATACTTACAAGTCAAATATACGAATATGCTACAAAAGTTTAAGAATCTAGAATTAAAGACGTGACTGGAATAAGAAATTTAATCATTCATAAAAAAGTAAGAAATTTGGATACTACATAAACTTAGAGATATCGAACAGCGATTTTACTCATTAAAAAATATGTTTCAGTGCTATAAAATGTACATGTATTATGAACAGTTTACACGGGACAATTACTGTCAACCAAATAAACAAAAGGATTCAAGAAGTTATTAAAAAATACAAAATAATACTTAAAACTTTTGTTAATCAGTACAAAATTTGTCATATACAAAAATCGTCAAATTTAGGGAATAAACCGTCAAATCTTCAATGAGCAATTTTTGGAACCCAAAATCGTCAAAATGACGATAAATCGTCGAATCTGGCAGCCGTGCCTGTGCGTTGAGCAGCCAGCAGGACGGACATCTTTGGAACGAATCAGAAAATGATTCTGAGTGGATCGGTGTACTAAAATGTTTTTAGTGTTTTTACTATCAGCAGAAACGCTTAAAACACATTTCACTATTGTAGTTGGGGTATAAATTCAGGAAGAAAACATAAAAACGTAAAACAGTTTTTTGTTTTTTTTTTAATAAGTAAACATATATACGAGTACATATATTAATGAATGTATGTACTTAATATGATACTAAATATAACATCATGAATAATAGCAATAATGCAATTTTGGAAATTAGAAATTTCTCTCAAAGAAATCATAAAACTTTGATTTTATTTTATTTAGATCAAACAAACAAACGGAATGTCAAACTTATAGATACATATGTATATACCTCTTCCGCCTGTGGTGTAGGGAATAACTAGTATTTTCTTTTTATAAAGTCAATTATTAAAATGGCCAAAGACATAAAAACAAAAATATTAGTTGTACAATGTACATTAGTGTGTCCCAAAAAAATTTTTTTTTGATTTTTTTGACTCAAGCATGATTTAAGAGCTTATTTTTGAAATTTTTTTTCAGATTTTTCGGAAGATTTTTAGAGGTAGCTCAAGTCGAATTTTTGCCAAAAAAACGGGTCTACCGGCCTTTTTTTAAGTTTTCTTTATAACTTTGTCAAACACCACGATTTTTTTCACTTTTAAGGAAATAATTCAAAAGAAAAATGTCCAAGCTTTATTTTAGTGCACAAAGACTATAAGTTTTTGCAATGCATTTGCTCGTTTATGCACCCTAATTCCATAAATTTTGTAAATAACGCTTTATAACCCTTTAAAATCTTTATGAAAATAAAACAAACCAACAATGCAGTTTGAAAGATCAATTTATTCTTAATAATTTAGAATTTTTGAATTGCTCCCACCGTTCCTGAGCTATACCGGCTTTCAGTATTGTACCCAGTATATAATATTATTACTCATATCCAACAAAGAAACTAAAATCAAACGTTCTGTTTTGCTTTGCTTCAAAATCATTTATTGGGGTTCTTACGATGAAGTATATGCCCTGCAATAAATTCTGAAAATCAGTTTCAGAAGTTGTGAAATTGAAGTAAGTGTTAGCCAAAGCTACACCTCGTTCTGCCACATTATTTACTACTTGTAAATTTTGAGCTTTGTTCTTTGCATCTTGAAATGATTTGTTGCCTTCCAAATTTTCCGGATCTGTTTTTAGAAAATCAATGAAATATTGCATACTTCAAAAAAAATAAGATTGGTTTTGAAAATTAATCCTTGAATTTCTTCCCAATTTTCTGGGTCTGTTTTTAGGAAATCAATGAAATATTGCATACTTCAAAAAAAATGAGGATTGGCTTTGAAAATTAATCCTTGAATTTCTTTATTTATAAGGTGGTCTTTAATTAAAATTTTATTACTTTAATTACTTGGCGTATGTAGATTTTTTGCTCATCAAAAAGAGGCTTAGGCAGTCAATTTTGGGGTAAAGTACCACTAATGACCTAGAAAAGTTTTTCGCACTACGTTAATTATTTTGTAGTAACCCAACCGCTTTTATAGATTAAGATCATTGAGAAGAGTGTATCGTGGGCATTGACACAGGAACCAATATTTGATATTTTTTCTTAAAATAAATGAACTAAATTCTAGCAAGGCATTAATTTTAATTTGTCCCTTAAATATTGCAGTTGGTTTCGAAAAATGCATATGTTCAAAGAATATATAATTTTCTTCCTTCAGCAAGCCCGATTAATAGCCCCCGAAGCTTTTACTGTTGGATATGGCTTAGATATATCACCCAAAAAAATAAGACTCAGATGTAGCAATTCTTTATAGTCTTCTCTCGGTAATGGATAGCGCTTAATCAATGTCACAACTTTTGAAACTGATTTTACGAATATATTGCAGGTCATAGAGCTACATCGTATGAACCCAAATAAATGATTTTTTAGAAAATCAAACTCGAAAGTTTGATTTTTAATTGTTTTTTTTTTTTGGGTATGAGTAATAATATCATAAACTGGGTACAAAGCTGAAAACCGGTATAACTCAGGAACGGTAAAAGCAAATTTAAAAGTATTTGTTTCTTAGTTATCCAGAATAAATTGATCTTTCAAACTCCATTGTTGGTTTCATGGTTGGTTTGTTTAATTTTCATAAAGATTTTAAAAGTTATAAAGCATTTTTAACAAAATTTATGGAAAAATTGCGAAAAATTTGAATGTAGGGTGCATAAAAGAGCAAATGCATTGCTAAAACTTATAGTCTTTGTACACCAAAATAAAGCTTGGACATTTTTCTTTCAAATTATTTCCTTAAATGTGAAGAAAATCGTGGCTTTTGACAAAGTTATGAAGAAAACTTGAAAAAAGACCGGCAGACTAGATTTTTGGCAAAAATTTGACTTAGCGACCTCTTCCGAAAAATTTTAAAAAATTTTCAAAAATACTTGACCCTATAAGCTTTTAAGTTATGCTTGAGCCCCAAAAAAAATTTTTTGGGACACACTAATGTAATGCATATCTTTTTTATTGGCTTCGAAATCGTACAACTTGTTTTTTTTATGTATTTGGTAAGAAATTATGTTTTATATGTGTTCGAATGTATAATTGTTAAAAAGTGGGCTCGTCTCGATTTTGGTGTATAAAAAATAAATAAGTTTTTTATGACTTGCGTTGTGTAGACACGTACATAAATATGTATGTTTTTATGTACATATATAGATACATATGTAATGTATTGTGGCTTGTGCAAAAGCTTCTTCACAAATACATACAAAAAAATTAAATGCTCATACAAAAAATACTTAGTAAATGTATAACGGGGATGAAATATGTATTACTATTTTTTAAGACAAGTACTTCTTTGCATATAAAAGTGATTTTAGTTGTCATTTAAAACTTTTAATTAAATTTTTGATTAGAAAAAATCTTACAAACTTATGATATCGGACAGATCCAAATATTTACAGCAAGAGTTTGTATTTAGTTCTTTTTCTAGGTACATTAACACAAGGTAGACTCATTTGGGAGTGTAGACATGCTGCTCTATAAAAAGAACTGGGTTGTCAAAATTGTCTTCATATAAAACTAAAACAATTTAACGCACACATGTACAAATGTTGGCTCATATACACGAAATTTGACGTTTGGGATCCAACTCGGGTAAACAGCTGACAAACATATGGCCAACGAGTCTACCTTGTGTAAATATACCTTGACTGCAAGTATGTATAAGTGTTTCCCATTATAACTGAACTTTTTACTACTACATTGATAGTTGGTAACCTTCTTGTCAGAAATGGAAAATTACTTTTTTGATTTTGTAGTAACTTCCATAACTACAACCAGGGTACCGTTGGAAATTTTCGAAAAGGGTCACAAAAAGTGTATTTTCCAGAAAAGGGTATTTAAATAAAAAAAGGGCCAAGTTTTTAAAAGCAGTATTTCCTTTTTTAATAAATAATATAACCAAAGAAAAAATATTAATGCCCCTATTACGGTTTACAACTCAACTCAGTTGAGTTGTAATTTCTTAATTTTTGTATTATGGTTTACAACTTTGCTATATTGCGCTGAACAAAAACATAACAAAAATTACAACTGATCACAACCAGTTGTCTTAATTACAACTCAACTGAGTTGAGTTGTGAACCGTAATAGGGGCCTTATTTAAGGTAGGCAGTGCTTATAAGACTTAATTTTTTTATGGAATGCCCTTTCCTGTTTTAAACACCTGACAAAAAGTTTGTTCTTCATCATTATAACTCATTTTTTTGATACTTTTTATGTTATGTTCAAATAAATTTTTGGGTTTGTTTCCAATTTTGCAATCGTTCGAGAATTTTAGCCCTGTTCGCGTTTGAAGCGATTTTTTCCTTTATGTTTTCTGATTCTTTAAAGCTTTTAGGGAATTTAATAAATATTAGACTTTGCTTTCATTCCGCTGTTACCAAATATTTGGGAATTTCAGCAATTTTTACCGAATTTTTTCATTCCTGTTGGTTTTAGGGACTTTTAATCAATTTAATGGCGCTATTTTTGCAAACTTTTTCGAGTTTTTAAATTTTTGCGAAGCTTTGTTGCTCTTCGAGGCAATCGTCGCCGTTTTATAAATAGTCGCATACATAAACCGAAGTCACGTATTTTTTTTTATTTTTTTATTGTCGATTTAAAAAAGGGCGAAAGTTCAATGCCTTATGCCATTATTAAGGGTGAATTTTTTTGCATAAAAATTGCTACTCTTTAAGAGAGCAAAACATTTTAAAGAAACGAATGCCTAATTGCAATTTTTATCACATTTTTTTTGAAAAGAAGCCACCATAAGATATTCAATAAATAAAAAATATAAAATTTGTACATGAGTTATGTTTGCTATTAGGGAAATTGTACTTTAGTTTGTGCTTTACTATCGAAAATCTAATTTAGAAGTCGTAAACAAACTTTGAACACAAACTTTTTACGAATACTAACTCTTTTTTGGAGTGTGCATTTTCTGTTTTGGTTTAAAATCTTCACTTGAAGTCCATCCTCCATCTTCTATATCCAAAAAGGGTCAAAAAGTGGCACAAAATAGGTGCAAATGATACAAAAGGATAATTTAAACAAGTAAGAGTGCTATATTCGCCGAATCTTATATACCCTTCACCATGATGAGATAAGAACAAAAAGTTATACACATAAATAACGTTCTTTAGATAGGTATAAATAAATATTAATTGAGCCACGTAAACTTTTCATTTCGTCATGCCAAAGAATATAAAAAAAACAAAAAATTTATATATGTACCTAAGCCCGTTTCCTCTTTTGCCAAAGTTAATGTTTGAAATTCGTTTTATAATCTTAAAATCGTTTTTTAGAACATAAAAAAATTCTTTTTGGGGTTCGAACTGGCAATATCATACATCAGTCTCAGGAGAGAACTTAACAACTCGGCTACGAATGCTTTTACTGAAGAAGCGTTAAATTAAAATATATTGAGTCTATTAGTTTGTTTCTTTATTTGAGCGGCATATCATATACATGCATTAATGTGTATGTGGATGCGTAAAATTAAACACATTACAAATAAAATCCACCACTTGTATGAAGGGTATAAAAAAACAACAAAAAAACCACATTACCAACACTGTATTACCATAGCCACTGTATGACCGTAGAAACCAAAATTGAATTGGTTTGTATGGTATGTTTATGTCGTTTTGGTAATACAGTGTTGGTATGGTAATGTCACGTCTAATTGGACCTTTAAAGGAAAAAATTTAAGGCAGTCGTGGTTTTTTACTCATATCTCAGTCATTTGTGGACCGATCTTTCTGAATTTTAATAGCAAACAATTCAGGACCATATGTGACATACATGTATAATAACCTGGCCCCCATCATATATCGGGTCTTTGGAAAATCCATTTCAACGGACAGACGGACAGATGGACATCGTTAAATCAACTTCGCTCCTCATAAGGACCCAGAATATATATACTTTATAGGGTCTAACATCAATATTATAGAAATTACAAACGAAATGACAAACTTATATATACTCTATTCACCACCTGTGGTGAAGGGTATAAAAAGGGTCATAAAAGGTAACAAGACCGTCAAAAAGGGGTCGAATTGATACTTTAGTATCGCAACGGTAACGCTGACTACGACGGAAGCAATTCTAGGCGTTCGATGCGGAATGTGGAATAGAATAGACATTAAGAATTCTAGCAATAAAAAAAATATAAGCTACATTGGTTTGTGCTCTCTATTGAATTTTTACTGTCTTAATTTTTTTGGGTACTATTTTCATAATGTATAGAAAGAATAACTGTCCATGCCATGCAAAGACTTAAATCGTGGAAACTTATTTCCAAAATTCGCGCACTGTTTTCTTAACTTATTCGTCAATTATCCGGTCCAGATGAGCAGCTAATACGCAATACTATGAATCGATTCATGACCTCATTTACTCTCTTGGATAATATGTATTTATCCAAACCGAGCCCGTACCTTTCGTACGGAAGAAGCCGTCGCCGATGTAGCCCGTACTCAGTAACTTGCTCTTTGCCCGTCCACTACTTTATCCATATAAGATCCAACTATATAAGAATAAAAGCCAGCGGACCATCAATTGCATAGTGTGTTCGATGAATGTGCTAAGAATCAACTGGAAGTTGAACCAGATTTTTATCGTTAAATCATCTTCAGCGATGAGGATCATTTTTGACTTAGCGGGTATGTAAACAAGAAGAATTGTCGATTTTGGAGAGAGCACAATCCGCATGAAGCTCAATTACATCCCGAAAATATTGTGAGTTAAACGTGTGGTGACCAAATTATTTCAAATGTGGACCTGTGTAATGGCCGCCTCGTTTGTGTGATTTGACACCTTTCGACTACTTTTTGTGGGGGTACCGCAAAAGTCTGGTCTATGGTGGTTGATTTTTAAGAAGCCAACATTTTACGCACTATTAACGAAATAAGACAGGGTATGCTCGAAAAAGTGTTGCAAAATTGGACCGACAGAATAGCGTTCGCAAGACGCAGTCACGGATGCCATATGCCCGAAAAAATTATCAAACATTAAATGTCATGAAATTTGTGATATACTAAAGCCAAAATGTTGGTTATTCCATTTTATTTGTTGTGTTTTATTTTAAAAAAAAGTTTTATGCCTCTAAAAAAACAACCTTTATATACATAAAATATAAAAAAAGGACTAGTTTTCGATACTAATGGCTAATAAATCACTGATGGTTTAAACGCTGGTTTAGTTGAACTAAACTTGAATTTATATATAGTTTAAACTCAACAACTATAAATCAGTGTCACATGTATTATATTCTGTTAAAAAAATAACATGTGGCAGCACTACGAAAAATCCTATCAAATTTATATGGTCTGTATTGGTAGTTTGAACGCCCAATTTAATGCGTTTACTTGAGGGTTACACGATCAAGTTTTGCCTATCAAGTTTTAATACACTCACACTTTTTTACCAATACACTCATACTTTTAAAAATTGATGCGAACTTGCCTTTAAAATTCTCATGCCAGTGAGTGTTTCAATTTACGTTCAAGAAAACAGCTGATTTGAAGGTTAGTGAGCAAATTTTTCGTTTCTCTTTATAAATTTTTTTCTTGATGGCATCTTGAAAGTAAATTGCTCAAAAATTGAATGCAGCCTACGTCACAACTATCAATTTTTGTAAATTTTGACAAACAGTATATGTAAAAGACTATCAAGAACAACTTGACCGTGTGGCTGCACTGTTAAAGATGGTTTATAAGTTTAGTGATTTATAGATTTGTTGGTTTAAACACATTTTAAACCAAAAAGAGAGTTTAACTTGCTCCGATTTTTTAATTTTTTAATAATTCGAAATTTGAGATTGTTGTAATTAAGTCCCAGTAGTGACATGGTACCAAGAATGTTCAAAATGTACCAAAAAAGAAGTACCATAGTACCATGATTTCCATCACTGCTCCCTATACTTTGTACACCTACAAAAAGAGAGGACGACTACGTCATATTCGAATTCATGGCTGCTCTGACCTTCTCATCATACGACCATGGCTGTACATACTAACAAACTAACCAACAAATATGCAAACACACTTGTTATGAATTTGGCGACTTGGAAATTCAATTGCAATCAGTAATAAAAAATAAAAAGTTAAATGAAATAAAACTTGTTCAAAAATTTAACTTTACATACATATTTTCAAGTTTGCTCATTTTACGAGTACTGTGGCATTTAGTTTTTTTTGGTTAATAGGTTATAATAAAAGTAGTAATAACAACTTAAAAATTGTTTTGTTTTAAGTCCGTTTTTATGTGGAAATAGCTGAAACGTTATATGTATCTATATTGTTTAAATTTTTATTGTGTTAGATTTTTAAAGACAAGTTTAATTATAACTTCCTATATTTATATGGATTCTAAAATAAAACTAAGTTGGAATACGAATTAGTTAATAAATAAAATTTGTTTAAGTTTCATATAAAATATGTTCTAAAATTTTTAAGTCCGTGTACAAAATGAGTGATAGAAAATTTAAATTCAAAATCAAATTTATTTAATGTAAAGGCCGCTACCCATACCAATGAACAAACGGACGGATATGGCTAGATCGTTTTAAAATTTCCCAAGTATACGTTAAAAAGTCTCCCATGATTATTTTGTTGTGTTGTTGGATATAAAAACTAGTATTATCATTGTATGTCCATCATTTAGAATTTTAAGTAAGTGATTGTTGGTTGTGAAGAGTTGATAACACTGATACTATAAGAAAATAATTTTATAGTGATTCTGTCATTAGGTCAGAAAAGTATTGCTTATTTTCAATAATTGTAAGTAGTAACAGACGTACCTAAACAAGAGACGAACGTGTTTTCTAGCTGTCAAAAATTTTCATGCCACTACAATTAGTATGAAGCATCCCTTAAAAGCGCGGCGTCAACGCTTTGCAATTGGAAAATCAGATTTTGACAGAGCGTTTAATAGTGAAGTTGGCCGCTAATGTTGACAAATAGTGGCAATCTAGCTGTTTTAAGGTGAATCTAACGGTTTTATCTCCATTTTTATTTCTATTGTGTTGGTTTTATTAAACAAGAAAACACTACCGTTCGTGCTACAACGTTGACGCTCTTGTTTAGGGATGGCATATCAGTGTAAAAGCTAAGTTGAAGAAAACGTTTCGCCTTCCGCTCTTGTTTAGGTACGGCTGTAAGTGTTCACGTACTCGGCAAACTAGCAACAAGGGGAAAAAAAAGGAAAAACATTTAAAATTTCAGTTTCTTAAGCCAACTTTAGCATATTATAGTTGGGCCTTAAGAAAAGCGAACGAAGTTTTCATTCGATATCGAGGGATAGGCAGTTAAAGTTTTTCAATGACATAAAATATTAATTTTTCTATAATTTAAGAACAATATTCTTGCGCAAATAGTTTAAAACAATTGAAGCAATAATCAGGAAGAAATAATCTCGTATCTCAGAGCTGAATACTGTCGATATTCTCAACTTGCTAGTTTTTGCTGGTAAAGCCTGGTACTCTGTTCAACATTTCACGTGAAATGCTGTCAAAATGCATATGAAAAAAACTTGTGCGGAATATCTACGAAATAATGTTGATAGAGTTGTACTCTGTTTATTTTGTGAAAAAGTTCCGAAATGTTTCTGGCAACATTTTTTTACAACTGCGAAATAATGTAAGCTGCCTTTATTTCACGTGGAATTTTAAGCAAAAGCAAAAAATATGAACTTAATATTAAAAAAGAAATAAAAAATTAAAATAACACAATCGGTAACAGTTTTTTATCCATATTTACTTTTTTTTATTAAATTTTTTATTAAAAAAAAAAAATTTTAGTAAAATACATGTGGCGTTTGTTTACATACACGAAACAATGTAGCATACTTTGAAGGAATAAAAACGTCAAATTGTACAAACTCGCAAGATTGGTAACATTGATAAATGCCAAAATTTTCGTGTGGAATAATCAATGTTGCTCAACATTTTTCACAAATTTTAACAGAGTACTAGGTTTAAAGCACTTAAATCACTAAGGCCCATTTTCACAACTTACCGATAGCTAAAAGTAGATTTTAACCGGCCTTACAAAAAGTGTTCCATTTATAAATCTTAACTTTAACCTAAAGTGAGCGAGGTTAAAGTAAAGTTGTAATAATGGAACACTTTTTATACCTTTAGCTAATGGTAAGTTGTGAAAACGGGCCTAAAGGGAACTACTGCAAAACATTTTGAAATAATCAATTAAAACAGTGTAGCTAAAAATAATAAATGCAAGTTTTATGTTTTTAGCTCTTAGAGGGGAGAACTGACTTTAATTTGCAGTTGTCTACGATAACACTTTTTACACTGGTTTCTTAGCAATAATACTCAAATAAGGTACTTGAAGTAAATGTCAGTAGTTCTCATTCTGCACTTAGTGATTCATTTTTTACAAGTTTTATTTTTTGCAATTTGGAGGGAAATTATATACAATTTCAAATTATCTCTCTTGTTGCAAGTTTCTGCTAGTTAAGTAAAGGAACCGCCCTAAAAATATTTCTAAAAAATAGTACGAGTGCGTAACATGATTGTTACTATGTAAAAAAAATCGCAAGAACTGTTATATCTAAAACAGTTATACGTTTTATAATGAAATGCGTTCGATCAGATTTCTTATTAATAAATCTAATACGATTATTACCAGTACAATATGATTAAGTTCAAAAATCATACTTCCGTATCTTCATTATAAACATGGATTGATAATGAAAAGTTATAAAACATCATCATAATACGTATTTAATAAAATTAAATTTTACGCTCATACAATAAGTTGATATAATTAGAAAGGAAAAACGGAAAATATTTTTGTCATTTATATATATAAATTCCAGAAATGTAAAATATTGAAGAACATTTATAAATAATAATTCCTTAAGTTAATTAGGATTAAAATAAAAGTACTTGCTTAAGTACTTAAGCAAAACAGCATACTTAATTTTAATGAAAATCCCGTTTTATAAAAAATTATATTCACTTCATATAAACAACCTTGAACTACAGAGAGAGAACGTTAAACACACTGGCCAATGTGATAAATTTTTTCAAAATTATGGTGGTTTTAATGGTAGATGGGCGTTGAGTGGTACCGATAGATAGATATACAAAAAATGTGATCCGAAATGATTCAATACACACACCATTACTTGTTGTTAAAAAATAAGACGAAAAATAACCGGATATACAAGCCTTTTTTTTATTTGATTTATAAACATTTAAAAGCTGTTTTGAATAAAATAATAAAAAAGCACACATTAATGAATATGTTGAAACGATATTAAAAAATATTTAACGATTTTGCTAAAAAGTAAAACGGTTAATTTTTTAAATGTGTTAAAATGATTATTGCGGGGTTTTATATCCAAAATATAGATCAACTTGAAATGCAACTAATGTTTTACACATGTATGTATGTGTGTTTGGTTTTAATCAGTAAATGGTGTCCAAAATTGAAATATTATCCTATTCATAAAAAAATATTTTTGATTAATAAAAGGTTTATTAAACAAATTTTCATAGAAAATCCTGTCATTATTTTCAAATTCTAAATACATTCCGGTTAGAGGAGGAGTGAATTGGCCACAAAGATCGTGTGATTTAACACCATTATGGCCATTTTCTCAATGTACCGACAAACTGTCTGTTACTTAAAGTCAACATTAATTTATTAGACCGATAAACTGTCTGTTAATAATTTTGGGTTTCTCAATATACCGACAAACCACATTGTTTTCAGTTGGCAACACCTCTCAGAGTCAGCTGATTGAATTTATCTGTACGGGAAATAAAAGGAAAATAAATAATTGCCAGATGAGTGCTGGTTAGTTTTGCGACGGAATAGAAGCAAATGAGACATTGAGAAAACCAAATTTCTTTAATGTGCAGTTTTTCGTTGGGAAAAAAGATAATCATGTAATGAGAAAACGGCCATTAGAGTTTTTTTTTGTATTTTGAAATCGAAAGTGGACAGCAATAATACCACAATTGTTTAAGAAATTAAAAACAACATTATCGAGTATTGACAACAGTTTATTGAAAAACGTGATTAAGAATTTTGGTAAAAGATTGGGAGCCTGCCGAGCCAGTATGGCGGGGGCAGTGATGTCAATAGTAGGGAACTATACCTATTTGAAGCGATTTTTTCGGAAAATTTCAAACGTAGGGAAAAAAGGACAGATGTTTTATTTTAAGGCAAATGTAGGTAATTTTTAAAAAAAATATTATCTCATTTTCAATACATTTAGGAGAAAGGGGAAAAGAGAATGAAAAGGGTTATAGAGTTGATCGTACTCTTCAATTATCTTTTTTCCTTTTGTTTTTGTATTTGTAATATGAGGCATTAATCGTAAAGCGGACGTACCAAAAAAATGTTTTGCCAAAATTTCTTTATAGTTGGCTTAACTATACTTCTGTGTGTGCCCAATATTTTTTGTTTGATGTTTACTTGTTGAGTTATAAGGTGCTAAAGTGTTGCCGTTTTTTTTAATTGTTTTTTTAAATACATTTCTCAAGCTTTCTAAGAAAGAGACAGGAAAAAATCACAGTGTCTTCGGTCACGTGTCGCGTTCTGTGATATTTGCGCGAAAATTTGATGGAATGACTTCTTACTAAATTCCAATAATTTTGTTCTCTAAATTGATCAAACGATCGTGCGACGACTTTAAAGACTTGAACTGTAGAGGAAATTGCTAGATTGCTTAAGAAGGTGTTCAAAAATTTGACTTCCATAATACGCTATCATAATACCATCATATCGATCCCATGAATAACTCATAATGATCGCGCGCTTTTGCTAGGGTTTTGAATACGGCTAATATAAGGAAGTCGGAAATCGAAAATATGGACATCGAAATTAATTTGGCATTTGGAATTTAGAAAAAAGGTTTTTTAATAGCAAATTCTTGATTTTGCTGCTGCAAATCCTTGGTTTAAAGCTACTTAATATCCTTTGTTAATTTAAATAATGAGAAATTTTGGATGCTTTTTAAAAAAACAATGATTATTGATCATTTAGGTCCCTCAAATGACTAAAGATGTGGATCCGAACAAGCCGGACGTACACATGGCCGAACATTTTATCTTTGAAGTTGGTCAAAAAGGTCTTAAGTCAAAAACTGTAGTTTTCTATTTTGCCATATTTAATTTACTGAATGCCCAAGCGCAATTATTACGATTGGAAGCAGTTGTGCTAGACTTAAGTTGTTTAAATGAAAATAGGGTTTAAAAAATTCATCACAACGGACTTAAGCAATCTTAACTATTTAATTGTATATTGATTTTTGCAGAAGAAAAATCAATTAATGGCAACTTTGAATGTAATTAATATTTATCAAAGTTATTTTTGGGAATACATAATTTTTCATTAATAAGATATTGTTAGTTTTGCTCAATTCGCAACTATCATTCCAGATAAATACACTGACATTTATTGTTGAAGGATACGCTACTTCTTATGCGCATTTCACTGTGTGTGTATTTTGTTTAAACTTTGATATCGTTGTAAATAAGACTTGAGTGTTTGTAATTCTCATTCACTTAACAGTTTTATTTGCATAATATCTTTAGATGTTCTAAATTTTTTGGGCAAAGGGTTACAAGTGCCAAAAAAAAAATTATGACTTTTAAGCGTTAAAGTTATTTTTTTGTTATACACACCAATAGAAAAAACATGTTTAAATATGGTCACCTCCAACAAAACTATTTTTAAAGAAAATTTTAAACATAGTATAACCATGTACTATAACCATATTATTTACACCGAAAACCATATTATGGTTAAATTAGTCCTTCATCAAGATGCCCAAACCATATATATTATGATTGTCTCCGAACATGTTATGCTTGCATGTTATGTTGCTCTTAGAAAAGAGGAAAATTTTATTGTAAATTTAAAAACAAATAATTGTCATATTTGACCATAACATGTTTAGAGGCAACCATAATATGGTTGTGGCTTCTTGATCAAGAACTTGTTTAACAAAAATATGGTTGTCGGTGACAATAATATGGTTAAATTAAACATAACATGTTTAAAATTTTCTTTAAAAATAGTTTTGTTGGAGGTGACCATATTTAAACATGTATTTTCATATTTAAATGTTTACCCAATATAGAGTTTATGTCGCCATAGCTCAGTTTGTGATCATTAAACAGTTCCGAATTTTAAAATAATGGATATAGGTAGTATGTGTTCATTGCTGCATCTTACTCAATTTTGTTAGTTTTGACACTTGTAACACTTTGCTTTTCATCCCCTTATTTAAGGCGTTTAGCAGCTGACTCAAAATAAAAGCGTGCATAAATTTTTAGCGCATATAGTGAGTTCACTTGTTTGTTTTTTTTTTTGTGTTACTTTTTTAAAAGATTATTTCCGGAATTTTTTAACTGTCAAGAATTCTTTTTAAAATCAAGATTTTTTTTTAATGTCAAGAGTTATGCAAATTTTAATCTGGCAAGCCTACTGTTACCCCACGCAAAAAGTCATACAAAATTAAAGTCTTAGGAAATTCTACAATAAAAATGGAAATTCACATTATTATAATAATTCTAAATTAAAATTAAGGGGTGTTTTCCATAATAGTAAAATGCTACTAGGCAGAATTAAGATAGATATTCAGCGAAAATGTTTAATATGTAAGCAAGTTCAAGCGGAACAGCTCAGTAGTGACGTTATAGTAATAAACCTATTTTTTAAAGGTTTATTTACATTTGTTCTTTATACCTGTTATCTACAAGAATTCCCTTTCAATATTTTTTTAATGTTTTCTTAACATTTTAAACAAACAAAATATTTTATAGCAACTATCAAACAAAAAAAACTGTTTCGGTTGGGCAATAATAGCTTTAAGGTCTATTTCAAAAACTCAACTTAAAATCTAAAGTAGTGAATGTTTCATTTAATTCATTTAAACATGCCAAACAATAACTATTTTTAAAAATATTATTTACCATTTTAACACAAGGCTGATTTTATTGTGGATTATTTATAATCAGTAAAAGAAAAAATATATAAATTATATTAGAAAAAACCAAATAACTTTGGTGTGTGTTCAAGATATCAAGAAAAATTGTAACCAGTCTAAAAAAAATAAAAAATAAACAGCAACAATAATAATTAAACAACACGCCCTGATTGGAATATTCAATGGAATTTTTAAAAAGTAAAGCAAATTGTTACACGATATTTTATTGAAAATAATAACTTAAATAATATCTATATTTTATGCGGTCGACGCGAATTGCTAAATCAGCTACAAAAGGGAAATATATTTTTTTTTTATGTGCATATAAAGGGTGGTTAAATTTTAAGGGCCTATGTTGATTTCGAATAAAACACAAATTATTTAGGAAGTTATTGTTATTCCTTTTTATTATTATATCATTGGTATGGTTCAATTATGTATGGAATAAAATATCGGCCAAATGGCCGACACACCTCCATCCGATGGTCCAAATTTTCGATGACGCTGAGGCATAATTGAGGTTCTATGCCGTTAATGTGCCGAATTATCTCATGCTATGTTCATACGACGATATAAACCACTCGTTTCGCTCTCTGAAACTAGTTTGCCAAACATGCTGTTCATACGAATGATTCTTGTTTCATTTTGACATTTTTTTGTGTGTTGTTAGTGTGATTTTATTTAAAATAGATAAAAAAAAGTAATTAAAAGTTAAAAATATATAATTTAATACTTTTATTAATATTATTATTTTATAAATATCACTTTATTTTATTAAACATCAATTTTTATTTTGTTTTTTTCTTTGTTTTGATTTTTTTTTTGAGAGCTAGTTCAGATAAACTAACGATAAATGTTATCAAAATTGGAGATGACAGTACATTTTTCCTGTTTCGCAGCATGTTTCAAAATGAAACGACCGGTTTCGCTCTCAAAATTTTGTATGGGGAAACAAGTCGTTTCAGTCATGTTTGGTGCGCGAAACAGGAATAAGAGAGCGAAACACGAATATTGCTGTCCGTGTGAACATGGTATCATCCTTTAGCTCTTGAATTGTTGCTGGCTTATCAACGTACACCTTTTTTTTTAAATAACCCCAAAGAAAGAAGTTCAACGGTGCCAAATCACATGATCTAGGCGGCCAATTGACATCGCCACCACGTGAGATAACACGGCCATTGAATTTGTCGCGCAAAAGAACCATTGTTTCGTTAGCTGTGTGGCAAGTGGCACCGTCCTGTTGAAACCACTTATCGTCCACATCGATATCTTCATTCGCCCAAATGCGGCAATTCTGCTTATTGGCGAATCTACTGAGGTGAAAATGTGCCTCATCACTCATCACGATATGCATTTTGATTTGAAAGCCTGAATAACTTTAACGCGTTGCTCGATTGTGTATCTTTCCATGGTTCAAATTGAGTTAGTCTGAAATTGAGAAGTGTCAAAGGAAATGCAGAAAAAAAACTTAACGTTTAGATGTGGTTCACATTCAACAACCACCCGTTAGATATAGTATAGGCGTATTGGATGTGGATTACTTAGTATCTTAATTATAAGCTATATCTTCGAGAGGAGTAAAGATTAAAAGATATCACTTGAAATAAAAATTGCACGATCACTGGCATAATCCATGATGTTTAAAAATCACTATAAACAAGCAAGGGGACTATGTTCGGCTATGCCGAATTTTATATACCCTTCACCATGGTGCGATAATAACAGAAAATTATATAAATAAATACAGTTATTTATATGTACATTAGGCCGTTAAAAAAATTCCCGTACACCCCCTAATATAAACTATTTTTGCAAGCCGGTTTCGAAAAAAAATGAAATTTTTGCAGAACGTAGGGGTGGCATTTTTAAATTTTTCGTTACATATATCTTTGAATTCATAGTTTTATATGTTTTTATTCAAAGGGCATGGTTTTTTAAAGTGACTGACTTTAGGGTTATCTCTACTTAAGATCCAAACAGAGCAAAGTGCCCTTCAAATTACATCTCGGTGAATATATTTTAAGTAGTAAAGCAGTAGAAGTTTAGGTAGCAAAAAGTAGCTTTGGACGTAGCAATAAAAATTACGAAAAACAAAATAGTTATCAGTGCTGATTTAACATAGAAATTTTTTATTTTTTGTTTTTGAATTCGTCGTTTTAATGTAATAAATTTTTGTCCGTCTCAGATTTTCGTAGAATATTCATGTATTCTAATATGATTCGGATAAAAAGGTTTTTTTTAATGATTCGCTCATGTGCTACTTTATTCCCACGTCACTTAGTACCTGATTTCTACTTCTATTGAAACGTCACTTGCTACGTCTTTTGCTGTTTCTGTTAGTTGTATGCGTTTATTTTTGGACTTCAACTACTGCTTCTTAATTGTAAATAAAAAAGTAGCAAACATAATTTAAAAACTCTGCTACTCTGAAAATTTTATATTTCTGCTACGACTACAATTGTTGCTAAGAAAGTGGGAAGGTAATTAAGGGTGTTTTTTATAGAGTGACACAAGTTTAAATCTTAATAAAACAAGGAAATATATTTTTAATATTAATGAAACGGGCTTTATTGGAAAGAAAATTTTATGAAATTAATGTTTAAATATGATTTATGCCATGTGGCCGCCACAGCTGCCGCGTATAAGGCGCAATCTGGAACACCAATATTTTACAACTTTTCGCATTCTGACCATCGTCGTTTTTAAAAACATATGGGCCAATGACTTCACCAGCCCATAAAGCACACCAAACAGTAATTTTCTGAGGATGTAATGTAGTTTCGACAAAAGCTTGTGGATTCTCCTCACTCCAACTGCGACAATTCTACTTATTTACGTACCAATTCAACCAGAATTGGGCTTCAAAATTTCAAGAATTTGCTCTGGTGTAAGTCGATTCATAATGAATTCTAAGCAAACTAAACAAAAAGCAACTTTAAGCTGTTAAATGGGTGCTCAAATAAAGCTGTGATGCTAACTTAATGTTGTGACAATCTAAAAAAAGACACACTTTAGTAGTACATAGTAGCAAAAAAAATTGGCTTCAAGTTTTTTAAATTTTTTGTGTATTAAGTTTTATGTATATTATAGCTACTGGATACTTGTAGTCTAGTTTTTCAACCAGTGATAACCAGCGGATTTTTTTTGATACAAATTCAAAAGTTATTTTTTGACGGTAATTCCAGCTATTTGCATTTATTTCTTAGATATTTTTGCTTAAAGTATCTACATAACTTATTTTAACTCGACTCTAACATGTAACTAACAATATGTTTTCAATGTGTACATATGGGTATTTCCTCAAGAAAGTCTACTTTTTGTCGCGTTACACCACCAAGCATTTAAAATTGTTTCTCAAAGAATAATGTATATATTATTTAATTTTTTTGTATTCTGGTAAAATGCGCAATTTATTGAAAGAGAGAACGCTTTTGAACAACATGAGTCTAAAATAAATACAAGATTAATTGCTTGGTGGCGTAACATGACACTTCTGTGGAAGTGCCCATATGTAACTGGTATTTAAACACATTCCAATACACTGATTCAAAATTCATATGGCAATTCTCAATTTACTTACAAGAAACACACGTATTTATTGAATACAATACTTTACAGTGATATTTCTTTTGTTTCAATTTCAATCACGATTTATGTTCAGTTTTTCATTCATTTTTTTTTTTCTTCATTATATTATTTTTGTCAATTTGATATTTAAGTTGCAAGTTTTCTTTTTTCGTTGTTTTTTTTTTTTTTTTTTAAGTAAAAGTTTTTCGTTTCAAATGGTTTATTTTAAAAAATTACACAGGGTGTTAGTCAGCTGACGAATAAAGCGTGGGCTTAAAAGTTATTTTTATCTTTAAATAGTTTTTGGCGGCGTCTCAAAGACTGATGGTATTTTTCCCAATACGGCATTTATTATAATGATTTTTGTTGTAGAAAAACCTTATTACAATATTCATCTGCATAATTTGTTTTAGTTTTAGAAGAAAAAAGGTTGGCTTTGAGTTTTGTCAATCATTTTTTTTTTTTTTTTTTTTTGTGATCCTACAGAAAGTAGAATTTAAATATAAAATAATTTAAATAAATATTAAAATATCGTAAAAATACTATGAATATAATCAAGCAAGGTTAGGTTACGAAGAAAGACTGGTGCAAAGTAAATCTACACACCCTTTCCAAGGGACCAATATGATAAATTGTGAGGCCTTCGGTAATAAAAGAAGATTGAGATGAAAATAAAAAGTGGATTCATAAGAAATAGAAAAAGATAATTTCGGACTCAAGAAAAAACATCCCTTCTAAACACAGCCAGCCGTCTATTAAACTGCCAGGCCATGTTCATTACGAATCCCGTCAGATTCTCGAGACCTCTTCTTATTCACCTATAAATTACTACCCAGCCGTATCTGCCTAATGTTCTCTAGCCTAGGACAATGACACAGAATGTACTCAACTAGCTCTATCTCCTCTGTATCCTCGTACAACCTAAATAAATCCGACGAATAAGATCCTGCTTATCATGCAGTGGCCCATGATTATCGGCCTGTGTCACTCCAATTTCACCATCTACATTTCGTTTTCACTCTACAATTGTGGGCCAAAGCAAGTTGTCATTAAAGATTAATGTTATTCCAAAGTGTCGAAGTTTTTTCTCAGGCAAAAATGTGCTGATGCGTATTATACATAAAAATCTAGACATATCTTTTAGTATAGTGCCTAACCGGCCGGGTTTTTGAGAGGTGGATGTGGAGATTCAACTTTGTTTAACGTAGTCTGAAATTCGAATTTTTACGGCGAGATGTGATTTTTTTATTGATTCATTGAAGACCAACTTTTTAAGCAAAACTAAGCTGTTCCGTCAGCATTATGTATACAAACTTGGTAATGGCGGCACAAATCTGTTTTCGGATTAGCTAAACCGAGTTTAACTGAGATCTCAAAAACTTAACCTAGGAATCACAAAATCGATCTAGCGAAGTCCGTCCGTCTGGCTGGCGAGTTGTCTATTTGTGAAAACATTGTGCGCAAAGTACAGGTAACAATTGTGTAGGTTTTTGATCAAATTTGGTAAAAAGAAGAAGCCTACGTAAATGGTGAGAATCAGATTATAGTTTAACATATTCCCCATACAAACTTCTTTCCGAAATAGACTCTTTGTGTCAATAAAACATCTTATTATGTTCGTATTTAGATTAAATTCAATCCTAAACTTACTTTTTTACTGCAAATACATTTTTTTTGGAATCTGCTCACATTCAACCATAGCTAGCTCCCATTCAAAAATCACTCCCGAAATAGCTTTAACTCCAAACTCTTTCAAACGGTGATATCAATCCCTTTATACCTTTAAGACAAAACGTGTCATATAGATGGTGTATTTAGATAACACAAGGGAACAAGGTTTTTGTTGATTAAGAATTGAATGTTGTTTTTAAGGTAATTTGGAACGCTGAATCCAAATCTGCACTAAGTTTCTATCAGCACGACTTTTCGAGATATACCGTTATGTCCAAAATTAAGGCACTTCGCTACATATATTGGTATAACTTAAGAACGATTTATCATATTCAGTTAAAAAAAAATCAAAATTCGTCAACGATATTATCTTTTAGCGATATCGTTGAAGTTTTGAAAAAAGAACAATTAAAAAAAAATTTATTGCGACAAAAATCACAGTTTTGGCTTAACCACATTTAGCTAAACATATTTCGATTCAAATGAGCTTTATTTCATTGTAATCGGTGCACAACGTTTGATTTGGTTCACAATTTACTGAGAAAACTGAATTGATAAAAATCGCGATTTCTATAAAAAAATAACATCTTTCTAATGTGTGTGTGTGTTTGCTTCTGTTCTATTTATAAACGTTTTTACCTTCACTTAAAAATTAGGTACCTTCACTTAATTGTGAATAAAAGAAAAACGCGTTCGTCGCTTTTTATGATCTATGTCTCATTTTGTTCATAGGATATGTGACTTTACGTAAAAGCAATAAGACTTAAACTCTTTCCCGTTAAGGATTTTTCATGGTTTTTTAAAACACAAAATTATTATTTTTTTTATGTAAACAACCATTAAGGTCCAATTAAACATGACTTAAACATAATGCCATAGCCGGAACGATGACCATAGAACAATAGAAACCAAAATATGGTCATGGTTATGTCGCTATTGTAAGTCACCTATAATCAAGTACAGGGCTGCCCATTATGGCACGTCTAATTGGGCAATTAATCAGCCATTTTTTTGTGATTTCCAAATATTTGATTGTTTGTCAAAGCTAACAATTACATCTTAAAAATAAAAGAAATTGAAAATCGCTTAATGAATAGTACAGTTATTTTTTGAACTTTTAATTTTTGGAAAAATGTCAAAAACACGTTGCGTACCTGTAACCTTAAAATGCGAGCTGATAGCGAAAAACGGAGATTAGATTTGAAATCATCGACCTCAAACTATTAAAAAAAAATTGCACCAAACTTCCAATCAACACAAAAAAAGTTAAATTTTGATCCCTTGTGTAATTTTCGTCACAAATAACTCTTATCTAAATCGTAACCCTATAACATTGTATAAATTTAATGTGTGGTTTATAGAACACGAGCGGCTTACTCGTCCGTTCAACTTACATTTAAAACAAAAACAAATTTCGAAATTTTGTTTTTGTTTTAAATGTAAGTTGAACGGACGAGTAAGGCGCTCGTGTTCTATAAACCACACATAAGACTTAAAAGACATTTTATGTAAAACAAATATTTTTAAGTTATGACGATGTTGCAGCAAATGAGCGATATGTACCGGGTGTCAGCCAGGAAGGTTTACTACTCGCAGTAATTCGATTATAATCCTGGCTGTTTGCGATGTGGCACCGTCTTGTTGATACCACATGTTAATCAGGCCCAAATCATGCAGTTGTGGTGTTAAAAAGTTTTCAATTATATCACGATATCGCTTCCCATTCACAGTTACCATTACGCCTGATGAATAATTTGAGGGTTTTCCATTGCCCAGAACCGACTATTCTGTTTATTCACATATCCATTTAAATGAAAATGTGCCTCGTCACTCATTATGAGTTTTTCATAAAAATCGGGGTTGACATGGGCGAGTTGTAACATCCTATTGGCATACATATGTTCGGCGGCGTAAATGGTCTTGTGGAAGAAGCTTTTGTGTTAACTGAATCTTAAATGGAAACATTCGCAAATCTTTGTGCAAAATTGTGGTTCTTTGAAGACCAGGCTCCTAGCACGGCATCGAATTGAGGTTGATGAATTGTTTTGAACACTTTCTTGAGCAGCAGTAATGTTTTCAGCCGATCTTGCAGGACGTTGTGGTCCATGCGTGGGTCTATCACCAACAGACTCTCTTTCATTGAATTCATTCACTACACGATAAATAGTGCGTTTTGTTGGCACGTTGTTTCTCCCAAAAATTTCACGTTACTTTCTCATCGTCACAGTAATCGATGATTGTTTTGATAAAATGTTTTAACGATTGATTAAAACACGTTGGTTTATCGAATATTTTTCCATAATAAATTTGACACGTGTCTACTTCACGACTGCCAAATACTAATGTCAAGACTAATGCTTACCAAAATTGCGGCAAAACAAAGTAGTTTACCTTCCCGGCGGACACCCTGTACATACAATATGTACATATGTTTCAAACTTTAAGAAATATTTTAAAATTTTGTGTATTGATTTTAAATTTTTAATTTTTCCAAACACTTTTTTTGACAAACATTAAAGGTGTACTGAAATGTAAAATTGAACTGATAAAAACAGTTGCTTGTGTTCATTTTAATTATATATCAGATGTCTACTAATCCATGATGATGATTTCAAGTTCATTGTACTTTTCATTGCAACAAAACAAAAGAAAAAATAGGTAGTACTTTTTACATACATACATACATATTTTCAATTAAAATTTATTGAATTGAAATGTTTATAAAGTGAAATAAATGAACATAAAATACTTGCACATCATCATCATAATCAATAGTTCTGAACTGAAATAAAGTATAAATGAAGCATTAAAGATATTGAATTTTTAAACAGACATAATTTATATCAATAGAAATTTAAATTTATTACATCAATCAATTAATTTAAGACAAAAGCATAATTTTAAGACATTCTCTTAGTTTTTATGCCACATTGTGAGAAAGGGAAAATTTTATAACTGACCGTTTAAATTTTACTTGGAGTAAAAAATTTACAAAAAATTGGTATCGCACAGAAATTCAATGTCATTTGTGCAATAAAGTCAACATTTTCAAATGATTTAAATATAAAATTTCACACGCGCTTACAAGAACTTTCTTCTGGCAATACATATCGCTCATTTGCTGCAAAAAAAAATTAAATTTTGGACTTAGTTATGCAGAATTGTTTGCTATGTTTTTCTTTATATTGTGTATACAATTAGTCTTTATATCTTTTATACTTTCCCTGTTTTAAGAGAATGTGTTGTTATTTTCTCTAAGTGGTGCAAGGAAATCGAAAACTTTAGACATGTTTATTTCAAAATGTATTATTTTGAGTTATGACGACGATTTTTTTTGATTATGTTGTATTAAAAAAGTAATTTATTGAGTTAAACATTTACGGAGTGTGCGTAATTATTAATGCCTGTTCAACGAGTTTGAGCGTAAACGTTTGTAAAGAATTTTATATGGAAAATATTTTTAAGCCTGAGTGTTTTTTTTAATTAATATTTCCTATGCTAACGTTTCTTTTTTTTTAATTATTTCATTAAAGACCAACGTTTTAAGCAAAACTAAGCTGTTCCGTAAAAATAAGAAGTCGTTTTACCGTTTAAATCAAATTCCGCGTTAATTATTGTACCCCTTTAAGTCGGACCTCGAAAGTGTATTTTGTTTTCAATTTCAAGGCTTGAAGATTTTAACACCAAATCAGATTTAAAACGAAATTTTACATATAAAGCTATCTTTGAATTTGCAATATATTTTCAGCCTGGCCCTCGATGTCGACCGCTATCGTTCGCTTTCATTTTGAACGACAAACAGCTGATTTGCGGCCCACTAAGAATTTTCAGCACGACAAGTCGATCGACAATGCAAGCGACCGATAACGTAACAGTTTTCATACAAATATGCGGCCCACTACAAAATTTTATGCGACCACAAATGTCCATTAGCAGTCACTTGTGTTGTAGTTGTCGACAGAGGCATTTTGTTAAAATATTTTACAAAATTATCAAAGTAATTTTAGGGAACACAAACTTCTAATTAAAAAGATTTGTTTGTCGTGCTTAATTCCTAATTTTTTTTCTTGATAAAAACACTGAAATGTATTGTTGATGAGATAAGCTATTCCTATACACATTTCACTGGTTGTTTAGGCCAGATTGTCAGGAAACTTCATCCAAAGATTTTAGAAAAACTAAAGATATTAAACAAATAAAACTGTCGAATAAGAATTATAAGCAACAGTTTTACTTGTAGCAATATCAAAGCTTAAACAAAAACAACAACAATAAACAGTGAGTTTATATATTCATACATTTCCCAATTTGTAGTGGTTGGAAATCTTTCAACATTAATTGTAGTTGTAAGTAGGGTAAGAAAAAACAAAATAAAAACAAAAACAACTTGCTTTATTGTTTTCACAAAAATAAAGCAGGTTGCCAGTTTAGTTCTTTTAAGCCGTGCAATTGCCAGTTTATTATCAAAGTAAAAAAGTTAGTTTTTCTAAAGTCTTTGGTGAAATTTCCTGATTATCTGGCCTAAGCAAACAGTAAAATACGTATAGGAATTGCTTATCCCATTGTCGATCGATATCGGTGGCGGGCTGTAAATGTATTCATATAAATTTTAACCTTTACATAGACTCGGTTATTGTTTAGTAAACTCAAGAAAAAGTTTAAATTTTCATCTCTTGATGTTTAAAATAATGGGGTTAATAAACACATGTACATAGATTTCGCCATATTATTTTGCAATCGGGTCCATTGTGCAAAGCATTTCGTTTACACTGCTCTATTTATCATCAATTAAACACTCTTCCATTATTATTGTTTTTTTTTTTTCAAATAATGTAATTGACGTTATAAAAATTTTTGTTTTAATTTTAAACCTAATTGACTGTAATTTGTATACCCTCCACCACAGGTTAAAAAGGGTATGTATTCATAAGTTTGTCATTCCGTTTAAAATTTCTACATTGTTGATATTAGACCATATAAAGTGCCTTATGAGAAGCGATGTTGATTTAACTATGTCCGTCTGCTGATATGGGTTTTCCGAAGACGCAAGAAATTATGGGGAAAAAGGTGTTATAAAATTACACTGTTATATATTTATGTCACATTCAACGGAGTGAAATTTTGTTATCAAAATTCAGAAAGATCCAGATTTGACGATTTATATTCATTTAAATGATTTTGGTTTCCAAAACTAGCATATTGGCGAGTTGACGATTTATGCCTTAAATTTGGCGATTTTTCAAATGACAAAATTCGTATTTATTTACAAAAATGTTTAGTATTATTTTATAATGTTGAATATCTTTTTTTTACCTTCATATATTTTGCTCGCAGTAATTTGAGACTACACAGAAAAAAATAAAAATTGATTTCAATTAAAAAGTTTGTAATATTAATTAAAAAATTAATTAATTTTGCAGTATTTAACAAATTAATAGTATTAATTAAACGTTTAATTCACTTAATTAAACATTAAATTCACTTGATTAAACGTTTAATTCACCTGATTAAATTTTTGATTAAAACTGATTTTATTTTTGATTAATGCTTTAATTGGTAAAATATGTTAGAGAATTTTTTCTGTGTAATCAGTTTATAATAAAAGATACGCATTATTGTATTTGATGTATATTTTTCTAGTTGGCCCTGTTTTGATATAATCAATTAAAGATTTTTTAGTACTTGCATACTAAACATTCCAAGATTAAGTTTGTCAAAAAATGTAAGAAAAAGTAATAATAAAAAAAATTTTTGTTACTTGTCAGATCATCATCAGAAGATTCTTTTAGAAGTTGTATATTAAAGACAATAGTCTGACAAACAAACTATTTGAGTTGGGATGTGTTTAAAAAAAAAAAAAATGTACTTGTCATATTGTTTTGAACTCTTTTTTAAAATGTGGGTTAGCGGTGAGTGATCTAAGATGTGATGAAGGGTATAAAAGGTTTTGCCAGCCGAATATAGCAGCAATCTTACTTGTTTAAATTGCTTTTTGTTTTGCAAGATATTTGCCATTAATAAGTAAGTATGTTTGTGTATGTAAATACTATACAACATACACAAGCATACGTTTGCATAAATGTATAAGTATTTGTATTAAATAGCTGCATATTGTTGGTGACTGACTTGATAGCCTTGACGCATGCCAAGGACATTAATAATGCAATTGCAATGATACAAAAAAAACAAGAGTAACGACAGCTACAACGACAACATCGGCAGCAGCAATAAAAACAAAAAAGAAAAGTGAAAGATATTAAAAAATGAACATAACTAAGAACAAGAACAAAGTAATAAAACTGGAATTCAAACAATTTATGCAAATATACGAGGGTGGATTGAGAAGGTGTTGAAAAATTATGTCTCAAGTACATGAGTATATATATATACATATTTATATATCAGTCGCGGATGCAGGGGGAATAATCAAAAATCCAAAAATGTATGTGCCATCTAAACGCAAAATGCCCTTCCTAACAGAAGAAACAAAACCTATTAAAAATGATAGTTTAATGTTGCATATTATTCAATCTGTTAGTTAGGTGTTTTAGAGGTTATGATACATATAATCTTTTGTAGATAGGGCCTTTCGTTTTTTATTAATTAAATCGCAAATTTTGTTCGAAAGATTCCAAAATTTTTGATACAATACATCAGAATCAATGAAAAAGTCGATTTTTAATTATTGGTTAGTTAGGGTATTTTGCGTTTTAGGAAACGATATGTAGGTATGTGTTTAATAAAATCAAATTTTCAGCCGACTGTTGTTAAATTCGCGTTATAAAGGTTTGGTATAAACTGGGTTAAGCTTTAATTAAAAAATAGCTAAGCGCTTCTGAGGGGAAGGGTTGTACTTATTAAGGAAACATACATAAAACAAGTTTTTTAATTTTGGTGGCTTCTAATGTTCTTAAAAAACCCCTTTGCCAAAAATAATTTTGCCGGACATAATTAATAACAATTAGGTATCTATTTTTTTTTTTTTTTTTGTTCATTACTAATGACAACAAATAAATGATTTGCACCTTTTCCAATTATAATTCTGAAACCGTCAACCGTAATTCCGATTAGTCAGTTGTAATTCAGAAAGCGTCAATTGTAATTCAGATTAGTCAATTGTAATTCAGAAAGCGTCAACTGCAAATCAGTAATTGTCAATTGTAATTCAGAAAGTAAAAAAATTTGTTAACTATTTATTTTCATTTTATTATAACAAAAAAATGGAAAATATTTGCACTAAAGAGCTAAATAAATGTATATGTGTTTATAATTGGAAAATAATCTTTTTTACTTCTTTCTGCTTCTAAGGATATTAGAAACTCGTTTTCACAGACTTTTACCAGCTAGCATAGGCTGTTTGTAAGACGATTATGTTTAATATATAAATCCTAAAAGAATCTTCTGATGATTATCTGACGAGTAACAATAACATCTAAATTTTTTTTATTTATTTTTTGACACGCTCAAGACGAGGAATGAACCTTTGCGACTCTCTGTAAGAGTCGTACAACAATTACTGAGCTACCTAAATAAGAGCGTTTTTGAAATATTAAGATTCTATTGCCAATACAATTTCAATAAAAGAAACCGGCCTAAGGATCTGTAAAAAAGGATTTTTCCGACTGAATGGTGTTGATTTTGCGACCTTAAGGTTTGTTTTATATAAATTGTATGAAAACTATTTGTTTCGTAAATTTAATATGAATTGTTTTTGTCTTAAAGCTCAGTTAGCCGGGAGTAACAGTAACTTAACCTTAATGTTAAAACGTAAGACCAATCTATTTCTTACAGATTGAGACGTAACATCTTACTGCTAACTATGATCGCTCTAATTGCTTTACATACAACAAAATTAAGCAGCGTTTTTGCAACGTTACTGTTACTTGCGGCTAACTGAGCCTTTATACTTATTTAATACATATTTACTTAAATAAGCTCTACATTTAATATAGCCTGAATTTTATTGCTAATTTTTGTTTTTTTATATTTTTATTTATATAAGCTGATAAAAGCAAAATTACATTGTATTTTTTAAAAATTTTATAAAAAGTTCCCCCCAAAAGGTAAAGCTGTTTCCTCGCCTGTATAAGTATGAAGAGTAGGATAGGTAAGTAACTATGTATGTAGCTATATCGGAACCAATTAAAAAAGCTACAACTAATATAAGGAGCTTTAATTTAATAGGTACGTACCTACCTATGTATCTATATGGGAAAATAAAATCTAAATAAATGCACAAGTCATAAACTATTTTTAAGAAAAATTATTCAATAAATACCTATGGCTTTTAATAAAAAAAATAAAATGTATGCAGCACTAATAAAGTATTATGAAGCTACATACGTGCTGAATTAAGGTTTATCCTTTAAATAGAATATCTATGTACCCTAGTAAAGTATACATTAGTCTTCTATCGTGTTTAAGCAACAATTGACATGAACTTAATTTAGTACACATCCCACGGAAAAATAAAATGTGTAGGTGGTGAGAAAAAACAACACAAACAAACACTTTTGAACTGCTAAGGAATAGGGAGCGCCCTTGTACTAATTACAATGTAGAAGGAGGGTGTAAACGTTTGCTTGGTTATGTATTAAACTCAATTGAATAATAATAAATAAAAATAATGAAGTCAAGTTAAATAGAAAAAAACTTACCTCAATATTGCCCATTGTTTGGAAGGAGGTAAAGACAAACATGAAACCGAAGCCCAAAATAAGGACATTTACAAATTTGATATCCATGATGAAGGCAATAAGTAGAAAAAACCTCTGGCACACAAATTTAAAAAAAATTAAATATTTAAGTTTTTTACTAAGTTTCTAATGCTGGTGATTTCTTTTATGTTTAAATTTATTATTTATAAAATTAAATAATAAATATATAAAAGTTTTCTTTAAAACGTAATTTTTTTAAAAAATGTTTTGTATTAAATTGTTAAATCAGTTAAAAGTTGAGCTGGTGCTGATGCTGAAATGTATGGATAGAGGTTTGAGTAGAACGATAACAACTTCCGTACTCGTAGTTCTTTCTATCACAAAACTAAACAAAAATGTTGTTGCTATTCTCCTCTTTTTAATTAATTTTTTAAATTAAAATTTTTCTCTTTTTTTATACAATGGTTCAATTAAAAAAAAAACAAACATTTAGCTGCGGCGGCAATGGCGGCTTCACTAGTAGTTACGATTTTTTCTATTTTTTTTTTCTTTTTCTGTATTTTTCTTTTTGCAATATACTTATGTAGGTACAAATATTTTAAACAATTAGTTACTTAGGCAAAATCAAATTTAAAATTTAATTTTATTTTAAGCAAAATTCAACTAAATTGTATGAATTTCATTTAATTTTCTTTTTTTTTCAATTTTTCACTTGTTTAAATAGAAAAATATTTTTTTTTTGTAAGTTTTTTTCTATAAATTCTTTGCTGGTGCGCAGCACAACAAAAATAATACAAAATTTGTAATAAATAGCAAAAAATGCGACCGAACTATCCAACGGCAACACACACGCTGGGGTATTAAAAGCGAAATGAATCAAAAACACAAAAGGCATACAATAAATAACGCAATTAAACTTAATACATATACCTACACTAAATTACACAAGCCACAATACACCCATACCTTAGTAAATATATGTATGGAGATCTATTATAACTGTCAACAGAATAACAATAAAATTAAATAATAACAAAAATACAACTTCACTCAAGACTTCACTTTAATTTAAAAAAGAAAATAAATGATAAAGCTACGAAGCAAAACAAAAGCTTAAAACATGCCAATACAACATGATAATCAAATACCCTTTAATTTGTAGTATCTTTAACAAAACAAACCCTCTCATACTTTTTATGTGTTTACTTTACTCTCTTTAACATATTTGGTTTGTTATACCTACTTTTTTACTTTTTTTGTTTGGCTTCCGGTTAATGGCTCTTTAATAATGTTACAAATCTTTGTAAGCCTACAACTTACCGTTACTGTAATGTAGTTCTTTAAATGTAAACAACGAACAACAGATAATGATATATAAAAACCAAACACTTCCAAAATATTGTTTTATTTTATTTTAGTGTTGTGAAACGTTAGTTTTAACAGTTGTCTTTTAAGACAAAATTATTTAGCAGTTCGCCAAGATAGCAGAGAAAGCAAACAAACGCGGATGTTAAATATCAGGGATTTAAGTGGCAACGAGGAATTGAAAATGCTGATTTTGGGAATTAAGTAGCAACGAATTTTACCAAAGATTTTGATAGTTTCCTAACAATTACGTTTTGTAACGATTTAAGGAATTAAGAACTAAGCAACAATTATTGATATATATGTTTAAATGCTTAAAAGGCACTCACAGTATACGGTTTCAAGAGAACATGTCAATTACGCATAGAACTACGAGGCAATCAAGAAATTTAAATATAACGAGATGTCGACTTGAGTTATCTAAACAACGTATTTCTTACACTGGGCCAAGTGAATATACATAATCAGTTGTCAAATGAATTAAAGATGAATTTCAGTGTTATCAATTTTTAAACACAATTTGAATCAGCATTTATGCGAGAATGTTTAACATTTCTCTAAATGAAATGCCTCGTTTGTAATTATTACGTATGTATGTATATATATTTATTTTTTTCCACTTCATTTATTGTACGTATGTATGTAAATATTGTATAAAATTAGAATATTAAATATAGTAGTTGCCATTAGCCTCTTTAATGCCATACTAAGCGCTGAGGCGATTTATAGTTATGTAATATTATTCCACCAATAAAAAAAATGCCAGCTTTTGAAAATTTTCTTACAAAGCTTATCAACAGTGTATGAGGGAATTTTCCTACGTCTTTATTTTCAAAACTGTGTGTATGATTTCTTAAAAAAGGGTATCTCTCGTAAAAATTTCGAACGTAAATAACAGCGAAAAAATTAAACTGGCATGTGCAGTAAAAAGGAACATTCAAAGGTATCAATTTTAAATATGTATGTTTGTCTCTTTCAAGATTTATATTTTGCAAAATTTTGACACTGTTCATAGTTTAACTTTATCAGATTAGTTTTTATAGTTTTGAGTGATGATGATTTAAGCATTATAATTTTTTATGGTTGTTCAATTTTCTGGACTTTTCAGTTTACCGAAAAAGATAACGATATTGAAAATAAGACTTTTTATATGATAGTCAATACCCTTTTTAGGGTATTAGAAAGTTGAAATTAAATCTTACTGCCTGTTTTTGAAAATAAAATGAAAATTTTTGTTTAGAAATTCATATTGAAAACAAAAACAAATTTGAGTTTTTTTATTTTATAATTTCCGCTTCCTTTTCATGATTATATGTTTAACATTGCGTTTAACAACACTAAAAATCAATTATTAGGCAACTTACCAGTGCTAACAATGTTTTTAATCAAAACCACTAAATTATAAGCCAAATAAAATATAAACACATGTTAGAGTGTAAGTTGTAAGAAAATGTTCGAAATTTCTGAAAATATTTTAAACGGGGTTTCAATATAGTTTGAAGGATGTTTGAACCACAAAAAACATGTCGGTATAAAACGAAAAATGCTTAAACGGAAACCTTCTTTTAAACACCAAAAACTTCTGAATTGTCATCACTGTTGATGAAATTATACACTTTTCGCTAAACTTGAGAGGAAATACACAGTTAAACAAAAAAAAACATTAAAACAATAAATTAACATAAACAAACATTCTTAAAATAGAATAGAAATATAAAGTGCAAAAAATAATTTATAAACAGAGTTATTATTAAGAACAAACATCTTTAAAAATAAATTAAAATATAGGTAAATAAAAGTTATTTTTTGCTTGTTAATTAAATTATAAATTGCTAATGCTATAAAGTTTTCTTTTTTTATTACAAGGTCACTTCTTCCATTTAATTATAAACCAGCAAATCATCTATTATGGAAAACGGCAACCGCAATTTACTAAGGAGTCTTATTAACACCTCGGAAAAGGCAGCCAACATTGCCAGAATCTGCCGCTCCAATGAACAATTGCTGAAATTGTTAGTGCAAGAGAAAACCGGCGATGAGGCAAATGCCAGATTTGAACATGATTTTAAAACTTTGGCTGATGTACTTATCCAAGAAACAATAAAACATGATGTGGGTGCAGAGGTAATAATGAAAAAATAAAATCAACAGAAGCAACAACAATAAGAAATTGTAGGCGTTTAGTGGTTTATGTTATTGTTGTTGGTTTAATGTTATTTAGTTTATTATACATAAAAAAAATTTTTCGTTCCTTTTATTAAGTTCCCTGAAATTAAAGATAATATCAAGGGTGAAGAATCGCCAACATTTAAAAATTCCCAAGGTGAAAGTGTGGCCATAGTAGTGGGGACATCTGAGGCAGAGACATCAGAATGTTTGTTGCTAATTTTAGGAACACAACATCAAGAGGCAGCCAAAATTCTGGCGCAACAAGTTCATCGTATTGTTACGTTTGACAAAGAGTTGCATGAGGACTTACCGGATATACCAAATGATGTAGATTATAATAAATTGGGTATATGGATTGATCCAATAGGTAAGATTAGTTAGTACATGATAAAAAAAAAGGTTTTCTATGGAAAACTTGGTAAAAACAAAAGCATTTCTGTAGGAAGCCGGTCGAAAAAAGGGTTTCTATAGAAATCAAATCTAAATGGAGTTCTATAGAAAACTAGCCGAAAAGTTTTCTATGAAGACTTGTTAAAAAAAGGTTTCAAAAAAATGGTCGAGAAAAGCTTTTCTAAAGGAAACTTCTCAAATAAAGGGTTTTTATAGAAAGTTTTTCGAAATTCTAATAATGGTTTTCAAGAAAACAAATAAGAAAAAAGTCAAACAATTTTATAAATTTTTTCACTTTTCAGATGCCACTGCAGAATATATATCAGGCGATACTATTTTTACCAATTTTCCCGGCATAACATCAACAGGCTTAGATTGCGTTACCGTTCTGATTGGGGTATACGACTTGCTGAGCGGCCTGCCCGTAATCGGGATCATTTCGCAACCTTTTGGTAACAAGCTCCAAGAAAATATTTATAATTCTGCTTTATATTGGGGTATAGCATTACCCGACTTACAAGCACATAGTAAAAAACTAGATAACGAAATCAATCGCTCACGACTACTGGGAATTTTTTCTAGTTCTGAAAGAGCAGATTTGCTACAGCAAATGTTAGATATGGGCTATGAATTTGCTTTTTCTGCTGGAGCTGGTCATAAAGCTTTGAAAGTTATAACGGGTGAAGTGGATGCTTATGTGCTAAGTAAAGGTTCAACCTTTAAATGGGATACTTGTGCTCCACAGGCTATACTACGTTCCTTAAATGGTGATATTATCGATTTTAAAAATAGTATAAAAGAATGTAAAGCCATACCCTTGACATACACTATCCCAACAGATAGTGAGAATTCTGAGGAAGCTGAAGACGAAACGAAGTCTGAGACAGATTGGAAATGCAATTCTAATGGCTTGATAGCAGTAAAAGATTTAAAATTATTAGATAGTTTATTAGAAAAATTAGCAGAGTCTTAAATTTCAAAAAGAAGAAAAAGCTAAATAAATTAGAAAATAAAACTAATTGTATTTAAGAAAATGTCATATATATTTTATATGTATGTATAAACTGTTAAATCGTTTTGTAAGTGGTGGCTTTAAATGTTGTTGGTCTGGTTCTGTACTTGAGAAATTATTCCTATTGATATATTTATTAAAACTATATTTTAATATAGATGTATAATTAAGATCTAATAATTGTGTACTTTACAATAAATACTTTCAATCAAAATTTTTACCTGAATGGTTTTATTTTTAGTCATAGAAATTTTCAAAACTTGATGAAGGCAATATATATTCTACAGAAAATTAGCAAAAAAAAAAGGTCTTTAAAATACTGCTCAAAATAATGATTTTTGAAAAAATAACTGGTTAAAAAAAAGAAATTTTTATAGGAAATTATTCAAAAAAAGTTACTTATAAGGAACTAGACGAAAGTAGGTTTCTTAAAAAAAACTTGTAAAAAAAATATTTAAAAATAACTGATATTCGAAAATTTCCTTTTTTAATAACAAAGTTGCACTGCTTTTAGTGAACTGGCTTGGCTGTTTATATTATTTTGAAAGACCACTCAGATTCTTACAAAGAAATTTCACCTTGTCTTACAGATTATCTTACCTTCCTTCAAGTGTACTGAGTTTTTAACAAAAACTGTTTGTATTAAAGGTTAATTTATTGTATTTCGATATTAGAAAAAAAAACAAATATTTGTATAAATTAATAATAATGACTCAAATTACAATAAAAACCCTTAAAATTATTTATAAAAATATTGCTACAGTTTAAATTGGAAAAATAAGAAAAAAAGGTAGAAATTAGCTGCTAAAACGAAAACCAACAAATTTTAGGGGGAAAAACACATAAAACTTAATTATATTAGAAAAGAAATACAAAATTTTAATAAATATAGGTTTAGAATTAAATTAATTTACAACATAAAGTGACAATTACAATAAAGTAAAATACATATACATAGTACAAAACACAAAAGACTACAACAAAATTTTAAAAAAATATAGAAGGAAATAAAATACTTGTAGGATATATTTGAAGAAAAGTACTAAATTTCGAGAATATGTTATCATTTTTTTTTTGGTAGGCAGTTGTTATTTAACACAAAAACTCAAGAATTTTATTTTTAAATTAGAAAAGTATTTTATTATACATTTGTATGTCATTTGTTTTATATTTTTGTTGTTTGTTAAAAAAAAAATTAACTATGGCTTTTGTTTGTTTGTGCTTTTTATACAATAAAAAAAATATATAATAAATTAAAAAAATATGTTTCTTTTTAAGAATAACTGTATAAATGTTAGTTTAAAACAACTAATTATTATTAATTAATTATTGACTTGCTTATTAAATGTTCGATTTCAGAGTACATAATGCTTCTGGTTTTAATTTTATATTTAAATATTAATAAGGTTCTGTTTCAAGGCACTGTTTTGTATATCTTGTTTTTGTATTATTTTTTCTTTTGTAATTATTATAAAATCGTTATTTTTTGTAAAAAAAAAAATAAATAAGAAAAAGTTACATTTTCTTATTCATAGTCATTTCATGAGCGGTACGCAAACGTTTTCTTAACTCAGTGGGGAAACGTTCATAACATTTCTTACAAACTGGCTTCTCATCATATTCGTAAAATTTCGATTTCTGAGTCATTTTTGTATCGCATACAGAACAGGCAAAATGATGTACACACCAGGCTTTATTTAGGGCCGTGAAAACTATGGAGATACACAGTAAATTAATTTAACAAAGAATTACAATATTTCAAAGAATAATTAAATAAATCGAATTTATTTTTTACTTACCATCTCCTGCAATAACTTGATTGCAAACAAAACATAAATTACCAAACAGTTGATGATAATGAGTTTCGCAGTATGCCAAACCACGTTTCTCATAATGACGATGGCCCAAGAATGGTTTTTCACATTTGGCACACACAAAATGCTAAAATTAAATTAAAAAGAAAACGGAAGTTTTTTTTGTTTTTATCACAAGTTCGTTTTTATCTATGTTTTTTTTAACACAAACCTCTACATGCCAGTGTTTGCCCAGGGCTGTTACAACACGTTCTTCAATGGGACGACGACAGGCGCCACATATCGGTATACCCATTTTATCATGGCAACGCAGGCAATATAATTCATTCTAAAATAGAAAAAAAAGAAAGAAAAACGATATTGTAATTATTCTTTCGAAATTACCATATAAAAGTTTTTATTATTTTATTTATTTAAAAAACAAATTAACAGAAATAAAAAATAGTTGATAAAAATTTTTAGTTTTTCAACAAAGTTTGCTTTAAAAAAATATCTTTCGGTTGAATCAAAATGTAATAATAAAGTGACCTCACAGGCGCAGCTGTTTGCAGTTATTTTCTTCGTGTGTAACGTTTGGTGTCTTTTTTTTTTTGTTTGTTTACTTTTTTATAAGGCATTTTGACATTTGCCGTCTCAATTCTAGGAACAAAATGCCTGTTGTTTTTTCTATTGTTGTAGAACTGAGGTCACTTTGTTAATACATTTTGGGTTGAATACCTACTCTAATTAGATTTTAGGAAAATCTAAAACTAAAGGTTCAACTATAATATGCATAAATAAGCTTGCTTAAGCTTCTGTCAAAAATTAACTAAAAGCCTTTCAAATGCATTTAAAAACACAAAAACAAAATCAACAAACATTTTAATCCGTAAGGAAAAAAATGCGATCAGTTTCGCACTTTGCTTAAGCAAATGACAGATTCATAAAACATAACAAAAAGTTTCCTTAAATACAATATGGCTTGACACATCGTCAGCTAATTATTGGTTTGGCGCATATGCCATATAGCGCATATATCGTAGTGGGGATAAACGACAATGAAGGTTTACATGACGTTTTCTAAAAATATAACCGATAGAATTGTTTTATATTTTCAACACTGCTTCCGGTATATCTTTTGAAGAAAAATGTAAATTTTTGTGAACGTTCACGAACGAACTTAGAAGTTAATCGTATTTAATTGAAAGTGAAAATTATTGTTTTGTGCCACATACGCCACTTTTATAAATATATTTTTTTTCAATTAGCTTTTCTTTGGCATACGTATACTTACTGCTTTGAATTTAGTTTATACGCTTAAAAATTTTATTTTCGTTTAAAATTCGATATTGCATTTTGAGAAATATTCGTCAATTTTCCACAAAAAAGACGATAAATTCTAAAAAGTTTATGAAAACGCTCTCTGGCGGTTATCAAAAATTAAAATAAATGAATTTCTAAAAACCGCATGATACAGGTCTGGCTAGTCCAAATACAATTTGTTTGCCTCCATTGCTTAATTTTTTGAAAACTTACTATTTTGAAAAATCTGAGGCTCGAAATTCATTTTTGACCTATGGTTTATTTGGCAAAGTTTCTTGGAATGACTTATAGAACAAGAATCGCGATGTGCTTTTGACGTGAAAAAATTTTACCCACCCTATTAATATGTATACCTTTTGTTTTTGTTGTATTAAATGTTTTATTTTAAAATATAAAAAAATTAAAAACAAAATGATTTAGTACTATTGGGGCCGAAAAAGTACGATTTTAAAAGTTCGTTGGTATGATATTGGTTTTCTCATTTATCATCCCTCTGCTTTAACTACTTTTTTCTTACGGCAATGAAGCACAGCAAGAGTGAAATTTATTATTTTTTTTTCCTTTGCCTAACTATTTTCTTTCTTACGACAATGAAGCAAAGAAAGAGTGAAATTTATTTTGTACGTTTTTGTATGAGGAATTTGCTGCATTCGCCAAACAGTGGTGTGTAGAGCAAAACTATACTTAAAAAACTTTAAAATAGTTGATATGGAGCAAATGGATTCAGAAAGGGGGTATTCAATGGCCCTTAAGTACAATACATATTTGGTTAAACAAACCGCATACGAATTGCTTTCATTTCGAATTTCGGAGTTCGAAATATTTTTGAATACTTTTATAAAGAAATATTTTTAATTTTCTTATGTTATTTTAGATACAACAGACCTCGAGCTTAAGCAATTTTTATTTAATATCAAATATTTTATGCAATATTTTCAAGATTTGGAATAAAAGTAAAGGGTCAAAAATCGAACGTTAATAGAAAAATGAAAAAATAATTTTTTGAGAATATCCTAATTTTTAAAAATTACTTTATATTATTACAAGATGGAAAAAGATTTTTAAACTTTTGAAAGTTGAGATATTTTTAAATGTTTTGTCATAGTTTTCACAGACAAAAATATATTCATGTTTTAACTAAGTTACCAATATTTTTTACGAGCCAACCCAATTGATACAAAGCTGGTTATGGATCTTGGAAAATCCCAGAAATCCAAAAAAACATTTTTCAGAATAAAATTATGTTTCGAAACAAATTAACTGAAATCCACAAACTTCTAAAAAATCTTTTAAAAATACCAAAAAAAAACCAATGGTATAAGAAATTTAATTTTAAATTGAATAAGAACAATTTAGATCATTTAAGACTGGGTTAAAAATCTTAACTCCTTCTTTGCGATTTGAGAAATTATGGCTTAAACATACACTCATTTTAAAATTTTTATTCTTTACAATATTTTCTGCAGTGTTTTATTAACTAAAGTATCGGGTGTTTTTTTCGAAGGGGGAGAACTTTAAATTGGGAGCAGTCTCTTCTGCGACATTTGTTATTATTTTTGAGCTTAGTTGAGTTTGGAAATTTTTTATGAGGAGACTCACGCAAAAGCAACGTTTGCTAATTATTCAAATTTATTTTCAAGCTCTTGTCGAATCCAGAAAAACTCACTGCTTGATTCGCTTTATTGGCCTGTGGAATCATTGTTCCATATGGCTTAGCAAATAAGGACAGTCAGAACCGTACAGTCCATGGCGAGCGGGTTAGAGACACGCTCACTAACCTTTTCGTGGCTCAATTAATAGGCACGTGGTTTCAGCAGGTTGTTGTCACCTGTTACACTGCGCGGGATACATATAATTTACTGAGGTATAAATTTGTCGAACGAATAATTTTATGAAATGGTACTGTCAAGTTATGCCATGTTATTTGATGCCATTAGATTATTTTTTCTGCGGATATGTAAAAGTCCCATGGCTATGCAGATAAGCCAGAAACGATCGAGACTTGAAATACATTATGATTTACTGCGAATGGTATGGGAAAATTGGACCTCAATGCTACGCTATTTACGCTCTAGCTGCGGCGGACACATACCTTAAATCGTGTTTAAACAAACATAAAATTATGTTAGTTATAAAGCTAATTGGATTGAAAAGGTGTTTTTTAATTTTATTTTAAAGTTCTTTGCCTCCTAAGAAAACACGCAGTCGGGCGTATTCTATAAATCGAGATGAAGTGAATTTTAAATCGAACAAATTTTGAAAACGAGCCTGTAAAGAAAGTTCATTAAAATATTCATTTTTATATACTTCATACTTTGAACACCAATCATTTCTACATGAACAACTCTTAAGAACATAAAATACTACAGTAATTTTGTAAAAAATTTAAACCAAAATCTCGTTCGATTTCAATTCTAGTTCACTTCGATTTCTAGAACTTGCGCGAAAATAAATTAAACAACATCATTTTTGTAATTAAAAAAACTTGTGTCAGAAAATTTTCAAAGTCGAATATCTTATAAACTATTCGAGAGTATACAAATTTCTTGAAGATTCTATCTTGTGTACGATCTTTTATATTGAAACTGAATTACGAAAGTGCCCTGTTTTTCATTTAACCTATTGCCGTGTTTCCTAATTTGGAAGCTTGTGAATTTAAAAAGTAAACTTGACAATATTTGTTAAAAACATTTTCACAAAGATAACACAAAAATCTCTCTTCGAAGAAGGATTCGTTAAAATAAATTTAAATTTGGTAATATTTTCTTTCGAATCAACATTTACAATAATCTTGAAAAATCGTTCAACAACAATATCGGTTTTTACCTTTTTTATTAAGTTTACAACTCTGTTTTATTAATACGATTTTATACTACAAAGCGTGAATGTCTTGTATTCTGCATTTTACAGTTTTTCTAAGCATTGAGCAGTTTTGAAGTTTTTTGTTTTAAAAATAAGTTTTTTTGTAAATTGTGTAGATTTTGCAGTTTTTACATACATTTTTTTTTTTCTTAAGAAATAATTTTACCTTATTGCTTAACACACACTCATATAACAGTTTCAAGCTTTAAGAGCCAAACAAACCACACAAATGGCTCGGAAAACACGCACTTTCTGTTTACGACCCAAACATTATCCCCTTTTCAATAAATTATAATAAAAAACCTTTATCCTCTTAATTTTTTTTTGGCGCAAACAGGGTGGAAAATATTCAACATTTGGATTTTTCAACAAACATGTTTTAATCGTTTGTCAAAAACCTCAATTAACAACGCAAAAGAATTGTACAAACGTACAATTTTGAAATGTTGCCAATCCGTTTGAGTAGTTTATTTGCCTTTTACTATTGAAAAATTTAATTATGTCCCTGTTTACATTTTGTGATTTCTGTTGTTTCTTTTTTAGAGTTGCATTTGAGTTTACATGCTAAAATTTTTATTGCAGCAATTTTTCATGTACATATGTACACTTGACAAAAAGCAAATCTGGGCCCGAACTAAAATAAATTTTGTTTCAAATGAGGAAGCAAAACAAATCGCAAGACTACATGTACTTGTGAACCCCTCTTAATTCCACTCTCTTTCATCTAGCCTATAACGTAACGATTCTGTTTCTGTATTACTCTTATGTTAAAAGAAATTAAGTAAATTACTAAATATTTTTTGGCTATTTTTGTGTGCAATTTTTTTTAGGTTTAAATCAGTTTTTTTATTCTTAATATGCAGATATTTTCAAAAAAAGTTATGGCAACACTGCTTGTATTGTAAATTAATGAATCTGCTGAGATAGAAAAAGAGATAGATAGAGTTACGTCAACTGTTTTACTCTGGTAAATTTAAGACCCGTGTTAACTACAGCTTTTTGTGGGATTTTTCAACCACAAAGTAATAAATTTAAGTCTAATACATTTTGCTGTTGCAGTGTTGTTAATGTTAGTACTTTTACTAAATTAATAAGATTAAGAAGGTCTACAGGGGTATATATCACAGAGCACACAGAGATGAAGAAAGTGACGTATGAAAAATGCCCAAATCATTTGCGTGGGCAGCTTTCGAAGAAAAAGAAAGAAGGCTTATCTTGGTGTATTCCTTATGCACGTAGTACTTCTCTCTTAGTTTGATTTCTTTTTTAGTTCAAATTAAAAAAATAATTGTTATTTACAGTTCCTGGTTTAATTCAAATACAAACGTATGTAATTTCAAACTAAATTTTTTCAAAAATGATCACTTTAATTATGGAAATCCTCTACTTACCATATCATTAGCTGCTAAACCTGGACGACTTTTTACCTCTCTGGCTGTTGAATCTAATTCTTGACCACATGCAGTACAATTGAAATGATAACCATGATAGACTTCACCACGGAAACGTAAAGGCTCTTCATCAATAAGGCCGCTATAAAATAAAAAATTTAGAATAATGTACTCGTATCTTACTTTAAAATAATAAACTTTAAACACCCTCAACTTACTGGCATTTTTGGCACACATAACGACCAGTTATTTCAGCCTTTACCTTGGCATTGCACTCGTGACATAAGGCACGATTTTGATTACGTATAAAACCGCTGTCAGCCAATTCTTTGGCACACAACTGGCAACGGAAACAATGTGGATGCCAACTGGCCGACATGGCTTTTATCACACGACCAATCACAAATTCACCACATTTATTGCAGCAGGGTGCAAATAGTACATGAAAATCACGTTCGCAATATTTACGGCCCTCAAACTCATAAAAAATGCCATCTTGAAATGAACGGAAACATTGGGCACAACTGAAAAGACATATACATATGAAATGAAAAATAAAGTAATTTTAAATAATAAATCCAACTTACACAAAACACTGTGTATGCCATAATTCACCATTCGAATTGACTATTTTTTCATTTGGCTGAAAACCATCAGCACATCGAGTACAATGTAAATTGTCCAACGACATGTTAGCTGCCTGTAATCTGAAATTACATATTAAAAAAATAATATACACATTAGGTTTTCATTAAGGTGGTTCACGTCACAAGTTTCACTTTTGCTTTTTCGCAAGGGGTGTGACGTGAACAACCTTATCATTATGGTAGTTTAAGGATGCATAAAGTAAATAAAGGAAAATTTTTTATACTCGACAGTTTGACTTTGACTTCTAGTAATTGTTCTTTCCATTTTTTATTTTTCAAATTTTATTTAATTCCTGTTCTTTTCTTATTTTCAATCTTTGTGTAATAACGTTTCAATTCACACTGCCGATTTTTTTTTCTTTTTTTCTAAAACCTTTAAGATTTAGCTAATGTAAATTTTATTTTTATCAAACTGTGAATCACGTTGAACACCGCAAAAAGTATGACGATTACTTCACTTGGACAAATAAAACAAAATGTTCTATATCAGTTGCATACAAGTACTTGGAATGTTTATTTTTGGTAAAGTATGTCACACTTCTGAACATAATTAAAGTTCAATGCAGATATTTGATTGTTTTATTAAATTTGGGTCTCTGAAAAAAAATAATTCATAAACTTTTGAAAATTTTACAACCATTTTATATAATATTTCCCTATTTTTATTTTTTTTTTCTTCTTTCAGAAAAAAATACAAGCTAGAAAACTTTGTTCAGATCTAAGTAATAGAAAGACCGCGGAAGCCATTTTAAGCTAGCTTCAGTCGGTTTTGGTGGGATTCGTGTCTTTCCTATATTTAGTCCTGGTTCACATAAAAACAATTTATTAAAGACTCCCAAGCTTAAGAAATGGAACAACTCTAAAATTAATGAAGCTAACCATAGTTTAATACAAATAAAAACTAGCCCCAGAACTATGGTTATAATTGGTAAGAAAAGCAATATCAAAGTATTGATTATACCTTTGTACGATTCCTGTTGTTATTTGAAATCGTGTTCCTCTTTACCCACCCAGTCCATGTTGCTACTGGCACCTTAAATTTTTAAGCAAGATCACAAAAAAAATTAGATCAAGAATGAGTTAAGATTCCTAATAGAAGGACTTATTGATCAGACACAAGCACTTCTCGCCGCATTCCTTACTTATTTATTATTTACACAGGTTGTCATTGGGAGCAAGCCCTTCCACACTACCTTCTTTTAACAGGCATTCTAAAGGCTTTCAGATGAGGGCCTTCTAAAAGGGAATATGAAGAGTTTCTTTTAGCTTTTGTTATTTGTGCGTTTTGTTTAAAAATATAAAAAAACGTCGTTTATGTCGATAGATAGAATCCTCGCTTTATCAATACACAAACAAGAAATTCTATAATGCTTATACGTAAAAACGGAGAAAAATATTAATTTTATTAAGTTCATCAGTAACGCAACGTCACGACTACGTAAGAGTAACGAGACAAAAAAAAAATATAAACATAAAACAATTCCTTTCCTTTCCCAATGTCACTAAAACAAAATTAAAATTAACAGCTTCGTTTCTTCCTTCTAAAACAAGCGAGTAGCGATTGCGTAATGAATATTTTGGAAGCTCTTTCTAAAAGATAATAATATTATCTAGAAGGTTAATCTTTTAGGGAGATTTAAGAGGCCTTCAAAAACATAAATTAACATAAATTTTTAACATTTTCTTTCCAATACAGGATAGGTTAGGTTAATAAGGGTCATGCGCTCAATAGCACACCTCCACTCGGAGACCCGTACGGTACATTATGAATCCCTTCAATATAGAAAAATAGAATGAGAAAAAAATAAAGAAAAGAATTGATAGGTAAAGTAAATATAAATAGTAGTGAACACAAGTCTCCCTACAGTCGACCTCTCTCCCTGACAAAACCCAGTAGATCGACTGTATTACATCAATACTCCCCAGTTCGTCGTGAAACCTATCTCCTAGCCATTTCTGCATAAGCCCCTGCATCCTAGGACAGAGGCACAGTAAGTGCTCAACCGTCTCTAGCTCTTTATCATCCTCGCATAATCTGCAGAAGTCCGGTATGATATTGTCCCATCGTAAAAGCCCTAACAGAACAATGACCCGTCTAAATCCCTATAAACGTCTTGAGACCAACCCTATCCAAGCCTAGTACAACCTTGTTGCCTTTACATATAAAATACAGGCTAAATAAAACAAGTAAGAAAGTATAGTCGGTCAAGCCCGACCATATGATACCCAGCACCACAGTACTTAAAAACACATCATGCTTATGTGTCCATATAAATATGGATTTCTCTATGTTTAAAAACTTCATTAAAATCGGTTTAAAAGTTTGTGAGAGGCAGAAATTGCCCCCTACATCCCCTTGTGGTCCTATTTTTGAAAAACTGTATAGCTTATGTGTCCATATAAATATGGATCTATCTATGTTTTAAATCTCATTAAAATCAGTTTGAGAGGCAAAAATTGCCCCTTTCTCCCCTTGTGGTCCTATATTTTTTAAAACTGTATAGCTTATGTGTCCATATAAATATGGATCTATCTATGTTTTAAATCTCATTAAAATCAGTTTGAGAGGCAAAAATTGCCCCTTTCTCCCCTTGTGGTCCTATATTTTTTAAAACTGTATAGCTTATGTGTCCATATAAATATGGATCTATCTATGTTTTAAATTTCATTAAAATCGGTTTGAGAGACAAAAATTGCCCTTATCACCCCTTGTGCTCCTATTTTTATAAAACTGTATAGCTTATGTGCCCATATAGATATGGATCTATCCATGTTTTAAATTTCATTAAAATCGATTTGATAGTTTCTGAGAGGAAGAAATTTCCCCCTATCTTCCCTCGTGGTCCTACGATTTGGCCCATTTTTAATAGGCTTGGTCCTTGTGCCAATAAGAACCTATGACCCAAATTTTATCAAGTTATCTCCAAAGTTGCGACCTGTACTTTGCGCACAAGGTTACATGGACTGCCAGCCAGCCGGACGGACATCGTTAGTTCGACTCAGAAAGTGATAATGAGTAGATCGGTATACTTTAAGGTGGGTCTAGGACCACTATTTTAAGGCGTTACACACATCAGCACAAATGCATAATACCATCTCCACTATTGTGGTGTGGGTAAAATAAGTTTGTGAGCACCGAACAAGTTGCTTAACCTTTTTGCCTGAAAAACAGGTTATTTCATTTTCTCCAGGTTTTTTAGGGAAAAATCCAGTAAAAACCAAAAAAGACAACTCGAAAGCGCATGGTTGTGGAAGCTCAGAAATAATTCGATTCAATGTCGGAGGAATTATCAATGAACTAGCGAAGATGTACAATTTTAGGCTGTCCAACTGTTTTTTTAAAGGTGGAATTGACAATCAAGAGATTGGTGACAAGTCTCCGAATTTCAATAAAGAACGTAGCTTTTTTTTTTTTTTTGCAGAATTCATTTTTAAAACTAGGGAAATTTATGATGGAAAGATTAAGCACAGATCAAAGTTGTTTAATTTTATTTTATTTTGAATTTTTTGACACAAAGATCATATCGAATAATGAGCGATGAGGCCCATTTTCCCCTTAATGGTCACGGGTATAAACAAAATTGCAGAATAAGGGGCACCCAAAATCCAAGAATAATTGTTGAACATCAAATACACCCACTTAGATGCATGTATTTTGTTTTACCCCATTTTTTCGAAAAAAAAAAACAAAAACAAGTTGCAGTAAATGTGTATGGCATTTTATACCGGGCAATGATTGAACATTATTTAAGGCCCGAGGTAGAGAACAACCCAGAATTGTGGTTACAATATTTTTCTGATTTAAATTGCCCACCGCGTTCGCCCGATTTAACGGCTCCCGAAATTTTCTTTAAGGTTACCTAAAGGGTAGGGTGTATGCCAATATGCCAATAACCAACCAACAGCTTAAGGTGAATATCCGAGAAGAAGTGAAGGCGTTGGGACCTGAAATTCTACGAAAAGTTATGGCAAATACTCTGTAAAGAGCACGTCAAATCGAAGTAAAAATGGGCACCATTTATGAGATATTATCTTCAAAACATAATGTGAACATATTTCCAAAATATAATCTAAATTTCAATAAATGTCAACGTTAAGTAAATTCAGAAAGAAATGTATTATTCATTAAATAAATCATAACGTTCAATAATGCATATTAAATCAGTTGTTTATCAAGTGCTAATTATTCCATATGAAGATATTGTAAACTTAACTCTTGAGAGAAGAATAAAATTGTCTTTTCCATTACGTTGTGTGTAAATTTAAGACTTTTTAAGGCGTTTTCTGTAAAACTAATATTTTGAGCTATGGCGATTTTGCAGCAAATTAGCAAAACTTTTGACCCATGGACAGTTATTTACGTATCTTTTAAACTAATGTATATCCCACTTCAAAACGTTAATAGTATACTATAGGCTAATTTCGGAATTTAAAAAAATACAAAAATTGGTTAGAAAAATTGTAATTCAAAATGATCACTTCCGGTTTTGAAGTGCGTAATGCGTGTAAGAAATTAGCATAACTTTAAAATTTATGGTGATCCCATTTTCAAACTTTTACAGTATAAGGAGAAGTGTAAAATAAAAAAAATGGATCGAAGTTGAGAAAACATTCATTTAAATTTGTCAATTCCGGTTTTGCAAAAGAAACAGTTTTTTTTTTCTTTTTTTTTTAATATCAAACGATTTCCTTTAAAAATCACTTATCCCACTTTGTTTGTTTTATTTGTTTCTAGATCGAAACAATAATTAAAAAAAAACAATTTTTTAAACCCGGCAACACTTTAGCACCCCATATCTCGACAAACAAACATCAAAAAATACTCAAAAGGAAATATCGGTGATACCGATACCGAAACGAATATAAAATTTGAATTCAAGGTAAAATTAATAAAACCCTAGTAGTTATTTATATTTTATAAATTTTCATATTTATACGAATGTGTATTCTAAGTCAAATTACAATTTTAAAAGCTTTTGTTTCTGATAGTGCTTAGAAAATATTCGTGGAAAATATTGAAGGAATAAAGCTACGGTCACATTTATTAAATATTTGACCAAATAAGCAAAACCACTACTTCTATTAATAGTTAGTGAGATTTAACATGGCCTTAATATCACATAATAAAACTAATTACACTGCTAGGCATAACAAAAAACTGTTGATGTTAGCTGCTGTATTATAATCATAATAAATTTTGGAATTAAAGGATGGGTTATATTAGTTTGCCTGTTGGTCCCGTTTTTTTCGTCAAATATTTGCCAAGTGTGACCGTAGCTTTAGACTATTAAATTATAAAAGCTTTAAAATTGTAATTTGACTTTTTTTAAATTTTTTTGGAAGGTTATTTTGTGTATTTAACATTTTTTTAAGAACTTTTTTTTAATATGGAAATTGAAAAAAAATGTGAAAAAAGGCAAAAATATGCATTTAAAACCTAAATATGCAAAAATATGCATTTAAAACCTAAATTTGCAAAAATATGCATTTAAAACATTAATATGCATTTTCACCAAAAAATGCAACATTATGCAAAAACAAATCGATGCCATTTAAAAGCAAATTTAATGATTCAGAGAGATAATTGGTCGATATCGTTCTTAGATAATCGACAAAAAACATGCATTTGCATACAAATCCCATCCCTAGTAATGTATATTAACAGGGGAAAAAGTATATAAGTGACAATACGAAGGTTAGTTTTTTGATTATGGCTTGAAAATATTTATAAAAAAACAATAACGGGGTTATTTTGTAAATCTCTTCACTGTGCGTTGAGAAATTTTTTATTAAAGTATTTTTGAAATTTTTAAAATTTAGAGTCTCTAAATCTCTTTTTACATTGTTTTAAACATGGTGGAATAAGCAGGTGGCATCGTTACGGCAACAAATACAACATTACAACAAAAATGGAAATTACATCACCGTTTACGTCAAAAAATACATTTAAGAAAAATCACAGCGTGCCACTGAACGTGATGAAATAAATAAATTTTTATTTAATTATGATCAATATCTTATTTATTTTAATTTAAAATTATCAAAAACTTTAATAAAACACAATAATCACAGCACAAAACGTGGTCTTTTTGTAAACATAAACAAAACTTTGACATAAACCTAGACAAACAATGCAAGAGCAAAAAATCGTCATCTGGCGTAGTGCTGCCACCTGTTTATTTCACCATGGTTTTAAACTTCTTTAAAAAATAATAAAGATAAAAAAATATAAATGAGTATTTATTTTACTTAATAATAATAAGTATGCAAAGTTCCCAATAACTTATAAATTAAATAAAAAAAAAAAATAAAACAAAAACAAAACTAAATTTACTTAATCGACTTTTCTCCACTTTTGGCGATTTTTGACTTAAAAATGTGTAAACAAAATTTAATTTGTTTAAATAAAAAAAATAAAAATAACAAAAACTGAAAAAAATTACTTTTGGCGTTTTTGCCGATTTTTGATATCCGGTTTAGCGATGGAGCTCAAAAAAATCTAACAACAATGATACGAACCTATAATATTTTTAAAACTAAAGCTCCTTAAACTTAATATATTTATTAATTAATTTTCTAATTGATTAAGAGCATGGCATATGAAGAAAAAAACTCCATAAAGTAACCAACCCTCTTTTTTTGTTATAAATTAAATGATTTATACCTTTTAGGTCCCCCTTTTTAAATATTAATATAAGAACATATACATACCTACTATGCATTTATATTTATATCAAGCAAGTAAAATATGATCTAAACTCAAATAGAATTTTGAACTAATTGAAAACATTATCAAAAATTTTGTATGTATGTACATACATATGAACATATATTATTGAACATCAACCGCCTGTTTGGCGAACCTATTAAGCCCTTCTCCCAGTTGTAGAGTGCACAACAAAAAAAAAACACAACTGGGAAAAGAGAATTCAAATATAAAAATCTCAAAACGAAGATACAACTAAAAATAACAATGACGTCATGTTAACAATATAAACATCTGGATATTCAACTAAACAAAAATAAAGAAAATAGCATACACAAAATTTGAATCATCAAATTTAAATTAACTTTACAAACATACATACATATAAACATAGTACATAAGATAAAATTAAAGAAAATTGAAAATAAAATTTCATACTCATGAACAATTTGGCTACTGACAAGTTGAGTTTAAAAAAAACACAGAAATGCATTTAAAACCAAAATGCTGCAACATGTGTTCTAATAAAATCAAAAAGAAAAAGCAATCAAGACAAGTGAGAGTGCTGTATTCGACTGAGCCAAATATTTAATACCCTTCACCGAGAGTTCGAATATTTCGGTATTGGGATTTATATCTTTATAAAACCTGACCTGACATTATTATAAATCGGTGCCTTATTTAAATAAAATATCTTGATTTGTTTCATAAATATTGTGATTTTCAGGAGGGGATATGATATTGGCCCTATCGTTAGTTATGGATAGTTTATCACAAGAGTAGGTTGAGTGATTTCTAGTATTAAAAGAAAACCTAAATAAGACCAAATTTTAATACAGTAATAAAATTATTTTTAGCATTTTATGAAGGGAACCCTGAAAATAAATATGGCTTTGCGATCGGGATTAATAGGGTTTTCAGAATTCGGAGAAAAAATCTATTTGACAATACCAAACTGTAGATAGAGTTCGACACCAATATTTACCCTTATCGTGGTTGGCGAATTTAAAATACGTCTGTGACTGGTAATAAAGAGAACGTGAACTTATTTCCTTAAATCTATTACCAAACAGTCACAGGAGTATTTTTATTTGCCAACCCCGATAAATGTGATTGTTTTTTTTCTTCTGCTGAGTCTTTCGAAAGTTAGCGTGTAATTTACAAAAGGACAGGGGGCTAAATCGACTTAGAATTACTCAAGAACTTATATTAAACGATTTAAAAGTTTTAAATTACCACAGTACAACATAATGGAAAATGATAATTTTATTATTCTTTCAAGAGTTAAATTTAGAAAATCTTCTTAAGAAATATTTACAATATCTTTATAAGAATGATTTACTAAGCATTAGTGAAAAAAGTTTCACACGGAATAACAAACTGAATATACCCTCATTTAGCACTTGTGGTGGAGGGTAAAAAAGATCAAACTGAAACAAGTTGCTTTAATTGCAATATAAATTCATTAAAATACTAAATGTTTGTAATTTATCTTTTCAATTTAAAAAAAAAAAAAAAAAAAAACATAATAGTAATTGGGGCATTTTTTGTATTTTTGCAAGTTTGTAATTCAACTGAAATTTTGAATTATGAGATAATCGTGGGCGCATAAAACAAAAATAATAATTCATTGAAAGACGTATAAAAACACTATATATAATCAGAGTTGTCAATTTAGTGTTTTTTTCATAAAAAATCAACGTTTAAATATAATTGTAAAATAAATAAAAATATCGAAATTACCGGCAATCAAAAAGCAATAAAACAGTCACAAAGAGTTGAAGATTGCGACTCTTTAGAACATTTATTTTCGCTGCAAACGAGGTTTAGCAGACTTGATAAAAGGGCTTTTTAAACAAGAATTCAGAAGAGCAACTAAATTTGCGCTTAATCTGAGAAAAGTAAAAACAATAACTCAAAACATTTTAAGGCACTTTGTAACTTAAAAAAAAATTGTTATCGGCTTAATGTTCTTCTGTCTTATGTCTTTCACAGACATCACTTTCATTTTGAATACATCCCAAGAAGGAAGGAAAAAAAACTGACAATAATAGTACTACAAGGGATATGTGAACAAAACTTTTACTTCCGATACGACCCAATAGTAAATTTAAAACAAACAAGTTTTGGTTTCTAGCTAGGATTTTATTTAGAGCTGGCTGAGTTCTAAAACATCATAATATATATTGCGATGCAACCAATGTAAATAATGGATCATAACTTTAAGCGGTGCACAGTTTGCTTATTGTAAACGCATCGATAACTTTTTTCTTCCATTTAAGACAGATAACATTGTAAAATTCTATACGGTTGCATTTTGTTGTTGATATATTATCCCAGTCAGGAAGATACATGCTAGTCTACATGTTCCAGTGTAAATTTACTTAAAAGCACTTTTATTGCAAAATCCCATACAACTCTCGTACCATATAATAGGGTGTTTAGTCGATTAATCGACAATTTTAGACGATTAGTTGTTCGAATAAATTAAAATTTCTAATATCGATTAGAGGATTAATCCAAGAATTTATACCGATTAATCGAACGATAATAATATATAGTATTTCTGTTAAATATATAATTTTTTTAAAGTTTTAAGTCGAATAAAAAAACCAAATGTATGTGTCCGTTGGAACTAAAAAAACAGTCATGTTTAGTGAGTAATTTAGCTTATATTTTTGTTACATTTTTTACCACAATTTAATAATTCATTTCACAAAAGAAAAAACGACAAAGTTATGTTAATTTATCGGGTATGTTCTAGAAATCGAAATGAAGTGAAATTGAAATCGAACGATAATTTAAATTCAATTACTATTTACAACATGACCGTAGTTTTAAGTGTTGTTCTCGCAAAAATAACAGATACTTAAAGAATTAAGTAGATAAAATAGAAAATTTTTTTTTTAACTTTCCTTACAGGGTCGTTTTTAAAATTTGCTCGATTTTAAATCCACTTCATTTCAATTTCTAGAACACGCCCGTATTTTTGAACAAAATAGTTCATGCGTTTCTCTCTTCAGAATGAGTTTGGTTTAAAAATATTGTACGAAGGATAAATCTAATAATGATAAATGTAACAGGTGTTCAAAAATGTATTAACGTAAATGTTCTTCAACAACTTCACTAATTTACCACTTAGACATTGACTATAACATAGTACTTGATGAAGCTGCTTCATCAACAAAATCAGTGGTGTTCCAATGTATAAATATTTTAAACAAGATACTTCGATCGATACTTTAGAGGAAATTATTTACAGAAGCATAGCAGAGGATGGAATGTCCGTGAAAAGTTTTAAAAAATTCAAAGTTTTGTAAATAAACAAATAACGAAAAAAGGAAAAAATTTATTTTACTTTAAGATTTTTTTATACATTTTACAGACAAATTTACATTCACATATATATATATTATATATTTATTAAAGTAAATTGAAAAAAATAACATATGGGCATTTCTCCAATGTCGAATGCGACATTCGTACGCCTTAAAAGTGAAAAAAACATATACCAAAACATTAATTTTATTTTGACAAAAGGCGAAACTTATAGCTCTTGATTAGCACTATAATTTGTGCTTAGGTTGATTTTGAGCAATTGTTCGTTTTCAAGAAAATTAAAAAAAACCCAAGGCATTTGCATGCGACAAAAACAGAAGTTGTTTTTACGGCAAACAGTTCAAACACTGATTTCAGCGAAACCTGATAAAATATTTTAATGCGACTAATTTTAAAATATTGCATTGATGTATTTTAATAATGGTTTTTATTTAATTCAAAAATATTGTGTAGTTTATATTTTATTTAATTTTAATCACTGTCGCACGCTACATGTTGCATGCGACATATTGTTCCATCATAATTTTATGTTTATGTTTTTACTTTTTATGTAATTAGACATGCGTAAGATGATTCTACATTATTTTAAATTCATTCAATATATTCATTTTCTCAACAAAAGTTATAAAATTATAAAGAAAAATACAAATCCAAATTTTTAATATTATTAATTAGGCTTAAGTTCGTCAAATTTAATTTTCATTAAATTATTTTTATGAAGAAAGGAATTTTACAACATAAAAATTAATTAATATTGTTATTGATAATCTTTCATTTTTCACCGTGGCCGGGGCTTGAAACGCGGCCGGCAGGTTACCATGGCATTTTAATTAGTTTTCATGTTGTAAAATTCATTTCTTCATAAAAACAATTTAATGAAAATTAAATTTGATGAACTTAAGCCTAATTAAAAATATTAAAAATTGGGATTAAAAACCATAAATAGTTCAACAAAATAACCACAATACTAATTATTGAAAAATACAAATATAGAACAAAAACTATCTTAACTGAAAATAGTATTGCTAGTCTCAAATAAAGTTTTTTTTAATGGAATAAGCTGTCCTTGATGCTTGTAGTTGTTGGCCATCGCAAATAAAGATATTTTAGGGAAAAAAATTTTTTGAAATTATGCATTTTACACTTACGATGTCGCACGCTACAATCTTAAAAAAAGAACCAAGAAAAAAGCAATGATTATTTTCCAGCAACATTTTTTTAATTAAATTTGCAATAAAAATATCTGTTTGTTACTAATATTTGAAACGCATTGTGCAAATACCCTCGAAGCACTGATAACAAATGTTCTTTTTCAATGTCGCACGCTACATCGAAATATGTATACGGTAAAGCAAAGAAAAAATTTGCCGTAACTGGCAATCGCATCCTTCCGTTTACATTTTTTCTTTATTGTTTGAATATAAACTGAGATTAAAAAAGCATTTGTAATGCATAATGTTTCTCATTAAGATCATTTAGCAAAACAAAACGTGCAATAGAAATGTTCAAAACAGAACTTTTTCACTTGTTCGATTTTGCATTTGAATATTTCAAAGTGTGTTATGAATAAATGTAAAATTTGTTTAAATCATTGAGAGTTGATAGATTGCCTATAAAAATATGTTAAAACAACATACTTTTATAGACTTTGAATTATTTGGCTGCGGTTGACATTTCTATGGAAATGCCCATATATACAAATTAACATTTACTTATTAATAAGTAAAGTAAGTTGAAAAAATGACGAAACTTAAAAATTCATTGCACAAACTTATTCAAAAGTGCATACTGCAAGTGTATGAGAGTTCAGTAGGAGTATGAACAGAACAAGCATGTCACAATATTTTCTATACGATTTGACAGAAAAAACCGGTGACCGCCATGAAATAAATTTATTTTAATTTATAAAAATAAAAACATATATTTATCATACTTTTAAAAAATAAAGATGACAAAGACGGATTATGAAAAAAAGATGACAAAAATAGGACACAAATTTTATAAATGACATCCAGTTAAAATATATGATTGTCCTCTAAAAAAAGAGTACGTATGGTCACCTTACCAAAACGCCTAACATTTGCGGTTCTGACTTGAAATCGCATAAAAAGCGAATTCTAATTACAAAAGTATGTTCAAGGGAACTAGATTATTTTCAGGAAACTATAGCTGACCGCAAGCAAAACACACGAGTTTCCGAACACCATAGAATAAATCGGACCTTTGCGATTTTGAATCGTGCGATTGTCAGAACATGACACAACACAATTTTGTGTTAATAAATAAACCGGAGATCGAATGGTTACGGAAAATTGAAAATGTAAATGGTGTTCAGTTTTAATTGAGTTAGATTGTTATTCTATTATAATTAAAATCTCTATTTATGCCACAATTTGTCATTCAACTTTAAAAACTGTACTACAAACTAAAAGTACATTTATGCCAAAAAAAAAAAAAAAAATATTTTTAAATATAGCTTTTTTAAATTTTGAAATTTGACAACACTGTTATACAAATATTTCAACATGAATGAGAGGAGGGTCAAAGAAAATATCGCAGATTGACAAGACAAACTGAAAAAAACTCTTGAGGTTGTGATCATTTAATAAGCTGAACAATATACATATACACATATGTATGTATGTATATGAACAAACATATTCGTAATCTATTAAATTTGTATAAAATTTGTCGGCGTTTTTTTTTGCCAGTAAACATTATAATAGTGTTATGGGTGATATATAAAGTAGGTGCATGGGCGTCGGATATGAAGTTGGGTACCATAATTAGATTTTAGTTTTAATACACTTGTTGTTTGTTGTAAAATTTTATGAATGAATTTTTTTTTTTTAATTTTTGTTTTTGTTACATACTACACCTGTATAAAAATTTTAAGATTAAAAAAAATTTAATAATAGCTTATGTAAACTTTAGAATTTTTTTCAAACACAAATGTGATAGGTAGGTACATATGTATTTATTTAGATTCAATTATGTCACTTCGTTGATGTTTTTTTTATTTAATTGTGGTTGCTATTCTTGTGATATTTTTTTGTTACTGCTGTTGTTTTTGGACAATGCTTACTCAACGGGTGGCATATTTACTGAATTTAAAATTTCGTTTAATACTGCCAACAATAGCTACAACGAATTTCGTTTAAAATAATTGCACCGATTTCACACACGTTAACACTGCAAAACTTCTCAACAAACTGATTGAATTTGTAAAATAATAAAAACTCAATTCCAAAAAATGTTAATATGTTAGGTATTGACTTTTGTCTACTTGTTCACATGTACAATTTGATTGAGAAATATTTTGTATTTTATACAAGCAAACCAACATATTTCTTGTTATTTCATTTCTTTACATTTCACTTTATATTTTTTCTTTATTGTCTTGCGGATCTCCTCCCAAACTTGGCAAAGTCTAGATAACAAAATTTCTTTATTTTTTACCACACTCTATAATGTTATTTGTTTAAAAAATTTTGATTTTATTAACAAAATTACCTTTAATTTAACACTAAATTTAACTAAATTTGTATAAAAAAAACAACTATAAATGCTCTAGTCCCCTAATTTTTAATGAATTCTACTCTACAATAAGGAATAATAAAAAATTACTAAACTAGTGCACACAGTTGTATAACAAAAGTACTTAAAAAGAGTAAATATAGTAGTCAGTCTATAAAAAATACAAAAACCTCACATTGTAAACAAAAACCAAGGAATTTTATACTAAAACTTAAATGTTTACTTCACATGTATATAATATAAATATGTAAAAAAAAATGGGTAATAATTATGAATAAATACCTATAGATATAATAAAAATAAATTAATTTTTCTTAAATATTTTTACAGTATACCTTAGCGCTCTCTGCCAACACGTAGCAAAACACCAAGATGCTCTTGTACATAACAGTCATAATACAGAGCAATCAGCCTCTGTATATGTTATATAGTGAAGAAGCGGAAACGATAACTCATTTGAAATTTGATTTAAACGAAAATGTGTGGCAATTTAAACTTATGTAAAATAAAAAATCAAACTGAACACAATTTTAATGCTTAGATAACATACGGCGTAAAAACGATTTCGATTTAGAAAATGGTTTTTAATGTTAGTCTAATATGATATGATTAACACAAGATTTTATTTTGAAAAATTTTGTTATAGAAGAAAAAAAATTTTTAAATGATGTGTAACTTAATATGAAAAATATGTATATGGAAATTGCCAAAAACTTCGACTCTGATGTATGTATTTAAAATAACTTGTTTTTTAAATATTAATTAAAAGTGGAAGCAATTCTGAACTTTTCTTTTCCAAAAAACAAGTTTTATTTACAAAAGCAAGACCTAATTTGAACGAAATTCCAACTAGGGAATTAAAACCATTTCGATCGGAATGTGTGACAGTCCCATATTCTGTTGACTAACATTTAATATAAACTTAAATTAGGTAGGTAGGTAGAAAGGATGGTGTAAAGTCTCCTTTACACCTTCACCCAGAGACCAATATGGTCCATTGTGACGCCTTGTTTAGAGTTGATATTTAAAGATGGAAAGTAGGTGAAATAAAGAGCGAGAGCATAAGACAGATACAAATATAGATAAGAAAAGAAAGTACTCAGCCCAAGTTCCCCTAATTCACCTAGGAATCTATTACGCAGCCACCTCAGCCTGCTACCCTGTAGCCTGTGACAATGCCACAGAATGTGCTCAACTGTCTCCAACTCCTCCGGGTCCTCACACAACCCGCACATATCCGACAGGTCGGATCCCATCCTCACCGCCATCCTACCCATCATACATTGTACAGCCCGTGGTTATTCCTATCATGGTCCTAACGCAGACCCTACTCCTGCCCAGCAGCGACTCCGAATCGGACTTCCTAAGCACCGGCCACAACGTTCGCGATACCCAGTAGTCCGCTTGGTTCCCCCAGGACCGATTGGTCGCGCCTAGAATCCATTCCCTGATCCTTCCAAAATAGAAGCCTATTGAAGGCCTAACCGCCTACACACAGTTAGGATCCTCTATCTCTGAGCCCTGTCTCGCCAACTTATCAGCCACCTCATTGCCGACTATGTCGCAATGACCCGGCACCCAGCACAACCTTAACACATATTCCCCCAAGACTCCCTTCAGAGCCCTTCTACAATCATCAACTAGCTTGGAGTTCACATAACTTGAAAACTTAAATTAGCTATCCATTTGATTTAATCAAAATTTTGCTAATAGCAAAATAAAATTAAAACGGTTAAGCTGGTTCCGATTCGGCACAAAAAACTTTTATATGAATCTCAACCTTAAGTACATAATTTTTTCTGGCGGGTCCCAAATCGTGTTAACTTGCGAAAATTTGTTCTTATATACTTTGGTGTAGGGTATCATATACTCGGGCTTGACTTTTTTATACTTTTTTTACTTGTTTATATCTTAATACCTATTTTAGAAGTTTAACGAATAAAAATTTTTCTTTAATTAAAATGTGGGTAGGTTTAATTAAAATGAACAATAAGTTGAAATTCCCAAAAATCTTTAACATTTTCCAAAAATGTTTAATTTTTTTTTATATATTTTTAAAAAACCGGCAATAGAAAAACTATAGTCATACATAACATCTCACACGTTCTTACACAGTATTAAGTATTTAATTTCATTACAAGTTTTGTTTATACGAGTGTCATTTCCGTAATTTCTAAATAATAAAATATTATTTATAAAATAATTAAATACTTCCTACTTAAGTGTTTGTTTATTTTTTAGAATTTTTGTGGTTTAAGGCCTGTAGTGAAATAATTTATTTTAATACAGTACATGTATGTATGTAATACTATGTACCTATGTACAACAGTTTTTGTTATTGTTTTGTTTCTTCTAAAGGGCTGGTTATTTCTCTTATTTTTTTTCATGTCAAAAAGATGAATGTGTGCAATGTAATGCCGTGTTATAAACAGACATATGGGCGATTCTATTCTAGACAACTTTTAACATCAATTTTAAAATCACACTAGTTGATACTTTTTTGATGCCAATTTAAAGTAAAATATCTATATTTTATAATAATATAATTTTTTTAGACGTAAGCTTAAATATAAATTTGTTGTGAACTTCGAAGCATTAAGATTCATAGATTTGGCGCGAACAGAAAATGCATTGCATGTTGCACCCGTAATGGCTTAACCCTTTCGGTCCTATTGGGAAAATACATCCCAGACAATGTTTGATTGATCCGATTTGTTCTTTTAAGTAAAAAAATCACGTTTGAAATTGTCCCAGTCGAACTTTTTGTGTTATTTTATCAAAGAAGTAACGGTTGCCAATTTTGAGCACATTATTATAAGATTTGTACATAGTTTTGATACTAATGGGACATATTGTCCCATTTGTATTAAAAAACCGATTGGGACAATACTCCGAAAAATCCGATTGGGACAATATCTCAGAATAATGAAAGGACTTACGGAAAAACTAATAATGCAAAACATAATAAATTTTTAAGTTTTTTCAATATGTGTAAACAGATTTTTCATGTACATTGTTGTTTCTCAAATAAAAAGTCGGACCGAAAGGGTTAAAGAGCAAATTTCTTATTATTGGAGTATATTTCTCTACGATGTTTGATTTGATAATCATCGTCTGATATCTCATCTTTCACAATAAAAAAGAATAATACAATAAAAGTTTAAAAATTAACAGAGTTTTGGGTTGTGTGGTATGATGGAAGTTGGCCAATTTGGTTGCACCCGTCATGCACTTTAATGCTCTCTCGTGGCTTTTTGATCGTTTCATATAAATTCTTGTAAATAGATAACGATAGTATATAAAAAAATGTTACCCCTTCTAGAAATAACTTAATTGCAAATGGTATTAGTAAAAGACGTTTAAAGAGTATAAATGTTGCACCCGTCAGAATAGAATCGCCCATATGTACCCTGTAGGAAATGTCAATACTGAAACTGTACAGATTTACTATTGACTTTGTAAACAGTGCTACTGACCAACTGTAGGCCAGACAATAAATTGTGATATAGATATTTAACATGAGCCAGAGATTCTTCAGAACATTTTAATAGCTCTAGTATAAATTTTTTTTTATATTTTTACTAGATTTTTGCGTTTATAATGTTAATTTAAATCTAAATACCTACTTATGCTATGTTCACATTATGTATATTTGTCATGTGGAATGTCACTTTTCTACCTAAATGTGATTTCATGTGTATGTCAAAATTTCAGTTTTACATAAGGTTTATATTTTACATGTTCACATGTTGGTATGTAACGTACATTTGACATAATCTATCAAAAATAAAACAAATACCTACTTACCAATTTTAATAATAAATTTGTTTTTTATTTTTTGTATTATTTACTTACTACCATGGTGAAATATTCCACCATGCTTACTACTATAACTTATATTTAATTAAATATCAATTAATTTTTGCCGCCACAAACAATAACAGCTGGTGTCATATGCTTTGCCACTTGAAAATAGAACTCGTCCTAAATCAAAAATGTCATATCGATGCCTTACTTTCTCAACCTTGTATCTTAAAAAAATACAACTTTTCAGGAGAGAAAAAAAACGTTTCATTTTGGTATACTTCGGTGTTTGGGTTAAAGTTAAAATGGAATTATTAAAGAATAGATTACATCTATGTATATTGTATTGAAATAATAAGTTGTTGCAGTATTAGAACACAAAAATAACAGTCGTTTGATATGAAAAATTCAAAACCGTATTTTTTAAGTTACGAGGTTGAAGAAGTAAGGCATCGATATGTCATATGTACTGTACACAGGGAAATAACACATGATATTGTTTGGAGGGGTTCAGACGATATATACAAATTTTACATGTGAAAAATTGACAATCCACATGACAAATACATATTGTGAACATAGCTTAACATATATTTTGTTTTAATAACATGTTTAATTAAAAAAAAACTTATAGGTATTTATTTTATTAAAAAAATCCGAACTTTTACTATTAACTCCTGCATTCTTTTCACTAGTTCTTTCTTTACAGCTGTCAAAAAATGTTCTCTGTTTTCCTAAAGGCAGACAAAAGTTAAGGCAATTTGTTGACAAAGACACTCCATCCCAGGTTTCCTGCAGGGTATATATGCGTACTATATATACATATATATGTATGTTACATGTAAATACAATAAACATTTTTTTTTTTTATTTTTAGAAATAAAATTTTTTTGAAGGGGGTTTGTTTTATTATTATTAGATAATTTCGTACAAACAAATCAGAAAAACAAGTTAGAAAGTATAGACGGTCAAGCTCACCTACACCACCACTTTAAATCCAATTTTTGAGAGTGTAACCTATATGGAACTATTATTTAGATACTTATATTCATCTACATAAGATTTGTTTGTCCTAAAGTTTTTTTAGGTTTGTATGGGACCTATGGTTAATTTTTGACCTGCCAGCACAAAATTTTGTCATGAAATAGCAGCTATCGAAAAAGTTATTGTCACCAAATTAAATGCAACACCACCATTTACAAAGAAGTTTAAGTATTAAAAGCTATCAGGGGTGTACTGGAAATTGCAAACATAAAACGCAAGAATTTGAAAGTTGTTTTTAATATACTTTTAATCTAATTTTAATAATATTTTTTATAAAATTCGGTTTAATAGAGAAATATTTGTACATTTAATATTTGTCATAAAATTCTTTTATTACAATAATCTTATTAAAACCCGACGTTTAAAATTCTTACATTTTACGTTTTCGATTTCCAGCACACCCCTGTATATTCAGGAGTAGTAACGGGTTTTCCAATAGGTACTTGACAACTTTGAATTAAATTTGTGAACTGATCATCTTACTGTTACTTTCCTTTTTTTTAAGTAAACTCAACATTTTCCTCACGGTAAAGTACACGAACGAACAAAGTATCCAAATTATAAAAATGTACTACCGAAATTCTGAGTCGGTGACCGCAAAGAGTGTTAACTCCAATTTTCGGTCGTTATTCTCGCCCTAGTAAACAAGCAATAACATGTTTAGTTCAAAAATTTGAGTCTACATATTCATTGTGTGGTGCTGCCATGCCAGTGAGACAACGGGTTGGACGTTCAGGCGTCCGTAGCAAAAGATCCAATCAGTCGATTCCGCGGCGTTCTCAAGAACTGGGTATCGCCAAGACCACTTTATGGCGAATTTTACGTAAAGATCTTGGTTTACACCCATACAAGATCAAGCTGACTCAAGAATTGAAGCCGATGGACCATTTGACGCGACGCACGTTCTCCGATTGGGCTCTGGAGAAGATGCGCCAAGATGATGAATTTCATCGCAAAATCATCTTCAGTGACGAAGCTTATTTTTGGCTCAATGGTTACGTCAATAAGCCAAATAAGCGTTATTGGTTTAGTGAAAATCCACATGTGATTCATAAATCACCACTTCATCCACAAAAAATAACTGTTTGGTGCGGTTTGCATGCCGGCGGCGTCATTGGGCCATATCTTTTCGTACTGTGAATGGCGATTATTTTTGGCCCGAATTGGAAAACGTGGACTTAGACACAGCACACGTTACAATCGATTTATTGAAGAGTAAGTTTGGTGAGCGTGTTATCTCAAGAAAGGGACCATTCAATTGGCCGCCTCGTTCGTGCGATTTAACGCCTCTAGACTTTTTTCTTTGGGGCTACGTCAAATCATTGGTCTATGCCAACAAGCCGACGACGTTGGAAGAGCTCAGAGGCAACATTGAACGCGAAATAGCGTCCGTTACGGCCAAAATGTGTGACCGAGTCATCGAAAATTGGGTCCAACGAATCGACCGCTGCTGACGTGCTCGCGGTGGCCATATGAACGAAGTCGAGTTCCATTCATAAATGATTTGATTGTATTTCAAGTCGATCATAAAGTTTTGGAAATATCTCAAATGGTTTGCGTTTTATTTAAAATAAAGACGTTGTCAAGTCCTTATTGGAAAACTCTATATTTGTATGGAATCAAATAAATTTGAACAAAATTAATTCTAATTATCAACATAGAATGGTGGTTTAATAAACTATTCAGGAAATAAGCTGGTGTGGAGCTTTGTGAAATTATGGACCGATTCTCAAGATTTTTAATAGACTTTGTTCTTGTGCAAATTTAAACCTTTGTACCGAATTTCATTAAATTATCCTCAAAATTGCGAGAAGTACTTTGCGCACAAGGTTAACATTGTACAGCTAGCCGGAAGGACTGCCGGACATCGTTAGATCGAACCAATATTTTTAGGTGTTACATACAAACATCAGCATAACGGCATAATAACCTCTTCACTATTGTGGTGTGGGTATAATCACAGTAAAACAACGGCATGAGTTTCTTATAAGAATAACGCACCACTTCTTAATGGGTAGTGTACACTTCAACAAATAGTGCAAATAAATATAGATTTGACCAAAATTATAGAAGGTATGTATTTTGTTTAATTTTTTATAAAAATCAATTTGTTGCTACGTGATGTTTGTCGCGATTGTCTAGCAGAGTCCACATTTTAGTTTGAATAAAGATGCTTTTGTCAGTTCGTATGAGTGACCTTGTTTTTGTTTACAAACCAATTTTTTTGTTTTCATTCTATTGTTGTTGGCTTATTTACACATTCTGTAAGAGATTTTTTATGGCAGGAGATTGTGTTGTTATGTTTTTATTATTAGCTATGTACATACCATGGTATAAACATCTAACAGGTACACTCGATGCTACAGCATGTACAACAAAAAAAAAAACAACAGGGCTTTTTGTTTTGTAATAGGAATTTTCAAATTTTGTTTATTTTATTATATATGATGTGTGTGTAAAAACAACATTTGACAGTTCCTGTTACAAAACAACAATAAAAAGCACTGAAAAAAGTAAGAAAAAAATCAGCTGGCGCTTCGAGCGTACCTTGCAGATGATTACACCATGGCACATAAGTATGTACGTGCATAAAAATATATATATATATCTGTTAAAGAATTTATAACCACACCACAATAGTAAAGAGGGTATCATGCGTTTGTGGCGATACTGGTCCAAGACCTAATTTTAAGTACATAGGTATACCGATCGACTCAGAATAACTTTTTGAGTTGATCTAACAATGTCTGTCAGTCCGTCTGGCTAACTGGCTGTCCATCCATGTAACCTTGTCCGCAAAGTACAGGTCGCAATTTTTAAGATAATTTGATGAATTTGATGAATACATACGTTTCAATTGTAATAAATACTATTGAAAATGGTTAATGGTTTTGATTATAAATATTGGTATTGACATGAAATTTAGCGATTATAACTTTAATAGTAGCAGCTTTGTTAGGACAAAAATTTGTACTCGTATGTTCAGAATTGACCATAGGTCCCATATAAGCCCCTCTCCAAAATCGCATTAGGATAAACAAAACTCATATAGATGTTAATATTTAGATGATATTCGGCACAAAGAACTCTTATATGTATGAATCTAAACCTCATAACATAATTTTGTTTCGCCTGTCATTAATTGGCCATGGGTCCTAAATAGAACACACTCTCGAAAATTGGTTTTTGTATGCTGTGGTGTAGTGTATCAAAAGATCCGGCTTGACCGACTATACTTTCTTGTTTGTTTAAAATGTTTGTGGAATATTTGTTCTTAAAAAATATTTTATATTTTATTTTAGGGCAATAAACTAAAATTACAAGGATACAAACTTCAAAGTGCTTATTCGAATTTTAATTGGCTAAAAGTTTGACAAAATTTTTAAGAGCTGTCCTTGCATACTAGGTTTAAAAATTAGCAGTTTTGAACGATTTAATTTTTTAAGAAGTTTTTTGTTTTTCATTATTAATTTTATAATAACTCCGAAACTATTAAAAGGTACTTTATTTTCCTCAAAATACGTAAGACTTGTGTGAGTTTAATGTACCCTTCAGCAGATACTTAGAAATACGCTGTTTAAATATCGCACCGGTTCCTCTAAAATTCAAAATATATAAATTCTCAGTAAAGGCAAAAAACTGTTTTTTCATATTACAAAGAGGAATACAACTGTTTTTAGCGAACGAGTAGAGAAAATGATGTAAGATTTTACAGTGACCAGATAAAACAGTGGGTTTTTAAATATTTTATTAACGTTTTTCATAAATAATAAAATCTATATCGATATATATAAAAACGTTTGTGCCGGATATGTGTTCCAAAAACTCAAGAACCGCTGTACTGATTGACACCAAACTTGGACAATAAATTAGTTTAGTCTGGGGCTAGGATTCTCTTAGGTTTAATCCCGATAGGTGGCGCTGTTGCCGGGATATATAATTTTTTTTTAATTTATAGTAGGATTTGGCTAAAATTTACAAAATATATTTATTAAAAAATAATAAGTTATCTGATAAAATTTTAACCCGGTAGATAGCGCAAAGGTCAAGTTATAAACAAAATTCTCCAGTACCAAACAGATAATTTTTATAGAAAATTAATTTCATAAATCTTCTATAAACCAGTTTTTTTATGAATAAGGCCGTAAGTATAATAGAGGGCCCAAAATGCTCCCTAGTAAAACTCCAGCGTCAATTTGCTGAGGAACACTTGAAAAATCGCCTTCTTTGAAAATAAATTTACGACCGACTGGTTAATTTGCTTAAATTTATGTGATAACCCTTCATGCCAGACTATCAACCCTATCGTGAATAACAAGTGGAATTTTTGTTCCCATAGAAATTTCACTCCCCTCGAAGGGAAAAAAGCAATCGTGAAACTACTAAAATAGATGTTCTATTCCCTAGCAAAAATTAAGTGAGAAAACCTATGGGAAACGTGAACAAATTACGAGGGAAAAAACTTTTCACGATAAGGGGAATTTATTCCCGCGAACATTTTTTCACGTTATTATTCTCCTTTGAATTACCTTTTTTTATGGGAGTTGTTCATGATCGCAAATATGTGAAAAGGTGAAAAATTACAAGTGAAAAATTGTTCACGATAGGAGTGTATGTATGTATATAAAAAGTTTGAGAAACATCGATGAAGAGTCTATGGATTTGTTTAATTGTGCTGTGTTTTCTTCTAAAATCGAATTTTTCAATATCATTTCTTAACCCACTTTCATTCAAGTTTTTTAGTGGGGGTTTAGAGATAACGGGTCTTTTAAGATTCTAGTTATACGCCATAATGAGCAGTCTGGGATGTTGATTAGCTAGTTTTAGATAACTGTCAAAATTTATAAAAGAGAGATCCAAATTTTTCGGTCTACTAAGCGCAGCACTGCCAGGTACTTTTTTCCTCGTCCCCAAAAAATAAATCCCCAAAAATCCCCAAATTAAAAACAAAACAATAAAAAGCTCATATTTTTTTTGTTTCTGACCAAACTTGAAATTTTTTTAAAAAATAATAAGATATCTTCAGAATAACCACGAATATGTTTGTAGCGACTGGTTTCGGCATGTTTCTTTAAATCCATTTTATGCGATTCCAGTGAGGAATTACAGGCAGAAGAACATGCTGTTTTTGAAGACGAATGAGCCAATTTATAACAGTTTGGAATTTGTACAATCGGTTTTAGCCATCCTTTAAATCAACAATAAAAATACATACTTATATCCGCCATTTATTTAATACTTCAATGCACCATAAGTACTTATGTACCAATAGCCCAGCATTCTTTTTCCCAACATTTTTAATTTTTCTTTTATATGTGTTGTCAACGATCTTAGATTCTGTTTTTTAAACACTCAAGAATAATAACATAAGTTTATTAAGTACCTTTTAACACACTCATCTAAAATGATAATCATAATTTGGACCCTTTACACCATATTAATTGTTGATAAGAGCAAGATAAACGTTTGCTACGTTTTTTGATATTAAGTACACGAAACAAAGAAAAATAAGCGTAAATAATCACCCCTATGGTGAATAATTTTTTCCTCGTAATTTTTCCCCTTTTCACATATTTGCGATCATGAACAGCTCCCATGAAAAAAATGTAATTCAAAGGAGAATAATAACGTGAAAAAATGTTCACGGGAATAAATTCCCCTTATCGTGAAAAGTTTTTTCCTCGTAATTTGTTTACATTTCCCTTAGATGTTCTCACTTTATTTTTGCTAGGGAATAGAACGTGTATGTTATTAGTTCCTCCTATAAATCGAATATTAAGGGCTAGATCCGTTAATAAGGCACAAACCGATATATTGGCCAACAAAATGCAAAACAACAGGTTGATTGCCGCCGGATTTGTGAAAGACGTGGTGGCAGAATTTTGGAAAATATTTTACTACATAAACTTTCAAAAGTGCAAAAAACTAACGTTGTTATCAACCTATCCCTCCAATACTAATTATTTAGATTTATTATTTTAACTTTCCTTTAAAATATATACGTGTATATTTTTAAACAAAAATTTCAATGATTTTTAATTTTTTCTAATTTTCTTCTTTTTTACATTCACTGGAACTGATAGCATGAAAAATTTTTCACATGAGATTCACGATTGCTTTTTTCCCTTCGAGGGAAATGAAAATTTCATGGGAACAAAAATTCCACTTGTTATTCACGATAGGGGTTAATAAAAAAGGGAAAATATATTAAAAATGTGTAAAACCCCAAAAAAAAAAAATTCCAAATCCCCAAATGACTTTCTTTGTCCTTTTTGCTTGCATGAAATCCCCAACTTTGGGGATAAATCCCCAAGCCCTGACTAAGCGGAATATTTTCCGTAAAATGGGTACTGAGATATTTTTAATATTTAAACCAAGAAATAGAAAAGGTAAATATATTGGGCATGTACTCGTTAAAGCTATTTTTAAAAAACAAAGCAAAGCTCTAAAATACAGTAATGTTCTGCATAATAATGAACGGATGGTCACCATGTATTTTTCTTTTATAAACTTTATTTTTTGGTTTGGTTCATTTAATTGTAATAGCGATATATACCGTTATAATAGTTCTATACCGGTATACCGATATAATGAAAGTACCGATGTCCATACCGAAATAACAAATATTGAATACCAATATGTATATCAAAATTTAATCTAACTCTTTGACGTTGTGTAAAAAGCCAAGTAATTGTATTAAAAATTTAAACGAAATATGCTGACTTTCCACCACTTCTGCAGTCAGAGTAGGTTTGTGATTAGAGTTTTTTTTCCCGGACTTTTTCGATTCCCGGGAAAGCGGGAAATTTTTTTAAATTTCGCGGGATCCCGGGATCCCGCTCTATATAAATAATGCAAAGTAAATTTTGGTATTAATTAATGAAAAAAAACTTTTATAAAAAAAAACGTAAGGGAACTTGTTTACAAAGAAAGTAAATGAAATGGTTCAATACTAAAAAATTAACTAAAGATTGAAATAGGAACTTGAATTATTATTACCTCACGCCTTTATTCCCTATTATTATGCTTTTATTCAGTATTATTATGCTCTGGATAATTCATAAAACAATAATAAAAACAAAATAAAAATTGAGGTACTCAAGATATGATATCAAAAAGTTAATTAAGAAAATAGATAAAATACTTTAAAGAAATATAAATATAACATTTTTTAATGGCTTAGGATATAACTTTCTGATACACTCAAAGCGCTTTGTAAGTCGTCAAAAAGTATATTCCTGATTTTATTTACTAATTATCATGTTTCCGAAAAATTTCGTTCATTTTTTACCGAGGTTGGACAAATAGTTAAAAGTGCACCGTTGTAGCTTCGGATTCACAATCAGAAGCAATTTTTCTTTTTTATAAACAACGTCTATATCAGATAAATGTATGTCAAGGTTGATGCAAAAATAGCATCAACCGGACTGCTTCTTACAAACCTTTTCATTTCAATTTGTAATCTTTAGGACAATGTGTTTTTCAAGTTGTATGTTGTATTTAGTATCTTACACGAGTTTCCAAAATGTTATTTTATTTCGGTTTCCCCGCACTTCACAAGTATATAAACCAACACAAATTGAAGTTGAAAATTTGGGCTTATCACCTAATAAACATATCGCTCCTTCATTGCATCAGAGTCATATCTCAAAATTTTTAAATAACTTTAGCAAAGTGTTCTTTCATACCTTCTCGTATTATATCTCAAACTGAACCGAAGTTATAGCAAAATATTTATATCTTTAAATCGGTACATTTTTAAAACTTTAATCGCATTTTGCCAAGATCGTTTGTTTTTGTAGGTATGACTATGTTGCAATAAAGGACCGATATGTTTAGGTATGTTTAGGTATCTTGGTCATGGACAATGAAACTTTACTGCCTGCATCTTATTTTGAATTAATGTACTTTATTAACTCTTCACTTCACGAAATGTAATAATTATCAACTGTTGCACTGCCCATTCTGCTTTTAGTAGATTTATTGCATCAGGAGACATTGATTTAAATACATGTACTCACTTCTTGAATTGATCTAATCCACAACCCATCCACAGATGCTAATTTTTAGAGAATAGAAAACTAAATTTCAAAGTATGAATAGCTATTTTCTGAAATTATGAGGAATTTTTTATTTCCCGGGATCCCGCAAGAAAAATCCCGGGAAAACGGGAAATAAAATAATGGAAATTCCCGGGAATTCCCGGGATCCAAATTTGTAATTACATATGTTGACGTGGTAGCTCTTATATTAAATCAATACCTTTTTTAAAAATTTTTTGAGGTTTTTGCCTCTCTCTGTGCATTTGCTCAAAAAAATAAAATTTCTATTTTTTGTCAAAAAAATCTTATCAACAAAAACCTGTCTGTCGGCATTTTAAATTTATTATGATAACATTAAACAAATATTTGTAGGTATTACTTTTATGCATTTTTAAAAAATTTTTAATAAAACTTCAAGTTTATTTTTTATCAAATAAAACTCGTGCTCGTGTATACAGGCAATATTAAGGTGAAGGTTAAAAATTTTCTAATTTTAAATATGTTTTTGCACAACGCTACAACAAACATAATGTACATGTTTATGTCAACTTGTTGTCAAACTAATTTCACAAGTGAAATTTGGTTTAGGATTCTTTTTGCATGCAGGCGACCATCCTAATAGATAGTCAAAGAGACTAGCGTGAAGACATATGAAAAGCGGGCTAAAAAGGTCTAAATTAAAGAAAAGGACGGTTTAAAACATTTTCATGCCATTTTTAATTTTTTTTTTAAATATAAAATATATTTTTAAGTAAACTTTTAATAAAACATTTTTTTTTAATAGTGTTGAACATGTGATTATTAACATTCAATTCAATTAAGGTGCTCACTCGTACAACTAAAGCTTCAAGTAGCTTTTACACTCTTTTTAAATTGGTCATTGTTAAATAAAATTTGCAGTTCTAGGTCATTCTTATCTTTATTCCATAAATCACAATCTATATGATATTTTGACGTTTTGTATGCTTTCTTAGAACTTATATTTAGCATAACTCGGCATGTACTTTGTAGAATGACCAACAACGATTATCTCGTTTAAGACTGCATACATATACATATATATATATTTAAAGACACATATCGTCACCTACCAGTTGTTTTGACAATTGACAATGCTGCACATTATGCAAACTCTTAGTTAGGCCTTTTAGTGTTTACCATATAATCTTTTGTAGATAGGGCCTTTTGTTTTTTGCTAATAAAATCGCCAATTTTTGTCGAAAGATACCAAAATGTTTTGTAGACATTTGTATTGATGCAATACATCAGAATCAATGAAAAAGTCGATCTTTAATTTTTGGTTAGTGAGGGCCTTTTGCGTTTTAGGTAACGATATATATATATTTAATATCCTTCATAGCACAAAAAGTCCTCTCAACTTCAGCGTTAGATTAGATATTTTTATATAATACATTGATAGCAATATTTTAAAGTTTAAAGAATGTATTGTTACCAAATGCAAGCTTATACGTCATCCTGATGTTGTTCTGTTCCCACGTTTTTAAGTTTCTAAGTTCACAACTCGATATAGCCAGAAAAACAAAAACGGGCTTAAAGGACTGTCGCAAAGAAAACTTCATTTAACTCTTTGCTTTATAAGTTTATATTTGGAATTAACTGTAGAATTTAGAAGTAAAAATATTCGTCTTTTTACGTCTCTGTTTACACGTTAAGTGCTACCGTTTTTAATTTATTGTTCACTGTTACCGTATTTCCATTATTTATGAAAGCTAGTGGTAGCACTAGAAATCCTTTTGGTATTTTGTATTGACGTTCATAAGTTAATTTATACGTTGGTAGCATTGCTACAATTAAAACAACGATTCGACCGTAGATCATTCTAGAAAGAGACTTTGGAAGAATAGAATTGTGTAAGTAAGGATTTCCTATGTATTTATTTGAAGATTAATTAATGTTTTTTAAATTCGTTTCGTAATAAAACATTATACACAACCAGAAAGAAGTAAATGTTGTTTCGTTTTTATTATAATTTTAAACTAAATTTCTGCCGCTATAAGGGCTAAAAAAAATAACAAAAATATTTTTTAGCGTTTGTGGTGCTTAAAAAAAGACCTAGATCTAGGCAGAAAAGGGCTAAGTTGGCATCACTGATAATAGTCCTATAAACGGTTAGTATAAGACTAAATTTAGAAAACAAATTTTAGCCAGACAAACGCCTCTCTAATAAGGACCACTCTCTAACCGCCATAGGTGGCTGCAGCATCTTCTGAAAACATTATTTAAGTATTTTAATGAATTTTTAATATTTTAAAGAAATATACATTTTTTTGATATCTATGTTATAAAGGATTGTTATGGGCCGATGTTGATTTTAAATAAAACACAAATTATTTAGGAAATAATTGTCATTTCTTTTTATTATATAACATTGGTATGGTTCAATTAAGTATGGAACAAAATATCGGCGACCTCGGCGGCACGCCTCCATCCTTTAGCTCTTGAATTGTTGCTGGCTTATCGACGTAAACCTTTTCTAATTAGTATCATTAATTAGGCATAAACTCATCAAATTTAATTTTCATTAAACTATTTTAATGAATTATTTTTATGAAGTTATTCTTTCAAATAACTCCAAAGAAAGAAGTCAAACGGTGTCAAATCACATGATCTTGACGGCCAATTGACATCGCCAAGATCATGTGATTTGACCCGGCCATTGAATTTGTCGCGCAAAAGAGCCATTGTTTCGTTAGCTGTGTGGCAAGTGGCACCGTCCTGTCCACATTCGTATCTTCCAATTCGGGCCATAAAAAGTTCGTTATCATCACACGATAGCGAACACCATTTACGGCCCGATGATGCTGGCAGCCCATAAACCGCAGAACGAATTGGGCGTGCATGCACAGGTATTTTCACATTTCCTACAGACCCGGTTTGCGGAAATTTGCGAACAATTCTCCCGATTGTGGATACATTTGGTCGGTCGATTATGCTGACCAAAAAAACCATGAAGTGCACAAAATCAATTTTGATTTGAACGCCTATTTTCATAATAAGCCTTTATAACTTTAACGCGTTGCTCGATATTATATCTTTCCATAGTTCAAATTGAGTTAGTCTGAAATTAAGAAATGTCAAATGAAATGCAGAAAAAAACTTGACGTTTAGGTGTGGTTCACATTCAACATCGGGCCTTAAAATTTAACCACCCGTTATTTATTAATCAACCGTCATCTTAATCATCTCAAATGCACTATGAACGGCTTTCATTGACTAAATCAACATTTTGCTTAAACGCGTTTAAAAACCTAAGAGTGAACATTGCATAAAACACCTTACCGGTAGTAAGAAGGTCTTATGAATTTTCCCGCTGGACTTTACTATTGTCTAGCAAATTTTGCAGGCAGTAAAATTGGACAGTGATTTGGCATTTGCCAACAGTAATTTGAAGTTTTGTTCGCAAAAGAAAAAATATCAAAAACTAAAAAAAAATTATCCTGTTTGGATTTTTTATGTTTTAGTTAAGTGTTATATTTGATCACGCAAAAAAAATAGTTATTTTAAGCCATTTTTAAATTTGTTTAGTTCATATAAAACACGTTAAGCTGGACTTGCACTGCATCATTCACGTATGACATATTTTTAAAAGTGAACTGTCTTAAATACTATCTGGATGCCTACGTCACGACGACAGTTAGTAGTGTTTTGGCAACCATATCTCAAAAAAAATCAAACTTGGCAAAATGCGATTAAAGTTTTCAAAATGTACCTTTTTATACAGATTCAATAAAATATATTTTGCTATAACTGCGGTTCAGTTTGAGATAAAACTCTGATTTTTGATTTACATATAGAGAAGGTATGAAGGAGCAGTTTTGCTTAAGGTGTTATGATACTTGCTATTTTTTATATTTTTTCTATATTGGAGAATAGTCCAAATATATTTGCATAGAAAAACTAGCTTAGTGTAAAGAGTATGATTATATCATAAAAAATCTTGAAATTTCAAACAAATATACGTGTGTTATCGATAAATAATCTAAGACTGTCAAAAAAAATATAAAAATTGTTAACTTAAAATTGACATTTCCAGATTAAATGTTAGCACTGTTGCCAATTTTTTTAGTTTTTGATCGAAAGTAGCGGTTTTTAACTTCTTTTTGCGATTTTTAGCTTTTTTTGACCGGTTTTTGTGGGAACAAAAAGTGGGCAATATTGTTTGTTTTGTTTACATTTTATTTTGGTTTCAAAAACAATTTTTTTTTAATACAACAAAATTTAATGCAAATAATGAAAAATATTACGAATTACATCGGGGTATATTCTTTAATTGAAAATTTATGATTTAGAATCCCATATGAAGGGCACCTGCTTCATTTCATTTATCAAAAACAAAATATTTTCATCTGCCCAAGCTTTTACTATTTTTTTTTTTTTTTGTTTTAGTCAAAGAAAAAATATACATGAGAAATGTCAATCAGAAAAAATGGTTTGTTTACATATTGTATTTCTTGTTCTCTCGCATTTGTTGTTTCATTCAGACAATCCTAAAAAAATCCAATACAAAAAATAGCAAGTATCATAAGGGCTTTAAGTAACTTCAAATTTTTGATTTTTTGAGATATGATATGTCTTGCCAGTACTGTCAAATTTAAACGCTGTGTAATAATATGAGGCACAAATAACTTTTATATAAATCTTAACCTCATAACATAACTTTGTTTTAAGGGGTCCATGATTGTCCATGGGTCACAAATAGACAACTCTTTCACACATTTGTTTTCAAATATTGTGGTGTAGGGTATCATATGGTCGGGCTTGACCGACTATACTTTCTCACTTGTTTTTTCATACAAATCTATTAACAATTTTCTTAAAATAATATAGGTTCGACTTTGTATGTATCTGTTATAGGAAAAATCTTTTAAAATAAAATAACTAGGTGGCCTTTAAAAGCATTAACGACCCCGAAAATGTAGTGTACAAATTAAAGTCCAGCATATCCCAATTTTCAAAATTTTATTTCTGGACGAATTGAAATAAATTGATAAACACAAAACATATAATAATTTAATTTATAATTATAATTTAATGTGTGCATTTAAAATTAAAAAAGTTGAACGTACTAAATTGTTTTCAATTTAAAAACTACTTTAATTAAAGCAAATTTTGTGTAAAAACCAATAAACCAACAAATATTGCACAACAGGTGTGTTTCATAATGATTAAGTTTTATGTCTGTTTTTTAGTGGAAAAACAATATATATTTCAATTATTTTATCATTATTTATTGTTTTTCTTATACATATATAGTTATATATATGTAGATATGTATGTATGTATATAGCATAGTAATATTTAGTTTGCCATAAATGCGATAAGACTAGAGCAGCCTTAATTCATTTTTAAATGTATGTTTTGAATTGTTTGTAAAAATTTATAAATACGTACTCGTATTTTGATCGTCGGTCGGTCAGACGGTCGATCCCTTTACAGTTTTCTTTATTTAAATGGAATCTATTTAATAAGAATTTAGTATGAATCGTGAAACAAAATATTTCTTTGCATAATGCTTACAATAAATATGAAACCCCTTTAAAATGCACACGAAAAATTACTTAAAATTCTAGTATTTACCACTGGAATTTGAGTAGGCATTTGGTAAAACTCGATACAGGCTGGTACCATTTGTTGATATGCAAGACACCAATCTAATTTTTAACAGTAATTAATAAATGTTACTTGTATGGGATTTAGGAAAAAGTCATTAAAGTGTAAAAATGAAAATCAGAGAAAACTTAAATTTAAATATTGTGTATATTTGTTTTCAGCTATGAAATTTATTAAAAATATTTAAATATGTATTTGATTAACTTTAAAGGTTACTCTTATTAAAAAAAAAAAAAACATTTTTAATGATTTATTTTATAGTTAATGAGTAGAATATTATTAAAGGAATTTATTAGCATTAAAATTAAAAAAGGCAGTATGTGAATTTTACTGCCTGCAAATAACAGGACTAGTCCAAACACGCGTGTAAAATATAGCCCACAAGGGACTAGGACTAGTCCAAAAGTAACCCAAACGTATGGAAAAAACTTGGTCTATTTAACATTACGATGTCCTAGGGCAGGACCATATAACTCAGCTTTGGACTACAAAGGAAAAGTCTTAAAACAACTCCATGGTATACTCAAGAGGATTAGTTTTGAAGTCGTTAAAAACGAAAACATGTCGTTAAACGAAGACATGTAGTCTTACTACATGTTTGCATTACATTGGACCAGTCCATGGAGTAGACCATTTTATCAAAATGGATCAGGTAGTCCAATATCATTTGCAGGGTATGCTGCCAAGGTACATAAGTAAATTTATCAACATCTTTTTATCTATTGATTTCCCACCAATCATAAGAGTTGTCGTGATGTGTGTCCCTACACGCATAATCTTCGTCTTCTGGATGTTTATTTTAAGCCAATTTAGCTTGTTTTTAATTTTTATAGGTGGTGTAGTTTCTGCTCAATATCTTCAAAGCGATAAGACATTGATCATCAGCATAAATAAATCCGACCGGGTCGAAAGGGTACAATATATCCCAAAAAAGTTTAAAAATACCTCTTGGTAATATTTGATGAATAAAGTGAATAAAAATGTATTTTTTCCGTTGTTTATGACATTCAACACATAAGATACAAAATGTCAATGCTTGTTTGTCATTTTGAAGCTGCAGTTGCTTGTAATCAGTGAAGAAGTGAAAACGTGTTGCGAAATTTTGCATAAGAATTACTAAGAAAAAAGCAGTGAATGTTATATATTTTTTTCTTTGCCATGTATTTATCATGTGTTTGTGCTATATGTTTTCAATCCAAGCTTAGAAATTCACTAATCCGTGATATACCTAAGGTTTTGTGCTTATGTTTCAGTAGTATTTTGACTACGGACTATATATCCCAGGAGCACATAAATTGCATATACATAAGTTCAATAAAGGTACATTTAAATTTGTACGCCCAATAAGCATAATGACCAACAAGAGAGCAATACTTACTGACGATTACATCGAAAATGTGCTCTACGATTCCTCAGGTGAGTCGGAGCCATTTGAAAACAACGGCTCTGAATATGTAGCGTATTAAGTTAGTGATATGGACTCCAGTTATGATGACGATAACGGTCCTGACGACATCCAAGAAGATTGCGCAATAGCAGTTACACCTTCTACGAAGTATATATGTACGGTTGACGGCTATTGCCAGCCACGAAACACATTGCCTCCAGAATGCAATCCGTCTGTGCCTTGCGATATAAATCAAGGCTCCAGCGGACTGGAAACCTTGTTTAAATTATTTCCTCGAACCCTGCTTATATGGATAAGCCATTTTACAAACGAAAAAATCAATATCGTGAAGAAAACTTAGGGTGCAAACAAAAAAACGCTCGATCTATTGATCAAGCAGATCAGCACGAAGTTTTAGCAATGATGGGAATAATGTTTGTGACGTCCTACAATAGACTACCGAAAATGCCTTTTTAATGGTCTAAGAAAAGTCTGTTGGCAATGCCTTGATAACATATAGCATGTCTCGCGATCTATACTCTTGCTGCGCGCAAAATTTTATTATAACTCTCCTAAAAAGCCAAACGGCTGTACAAAAAGACAAGATAGACAGCACAATTCAAGCCTTGGATGAGTCAATGGTAAAGTTCAAAGGAAGATGGTCATTGAAGCAATACCTTCCAACGAAATCCATCAAACGAGGAAATAAAATATGGGAGAGATCTGACTCATCCTCTAGCTATGTATGTATGTATATGACTTCAATATATATCAATATCAATGGAGAAGAATCGGAAAAAGAAATCGACAACTTGAAGAGTAATCATATCGTTGACGAATTCATAAAATTGATAAACTTTTACTAGTGAGTGTTTTTAGTTATGTGCACTACTGGGACGTTATATCCTAAATTTTAATTTAAGAACACCGATTGGGATTATACAGGGTGGCTGATGAAAGCTGCTACCAAAAAAAAGGTAATAACTTTTTTTCTGTGTAGCTTACCTGTTCCATTTTTATTTTATTTTGTAGATTGATCTTTAGATTTAACGAAAATGGAGAATTGGGACATTGAAACAAGAATTTGGATAGTCCGCCGCTTTCACGCTTTAGAGTCCATAGTTTCCGTCCAACGAGAATATAGGCGCACGTTTGGCGGCACTCCTCCTGGCAGATGGACCATAATGAGGCTCGTGAATAATTTTGCCGAGCGTGGCACAGTCGCAAGAATGCCTTATCATCGAGATCCCTCAGTTCGGAAGCAGGAAACTATCGCTGCTGTAGCTTCTGCCATACAAGAGTTTCGACAAGAAGCATATCTGCACAAATGTGTGTCCGCAGACAGTCACTGCAGACAATTTTACATAAAGATTTAAACGTATTTCCATATAAGATTCAATTAACAAGCAAACTGAACACAGCAGACTTCCCGTTTCGCTTGGAATTTTGCAAGAAGATGATTCATATGGCGGCAGAGGATGAAAACATCTTGAACTGCATTTTTATGTCTGACGAGGCACATTTTGATCTAAACGGCAATGTTAACAAACAAAATTGTCGAATATGGAATAATTCTAACCCGCAGATACTCCATGATATGCAATTGCATCCACTTCGCGTCACAGTGTGGTGTGCAGTTTCATCAAGGTTCTTTGTCGGGCCTTACTTTTTCGAAGAAAACGGTCTTTCTGTTACGGTCAATGGAGACCGCTACTTAAAGATATTGAAAGAGTTTTTCTTTCCAGAACTACGCCGAAAGAGAATCCTTTTTTCCCCAATAAGCTGATTTCAAGAAACTCCACATTCCGTTGGCCTTCCAGGTCTCCTGACCTTACTGCACTCGATTTTTTTACAACCCAACAAATTTGGATGATTTAAAGCAATCCATTCGAACGGTAATTGAGGCAATTCTCGCTGCAACCCTCCAAGCAGTAATGAATAACTTTTTGATAAGATGTCGTAGATGTGTCACCGAGGGTGGACGTCATTTGAATTCAATTATTTTAAAAAATTAATGAATTACTTTAATAAAAATGTATTATTTTTCAAATGAATTAATAAAAAATTAATTAAATAAACTTTACAAAAAGTTATTTGAGTTTCTAAATGTAGCAAAATTCATCAGCCACCCTGTATATCCCAGCGCCTCGGGTGACGAAATCTGAAATTCTGGCGTGGTAGAATTTTTAACTTCTTTCTATTCTTTAAGATTTACTTAGTGCTAGCAGCTTTTCTTCGATTCGAAAGGGTTAAACTTATAATGGTTGCTTTAACCATATTATTGTCACCGTCAACCATATAATGGTTAAATTATTCCTCTATAAAGAAGCCACAACCACATTATGGTTGCTTCCGAACAAGTTATGGAAAATAATAACACTAATAGGTTTACCACTTACTATTGGTTGTTTATAATCAGATTCTGTGAAGTGGATGACGAAACGTCGGAACATCTCCTCTGCTGCTGTTCCGCCTTGGGGACTTCCAGGCGCAGCTTTTTCGGGCGGCTAATGATGAGCCCATCTGAAACCTATAATATTTCACCAGGCAGGGTGAACGGCTTTATACGCAGCCTGAACCTTACATGGTAAGATACATAGGCTGTACAAAAGTTCCTCGAGGTCGCGATGCATATGGCCTTCTACATACATATCGATCTATTGTTTGTTTATCAACCAAAACATGTTGCTCTTAGAAAACGGAAAAATTTTATTGTTAATTTTAAACCATACAATTATTAGTGATAAATAAATTATTGTTATAATTAACATTAACATGTTCGTAGTCAACCATAATATGGTTGTGGGTTCATTATGGTGGACTAATTTAACATTACCATGGATTCCGGTGACAATAATATTGTTTAAGTAATCGTAATATGTTAAATTGCGTATATTGTATTGTTTGGGAGCTTTTAAGGTACATTTTTCTTTTAAGCTTCGTTTACAATGGTAGCAACAATTTCGTTTTTTTTTCTATCTTAAATCTTCCAATTTCTATGAATTTTAAATGACGTTTATAGTAATTTTATTTAGTTCAAGGCGAATTCAACTACAGGTGGTGTCGGAACTACAACAATCCAAAAACAGCAGAAACAACATAGGGTGTTTTGCATTGCATTGTTAGTGCCATTAGCTCGAAATGTCAACCATTATTAGCAAAACACTAACAAATCAAAACAAATAAGCCCGAACTGTCAAAATCAGATGCCGTTTCGACACCACCTGTAGTAAATTCGCCTTGATTTAGTTTTGAATGAAAGACATAACAAAATAATAATAAATACTTAATATTGTTCTGCGCAAAATTTGCAAACGGTTTCATAATTGAAAATTGTGTGTGACTCTGAAAAAATTGCTTTATTGTGAACACCAGAGAAAATGTTGCTGAAATTGTGAACGAAGGTTTTAATAATATCAATTTTGATTTCTAATGAAAACTTTTACTTTTTTTATCTCCTTAAAAAATTTACTTTATTTTGCAAATACGAGTCGTAATTTTTTAATCGTTTAAAGTAATTAACATCTTCCATTTATTTTTATCAACTTTAATTTTAAATTTTTTTTACATTCTCAACACCAAGCAATTACACTGGCATTTTTTAGATTTAAACAAATTTGCATCTACAAAATAAAAAACACACAAAGATTATTTCTTTATTTGTCACGTGATTTGGGAAGATCGTGTTTATTACAATAAATTTAATAAATTAAGGAATTTAAGTGATTAAATTTGTATTAAGAGTTGTTGGCGAGTGCGCGAGTTTTTTAAAATCAACGTTGCCAGATAAGGGGAGTTGTCGCCAAACTGGAAGTTCTTACATATTTTTGGTAAAAGATTTTTGTAGGGAAATAGCTCACTAGTAAGAAGCCCACTGGGGCACCCTATTTATTAAATTAATGGTGTTTTCTTTTCTACAAAAAAATGTGACATTTTATTTAAAAAAATGCAATTTGGTGTCTGTTTCTTAAAAAGTTTGTTCCCAAAAAGGATGAGTTTTTTAGAATAAAACAAGCCACCCTTTTCGGGAGCAAAATTTTTAAGAAACAGACACCAAATTGAATTTTTAAAAAATAAAATGTCACATTTTTTTGTAGAAAAGAAAACACCATAAAATTATTTCTTATTTTTAATTCTGTTATAAAATTTATAAGTATTAAGCACTAATCTTTACTTTTATTATGCTTCATATTTAATTTATTAACTAAATTATATTGTTATAACTTAATAATGACAGCAACATAATGAAATTAAGGTTTTAGCAGTATTTATTAAAATCCAGTTTCTGAAACATTCTTTTACACAAACTCACGCTAACACAACAATTACAATACATACTGTTGTTGTTGTTGTACTTTTGTAATATTTGAATGAATTAAATTGAGCTGTGGACAAGTTTGAAGCGGAAAAAGTGGGTGTATTTAAATAACTGCAGCTGCCGCGTGTTCGTTTGTTGGTTGCAACAACTAGAAACTACGAAAAATACAATTTAAAAATAAACAAATATGTGTGTACTTACAGATACGCTATCTAATGCACATACACCCTGCAAAGCAACCAAAACTGTTGAATTGTGATAAACAGATTTTAATAGAATGAATTCGTGTAAAAGAAAAATTTATATTTACCTTATATGATAATTCTGGCGGCATGAAATAACAAACCGAAATATAGACTCCCAAAAAATGTCCCTATAAAATTAAAAAAAAAAAAATAAAAAGTGTTGTTACGCCCTTTTGCATTTTAGATGACGATATGTATGTATTTAGTTATTTTACTGCCGTATTCATAAAACAATATAATAATTTTATTTATTGTTATTTGACCTTTATTTTTATAATTATTTTTAATTATTTAAGCTTGAGGTCTTTTTATTTATAAAATAATCTATTTATTTAATTCAATATAAAAATAAGTTTAGTTTAAAATTTTTTATGTTATAGGAATTTTCATTAGCCAAAATATTTTTTTATTATTGTAAATATGGTTTTTAAATTAAATTTATAGATAGGAAATTTTTTTCAGTTTATATGAATTGTTATACTTTAGTTATATTCTAATTTTTGTTATTATGGTTTTTGAAAAAAATTTTACGACAAAAAGGTTTTTGAATTTAATTTTTGACAAAAAATTTTCATAATTTTGTTATGGTTTTTTGTTATTCGTATAAAAATTTGTAAATTTAATTTCCTGACGATGCTAACCAAAGGTTAGCGAAATATTGAATTAAATAAATAGATTATTTTATTAATAAAAAGACCTCATGCTTAAATAATTAAAAATAACAATATAATAATTTTAGTTAAAAATATATTCTATAAAAAAAACAAACCATGTAAATTTTCCTTAAAAGACTTTAAAAATGTAAATCAATTTTAATTTAAAAGCGGTAATTTTTTCTTAAAAACGGTAATTTTTAGTTGACCGCACGGTAATGAGAAATCAAAAGTTAACATCGCTGGTGTTTACCTTAAATCCATAATGAATTGCCGCATGTTAATTGAAATTACCTTGCTACCTTTTGGGGCCAAAAATTACCGTACAAAACCGTAATATCCTTACGGTATACATCACTGTTTTCAACGTATGGTTTTGTTGCATACATGAATATTTTTTTGTTTAATTGTTGCGTATGAATAATACATTAAAAAAAATAATAAACAAATAAAATTAAACCAAATATTTTTTTGTAAAAATCATGAAAATACTTATTTCAGCTGGTGTACCTTGAATTATGCTGAGCACTGTATGTTTGTACATATTGTTACGAAATTAAATTCATCTACTAATTATTTATAGTTAAAGTCAGCATTTAAAAAAACTGCAGTCAAAGAAGAAAAACTGCCATATTTCCACTTCTTTATTTGTAATTTGCAAAAAAAAAAAACTGTTGCATTTACTTCCGATTAGAGTTTTTTTTTCCCGGACTTTTTCGATTCCCGGGAAAGCGGGAAATTTTTTTAAATTTCCCGGGATCCCGGGATCCCGCTGCATATAAATAATACAAAGTAAATTTTGGTATTTATTAATGAAAAAAAACTTTTATAAAAAAAAACGTAAGGGAACTTGTTTACAAAGAAAGTAAATGAAATGGTTCAATACTAAAAATTAATTGAAGATTAAAATAGGAACTTGAATTATTATTACCTCACGCCTTTATTCCCTATTATTATGCTTTTATTCAGTATTATTATGCTCTGGATAATGCATAAAACAATAATAAAAACAAAATAAAAATTGAGGTACTCAAGATATGAAATCAAAAAGTTAATTAATAAAATAGATAAAATACTTTAAAGAAATATATAACATTTTTTAATGGCTTAGGAAATAACTTTCTGACACACTCAACGCGCTTTGTAAGTCGTCAAAAAGTATATTCCCGATTTTATTTACTAATTATCATGTTTCCGAAAAATTTCGTTCATTTTTTTCCCGAGGTTGGACAAATAGTTAAAAGTGCACCGTTGTAGCATGCTTCGGATTCACAATCAGAAGCAATTTCTTCTTTTTTATAAACAACGTCTATATCAGTCAAATGTATGTCAAGGATGATGCAAAAATAGCATCAACCGGACTGCTTCTTCCAAACCTTTTCATTTCAATAGGTCCATTTGTAATCTTTAGGACAATGTGTTTTTCAAGTTGTATGTTGTAGTATCTTACACGAGTTTCCAAAATGTTATTTTATTTCGGTTTTCCCGCACTTCACGGGTATATAAACCAACACAATTTGAAATCGAAAATTTGTGTTTATCACCTTATAAACATATCGCTCCTTCATTGCATCATAGTCATATCTCAAAATTTTAAGTAACTTTAGCAAAGATTTCCTTCATACCTTCTCGTATTATATCTCAAACTGAGCAGAAGTTATAGCAAAATATATCTTTAAATCGGTACATTTTTAAAACTTTAATCGCATTTTGCCAAGATCGTTTGTTTTTGTAGATATGACTATGTTGCAATAAAAGAGCGATATGTTTAGGTATCTCCTATTTTTAAGACTTGTTCATGGACAATGAAACTTTACTGCCTGCATCTTATTTTGAATTAATGTTCTTTATTAACTCTTCACTTCACTAAATGTAATAATTATCAACTGTTGCACTGCCCATTCTGCTTTTAGTAGATTTATTAGATTAGGAGACATTGATTTAAATACATGTACTCACTTCTTGTAATTGATCTAATCAACAACTCATCCACAGATGCTAATTTTTAGAGAATAGAAAACTAAATTTCAAAGTATAAATAGCTATTTTCTGAAATTATGAGGAATTTTTTATTTCCCGGGATCCCGCAAGAAAAATCCCGGGAAAACGGGAAATAAAATAATGGAAATTCCCGGGAATTCCCGGGACGGGAAATCCCGGGAAAAAACCCTACTTCCGATTCATTAAATATAAACAGTCGCTTTAAAACCTTTAAACCCTGAATTGAGTTAAAAGTTATCTTGTAAGTTAAATTAAATTTTATTCCTTTGATCTTTTATTTAATGAAAATAAAAAGTCTTTTTGAGATCAAAGCCAATTATTTGTAAAAAAATACACAATATTGTATTGTACAATATTGAATGTGAAGATAGTTAGTAATACGTCTCTTACAAATATACTTGTAACTCATTTCTTTATAACGATATCCGATGAATATCGAAATATTGGAAAACATTATTTAATAAATAAAATATATTTTGGCCTCGAGCTCGAAAAAACGTTTTATGGTTATCTTGTAAGCTTTAATTTTAAGTTGAATAAGTTTAAAATTGTTATGTATAAGGGTGCGTACAAAGTGGCCGCTTGTTGCCGAGCCGAGCCGAGCAGACTGACGTTTATTGCGAGAACTTGTTCATACGAGAAACAAGTTTGAGTATTCATAGTGGATGCGAGAATTAGCGCTGGTATTTTATCTATTATTTGTGTTTTATGTATGTTTGTATGCATTTGGGTTTGTTTTAATTTTTTTTATAATTGTTATAATTTTAATTAATTTTTATTATTTATTTGAATTTTTATTTTCTTTTTAATTTTTATAATTTTTTTAATTTTCTGATTGCATGTTTTATTTACTTTTTCTTAAACTTTTGTTTTTAATTTTTTAAAGGTTTTCCAAACAAGTTGAAATCATAACAACATAATATAAACAATGTTTTCGGCGCTGAAATACGCTTTGAAACTGTTTTCTCGCATTCAATCAGCTTTGTGCTCTGACCAGCTCGGCGCCCACTATGACCTGTTCGCGCTTATTTGTACTAATTTGTATAGTACCAGTTTTCTCGCATTGGTTCTCGCAATAAGCGTCAGTCGGCTCGGCTCGGCAATAAGCGGCCACTCTGTACGCACCCTAATGCGAAATTTTCTAGTAATTAAAGAAATTTGTAACACCTCAAAGTACTTTAGATTTGAATGTGTAAAAGATATTATCAGGGGTGTGCTGGAAAACGAAAACGTAAAACGCAAGAATTTGAAAGTCGTTTTTAATACACTTTGAATAAAATGTTTTTAATTTTTGTTATAAAATTCTGTTTAATAGAGAAATATTTGTATAATATTTGTCATAAAATTCTTATATTACAGAAATCTTATTAAAAACCAACTTTTAAAATTCTTGCGTTTTAAGTTTCCGATTTCCTGCACATCCCTGTATATAAGAGTTTTTTCATGAATACACTACCCGCAGTATCTGAACCAGTACCACAGTATCTTAAGCAACAAACAGATTTCCTCCAGTTCTCTGCATGAATATTACAAATACAAAATATAAACCACTGTCAATAGATTTATTATGAATGAATAAAATTATATCAGATTAAACACAAAAAAATAATTTTCAATAAATTGTACTTAAGAAAACCTACAACAAGAAAGGAGAAAAAACAATAAAACAACACGAAAGTACAAAAAAAAAAAACAAAACAAAAGTAAATACAAGTAAATTGATCCGACATGAATGCAACAAGCTATGGAATGTAGACGACCTAGCCACCACCATTATCTCTATTAGTGATGCAACGAATATCAGTTTGTAATATTTGCGAATACGAATACGAATATCTGCGCCAATTTTCACCGAATAGGAAAATCCATTCTGAACTTTAGCGCTACTCGATATTTCAAATTTAATTGAAAAAAATCTCCTGTGTGTGTTGATAACAACTATTTGTAAAAAAGACTGTCACACTACTACAGAACATTTTAAATTTTATACACTTATGGCCAATTAATTACACCAATTTATTTAAGTATCAATTTATATTTAAAATTCGTTTTTCATGTCAAATAATAATAAACTTATGTATATAAAAAACTATATTAAAATATGAATTGATATTTAAAAAGATTTGGTGAAAGTGGACATTACATTATTTTTTTTTATATTTATTTATTTAAATCTCTATTTGAATCCTTACATACTATAATTAATTTGCAAACAATATTATTAAGTTATGTATTTAAAAATAAGATATGTAATTTAGTTGACTTTATTAAAAGCTTTACTTAAGTCTTTGTATATAACTTATGTTAATTGACCGTTATTAACTTCATTAATAGGTGCGTTTGAGTACTTTTACAGTAAAATGCAGTAAATGAGAAAATTGTAAAATTTGCTCTCACAAAAAGCTCTTGTCCAAAAAAGTACGCGAACGCAAATTTTGTAAAAATTCGTAAAATAAAGGCAACAGCTGATGACAAATAATTGAAGTGTTGAAAAATGTTAACACTTTTGACTACTTAACTCGTTTTCTTATCGGTACTCGATTAAATACTTTTTATAACACAAACATTTTTGGAAAATACAAACAAATTGTTTTATGTAATCTTTCATATTTGTTTGTTTTTTATTTTATTTGATGTAACTAATTTGTGGTGGGTTAATTTATTAAAAGAACATGAATAATTTTTTGCTATTGATTACTTAAGTACCCAAGTACTTAGCACTTTTACAACTCTAAAAAATTAACATAACAAAATAAGTTTCAAATGTTTTTATTTAGCCAAGTAAATGATTCACAAAAAAGTTAAATTAATTAATATTTATTCACATTTTGTTTTTGTTTAATTTTTATATCAACTTTTCGTTTATTTAACAATTTTTTCACAATTTGTAAGCATTTTGTTTGTTACTTTTGTTTGTTTACCTTTTGAAACATATGTTTTTTTTGTTTTCCAAAATTTTACTGCAAAAATTTCTGCAGTAAAAATTTGTAAATACTCAGACAAGAACTGTCACTTTTCGCTCTCAATTTGTGTTCTCATTTACTGCATTTTGTGTACTCGAACGCAATTTCGTAAAATGCAGTAAAGTTCAGTAAAAAATAGTAAAAACTTTTGTGTTCTCGAACGCAGCTAATAACAAGTGTAAAGTTAAAAGGGATTATTCATTGCTGAGCAACCTTTTCTAAGGTCATGCTGGGAAGGAGATAGTAATGACATTTAATTTATTTCCAGACTTAAATAGCGGAATTATATAAGATTCTCTCCAAAATTGAGGAAAGTAGCTATATCTAATTGATAAGTTAAATATTATTGATAAAGGTGTGGCGAAAGAATTAGCACAGTTAGTTAAAATACAGCTTGGAACACCATCAGGTCCACAGTAAAAGGATGATTTTAGGCTTTTTAATTGGTAGGTATTTGCAAAAAAGCAGGCAAACAAGGTGATTATTATCAAATCATTACTGGTTTCATGATTTAAGTACCTCATTATGTTGAGGCTGTACTGGGTACCGGGACACTGCAACATCACCGGCAATGAGATGGCTGATGAGATTTGGCTCGGATATGGAGGGACCTGACTGTTTGGTGGTGGTCAGTCCTCCAATTGGGATATATTTTAAAAGGATCTGGGAATGGGTTCTGAGCGGGACTAATCGGGCCTGGGAGCACGGGACGGACTGCCGGGTATCGCGTGCGCTGTGGTAGGTGCTTAGGGTGTTAGAACCGTGATAGGTATTATCACGGGCCACTGTATGATAGGCAGGATGACGGTGAGGATGGGATCTGACTTGTCGGATATGTGCGAGTTGTGTGAGAACCCGGATAAGTTGGAGACAGTTGAGCACATTCTTTGCTACCGCCCATGCTGCAGAACAGCATGCTGAGGTGGCTAGGTAGTAGATTCTTAGACGAATTGGGAGATGTCCCGGATTGTGGGCTCGAAAATATTACGGTATCCGTAATGGGAATGACCTGGCTGCGCAACAGGAGGCTGTGTACTAAGTACATGTAGGGCAGAATTCTGTTTAATAGGATTGTTTAATCTTCCACCACTTTATCTATTCTTGGGCCTTCACTCTTTATTTCTCCTTTTCTTTTTAAACCGGTATCCTACCACTAACTAAGACATCACAATGGAACATATTGGCTTCAGGGTGAGGGTGTTAAGGTGGCTTTGCGCCGGCCTTTCTACCTAATCTAATCTATCCTCATTATAGTTGGATATTTATGTAAAGGCCAAAATTACCGCGACCCCAAGGATCTTTTGTGCAGCCCAAGTGAACACTGAAGTAGATAAAGGCTACAATTGAAGCCAATTGTTCTACACGGTAAGAAATTGTATACTTCACCTGAAGTCATAAAGAAACTTCATTTTGCTTGCATACTTATACTAAAAAACTTTCAGATTTAGTTTTTCTCACTCTTTTTGCACGTTTACTAAGTCATTCAGTGTTGTTTGGGAGAAAATATTTTCGCAGATGCTGCAGCATTCTATGGCGGTGGTTTTTCACATATTTAGGCCGGTTTCACAATTTACCGATAGCTAAAAGTAGACTTTAACCGGCATTATAAAAAGTGTTCTATTATTAAAACTTTACTTTAACCTAAAGTGAGTGATAAAGTAAATTAGTTTCAATAGTTAAAGTAAAGTTGTAATAATGGAACACTTTTTATACGGCAGATAAGATCCTACCATTAGCTATCGGTAAGTTGTGAAAACGGGCCTTAATTTAATTTAGGGTTTTTCCTTTATTTTTCTGCACTTTATTCGGTTTTACTTTGTTTACACAGCGTTTAATAACGGATATCAAATTGCTTTGCTTCCCACCAGCGTTGCCACGACCAAAAAATTTGTAACCAAAATGTAATAATAAAGTAGCCAAAAACGAAAAAAATTAACCAAAATTATTTTGTATCAAAAGTACCATTTCAATCGCACTTTAGTTTAAAAATATGTGTAAAGAAGAAATTGTGTTTGTTTGTATCTTGATTTTTATAAAGTTTTGACAGTATATTACCGATGGTCTGGAAGGAACAATAGGCTATATAATTTCATATATAGATGCTTTTTGCCTGGTGGAAATATAATCATATGGGATGGGATGGGATCAGAAGGGCCTATGACCTTATCGTTTATCCAGAAAAGTGTTTCAGTTAGACCTATGAAGCATTTGTACTAGGTTGACATAATGTCTTTTGGCAGACATCAATTTTCGTTAACATAATTTTTTTTTCTCTCAGTAATAATCTGATTCGGAAACCCTACCCTCATTACACTTGACATCGTTTCATTTCAATTGTGTTTCAAATTTCATCTCAATTTACGATTACCATCTCTAAATACAACAAATTGTAAAACCACGCGGATTCTTGATTCTTTGCAATGTATAGTGTTTAATGAAGAGCTATAGAGTTAAAAGTCATTATAGTGTTCAATCAACCACAAGTGCTAAAACTGTATTCATAAATTGTCTCCAAGAAAGTTACTTAAAAACGGAATATAATAATCTCCTTGGGTTTTTTTGGGTAAATAATTAAAATAAAAATATTTTATTTATTATCCTAATATTAGCCTCACAATCAATAGTTTTATAGGCGAGTCAAACGTAAAATTTATTATTACCAGAATTCTCGTGATTTTTAAATATCCCAAACGAGAATTAAATATTAATTCCACCACGTGTGGCCTACGACTTTTACGAGTTCTTCCTACTAAGGTAAGAGGATAATTCAAAGGTATGGTAGTTTTTTTATTCAAAGATTTTTTTTATTAATTTTATAGAACTCTGCAAGACCCGTATGGAAACATAAATATTAAGATACGCGTTAGAGGTCACGTCATTGTGAAAAATTATAACCTCACAATTTTCAACACAAGGGGCCGAAAACTTATTCCCAAATTCCACGGACTCAAAACTACTATCTAATATAGCACCTCTTCAAAGATTCAACGTTTAAACGCCACTAGTGCAGTCCAAAGGCAGATAATTGTTTAGTTGGACTATCTGAATTTATTGAAATTAGTGCCACCAAACAAAATTCTAACATTTTTTTGTTAATCTAAATCTCCGTATTATTTTTTTTGTTACACAAAACGTTCTCAAATTTCCTACTGGCCTCCCTTTGGTTACAATCTAATTAATTATCTTTAAATCTTAAATTTTAGTTTTATTCCTTTTGAAGGGAATTTCATTCATAAATTTTTTCATTTATCGCCTTTTTCTTTTTCTTTCTGTTTATTATTTGCCTTTGGTTTATTTTAAAGTTTAACTGGTTGTTTTCCTTATTTTCTTTCGTTCCTTTCTTATTTTGACTTCTACTTTACATAGAGTTATTTGATAACTTATGATTGGGGTAATCGGGAAGAGGTTAAAATATTGATTAGTGAGGGAAACGTAAAGAGAAGAAAAGGTTAAACTTTATTATAACGAAATTAAATTCGTAAAGGGAAAATGGAAATTATTATAGGTACATATATTTAATTGTAATTATTAAGATCTACATTTACGTTCTTTTATTTTTATAAAACAAAATTTATTAGTGTATTATTTAGTAGTTTTTTTATATCAAATTAACCTAACTAGACTCAGTGAAGAGAATTATAGTTGGAGTTCGTTGCTGGTACATCGATGGAGAAGATCTTCGACATCTACATAGATCCAGAACAAAACAAACAAAACAACAAAAATTGTGAGTAAAATCGGTTTCTTTTAAATTACAATTTATTTTATTTCTTATTGAGTTTAGTTTCATAATTTGAATTTTTTTTGGAGTAAGAAGACGAAGTGATTTGTTCTTTGGCGTTAGCCTTGAAATTATAGTTTTCTATTTTGGCTAATTATCACCACTCCCGTCTTCCTTCTCCAATTTCATTCATTAATTTTTTTATTTAAAATCTTACTACATTTGTTTAGTGTTTATTTTTTTTGTTTATTTCTTTAATTTAGTGTTCCTTTTGAACAAGTTATATTTTTTTCTTTTGTTTCACTATTGGTGACATTATATTCTACCAAGAGAAAAAAAAAGAGATTTTTTTCTGGTTATTAAATTTCTTAGTTAATTTTTTTATTATGTGAAATATATTTTTTTTTGTTATGTATAATAAACATAATATGAATTGCTAGATTTGAAAATGATGGTCTGAAATTATTTAATACTTTAAGGGTAGTTCTCATATAATGGGCTTTCAATATCATCTGAAGGCTTTGGTTGGGTTCTGGGTTAAGAGCAGGCAATCAATAAGCTCTGCTGGTAATAAAGTTTTCTTCATCTAAGTTAGTGTCTGTCCGATAGTTTTAGATCTTTCTATCCTATTTACCCAATAAACGTGTGTACAATAAACCTGATTATGTACGTAAAAGTTGGAAAGTGTCATCTGGCTAGTAATACAAGAATCCACGGTGACTGAAGCAGCCGGATAAATAACAAGGTGCACACTTAGCTAGATACACAACTTTCATCTGCCAACGCCAAACTAAATATACTTACGTCACGTAACAGAAATGGCGCCCAACGTGGGGCACTGATGCGTTCAGTCCTCACTAAATAAACCTTTTAACAGCTATGATTCAGTGTTTAAATGAGATAGTTAAATTTAATTACTATAATTTCTTAATTTTTTTTGAGTTTAACGTTGGAAAGTATACAAGATTAATTGGTTAGTCTTTATAACCACGTTAACAACAAACTCAGTTTATAAAGTCCATCTGTTTACTATTAGAATATATTGGAGATCAATTCAAATTTAAGTATAAAGTTTGTGGACCATATTCTAATAATTTTGTAAATCCAAATTTTAGCTTTAAATTGGAAGAAAATTTTTTTTGCGGAATTCAGATTAAAATAAAAGAATATTAAATTTTTATCTGCACCGAATTAAAAACTTAATAGTCACTTGGAGAAGAAACACTTAAATATATTTTTGTATTTGAACTGCCTAAATTGTTTAAATAAGAGTAAGACCATATATACACATTTGTTGAAAAAAAAAAAAAAAAAATAACAATAATTAAGGTAACGATATTGGCGAACAAGCCAAGTAATTTTTTTGAGATATTGAGCACAAAACTATCAAAATGTCAATTGGACATAGCAATGAAAAGCTGCCTTCAGCAGTATGCACAATTTGCAGGGAGAGTCTAGCTACTCAAGAAAATGAACGGATTTTGAGAACTTCATGCAATCATCAATTCCATCGTAATTGTTTATTGACATGGTTGAAACGTAATGCCTCGTGTCCACAATGCAGAGCCCATTGTAACAGAAGAGATTTTGGGATTAGCCCCTCACCAAATAGAGGTGCACGAACTCGAGCCCGTGCCAATAATCCATCTCTTAATATTTCAAACGTCTCTCAGAACTTAATACCTGTTTTACCGTCCCTTTCAATTCAAGCTCCTGATCAAGCGCAACAACAAATACCAGTATTAGAAGCTGCCGCCCTACCAGACCCTATGGTTCAAAACCATACCAATCGTGAACAGAATTCTAGTAATAATAATTCTAGTTCAACAGAGAATGATGAAAGCAGAATTCGTAACATAGTTTCGGCTGTGGTGTCTGCACGACAAGCTACTATTTTTCAAGATTTAGATGATCGTGTTCGTCAAGTAGTTGAAGGGGCATTAGCTAATGCCTTGGGGAACGTAAATTTAAGGGCACCTCCTTTAAATGCAGCGGCACCCGAATTTGTACCCCTAGCTGCATATTCTGAACACGAATGGCCTCGTGATATGCCTGGGTTTTCAAATGTTAATAATAATAATGACAGATCACAAAATTTTTCACACAATAGATTTGAAAATCGGGTTAGTGACATCGCTGTTCTTAACAATTCAGCTAAAGTAGCAAGCGCAATAAACAATTGGAATATTAAGTATGATGGCTCAGCTAAGCTTTCAGTCGAAATTTTCATTAGGAGAATAGAATGTCAAGTTTTTGATACACTACAAGGAAATTTCAGCATGTTGTGCGAACATGCCCATTGTTTATTTGAAAAAGACGCTAAAGATTGGTTTTGGCGTTTTCGTAGTAGAGTTGAAAGAGTTACGTGGCCGGGCTTATGTTCCGAATTACGTACAAATTTTGGGTTGCACCAATCTGATCTTGATATCAAAGAGGAGATGCGTGCTCGGCGACAAACTACTACAGAATCTTTTGATGAATACAAAAACGCAATTTTTAAAATATCTCAAAACTTAACAACTCCATTAACTGAGTTAGAGTTGGTAGAATATTTACAACGTGGCTTACGTCCCCAAATTCGAGATCGATTATTATTTGAAGATATTCGTTCTGTTGCGGTGTTACGTCGTCTGTGTCTGAAACGTGAAAGTCTGTACAGGGAAGTTTCCAAATCAGATAATCATTTTAATCGTAATCCTTTTCAGCGCAGACCCATAAATGAATTAAATCTCGAGTTGGAAGAAGAAACAATAAATGATAATTTGCCTGAATCGGATGTTAGTGAGTTAAACAGAGGTTTAGGAAATATTTTAGTATGCTGGAATTGTCGAAAAGACGGCCATAGGTTTCGTGATTGTACAAAAGATAGAACTAGGTTTTGCTACGGATGCGGATCCGTGGGCATTTATCTTCCAAACTGTCCAAAATGTAAGTCGGGAAACGTGAAATCGAGCGAGGATTTGAATCGGAATCCTCGCTAAGACCCATTGATGATAAATTTAAAATTATACAATCTGGTAAAACTTTTAACACAAATGATAACCCTTTTCCCCCTTCACATTTAAAGGAAATAATTCCATATGATGTCCGTCTTAAAATTTATAATGAAAAGCGAAACCAAATTTTCAATGAAACCCCAAATCTCAAATTCAGCCGTAAACAAAAACGTTCAGCAATACGTCAAAGAAATTTTTGGAAAGACATTAAATCTTCTGGAAAATCGTTATCTTCCTCAATTTTTTCAATTACGAATAAAACTAATGATCTTAGACCTTATGCAGAAATTTTGATTTTAGAAGAAAAGCGGTTAGGCTTATTAGATAGTGGCGCACAAATATCATGTATCGGTGGAAGTTTAGCTACAGATCTTTGTAATAAAAACAATTATAGGCAACACAAAACCTATATTAGTACTGCTGATGGAAATCAACAAGTAGTATTTGCCAATTTAAAAACCAATGTTAGTTTTAAAGATAAAACTGAAACAATTGATTTTTACATTGTTCCATCTCTAGCTCAAGATATTATACTAGGTGTAGACTTTTGGAAAAAGTTCAAATTGGCACCTGCTATAATATCAGAAATTGACCTAGTGAAAGATTATAATTTGGCTGAATATGAATTACATGATATGACACCAAATCAAAAGCTTCGTTTAGAGTCGGTAAAAAGTATTTTTCCTTCTTGTGAAATTGAGGGATTGGGTAAAACCTCCCTTTTGGAACATGAAATAGAGTTAGAGCCAAACGTCCGCCCTGTGAAGCAGCGATATTTTCCAATATCGCCTGCGATAGAAAAACTTGTCCATAGCGAAATTGATGAAATGTTAGAACTCGGTGTAATCGAGGAAGCCCCTCCTAATAGTCCATGGTCTAGTCCGGTTGTCCTTGTCCGTAAGTCTGATAAAGTCCGTCTGTGTCTAGATTCTAGGAAACTTAACAGTTTTACTGTTAAGGATGCCTACCCCTTACCTCATATTGAGGGTATATTAAGTCGTTTACCCAAAGCTGAGTATATTTCTTCTTTAGATCTACGTCGTGCCTTTTGGCAAATACCATTATCAGTAAAGTCTCGTAATTATACTTGTTTTACAGTCCCAAATCGTCCGTTATACCGTTATTGTGTTATGCCCTTTGGGCTAACCAACGCCCCTCAAGCTCTATGTAGATTGATGGACCGCGTTATTCCATTCCACTTAAAAGAAGAAGTCTTCGTCTACCTAGACGACTTACTTATAATTTCCGAATCATTTGATAAACATATGTCTGTCCTGTCCGAAGTTGCCAATCAATTGCGTCTATCTGGTTTAACTATTAATGTCCGTAAAAGCAAATTCTGCATTAAAGAGGTTCAATATCTTGGTTATGTAGTGGGTAATGGTACTTTACGTACCGACCCTGAAAAGATATCGGCAGTGACCGATTATCCCCGTCCGTCGTCCGTTAAACAATTACGAAGATTCCTCGGCATGGCCGGGTGGTATCGACGATTTGTTGATAATTTTGCGTCACTCACTGCTCCTCTCACCAATTTATTAAAGAAGGGAAAAGATTTCTCATGGACTGAAGAAGCTGAATCCGCTTTCGAAAATTTGAAAAGTAAACTTTCTGAAGCCCCAGTTTTGATAAGCCCTGACTATAGCAAACAATTCATAGTCCAGTGTGATGCGAGCAAATTCGGTGTAGGTGCCGTATTGGCTCAGAAAAACGATGAGGGTCTGGAGTTACCAGTCGCATTTTTTTCGAAAAAGCTCAATAAAGCTCAATCAAATTATAGCGTAACAGAACTTGAGTGTTTGTCCGTTATGCTTGCTTTGAAAAAGTTTCGCCCTTATGTGGAGGGTCAAGACTTTGTTGTAGTGACTGATCACTCTAGTCTTCAGTGGCTTATGCGTCAAACTGACCTTTCGGGCAGACTGGCGCGTTGGTCACTGAAGCTACAGGGTTATCGTATGAAGATTGAGCATCGTCGCGGATCTCAGAATGTTGTTCCAGATAGTTTATCTCGCCAAAATTTTAATCCTATTGAGGAACTCGAAAATCGTCCGATAATAAATTTGGACTCATCCGAATTTGATTCAGAGCAATATACAAGGCTACGGGATAATATCATTACTAATCAGTCAAAACTTCCAGACTTAAGGGTCGTTGAAAACAAAATTTACAAACGATGCGATTTTGCCAATGGTGATTCCGAAAATGAGATTTTTATATGGAAACTTTGGGTACCGGCACCATTAGTTAATACTGTTATTGATAACGCGCATTCTCCCCCAAATAAATGTCACGGAGGAATAGCAAAGACGATTGAGCGCTTGCGGGCTAATTTTTATTGGCCAAGGATGTCCATTGATGTAAAGGATTTTATTTCACGTTGTATCGTTTGTAAACAAACCAAACCCCCAAATACTTCACTGAGACCACCAATGGTAGGTCAATTTTCAGCTGTCCGTCCGTTTCAAAATGTTTATATTGATTTGTTGGGTCCCTACCCACGATCAAAAAGGGGTAATATTGGAATTATAATTCTACTTGACCAAGTCACGAAATTTCCGTTTCTTAAACCCATCAGAAAATTTACTTCGTCCGCAGTGGTTTCATTTTTAAAAGAAGATATTTTTCCTATTTTTGGTACACCCGAATTGCTTTTAAGTGATAATGGAAAGCAATTCAAGTGTAACTTATTTGAAAATTTCCTAAAAGATCGTGGCGTAAGACATGTATTTACCGCTCTATATAGCCCACAAGCAAATGCGAGTGAACGCGTTAATCGCACAATAATTTCGGGGATTAGATCTTATATTTCTAAAGACCATTCAGAATGGGATGCACATTTGACAGATATAGCTGAAGCGATTCGAAGTTCCTTCCACCAAACCATAGGATGTAGTCCTTATTATGTATTGTTTGGACAAAGTATGATAAATCATGCTTCAGACTTTGAACTGCAGCGAAAACTGGGATCTTTTGATTGTCAAATTTTAAACCGTCATGATAAATTGGATATTGTACGCAAAAATGTTTTGAATCATATAAAAATAGCTTTTGAGAATTCCTCAAAAAGGTATAACTTGCGAAGTAATGTCAGGAAATTTTGCATAGGTGAAAATGTATTAAGGAGAAATTTTGCGCAGAGCAATGCTAGTAACAAATTTTGTGCAAAATTTGCTCCAAAATTTATTAAGGCAAAAGTAGTAGGAATCAAAGGTAACAATATGTATGAGTTAAAGGATGAGGAAACTAATAAACGTGAGTTTTATCATAGTAAGGATATGCGAAATTTTCCTTTATAAATTCAACCTTTCTCACGTTTTGACAACTACGCTGCAAAACCTGTTTTGTACTAGGTTGACATAATGTCTTTTGGCAGACATCAATTTTCGTTAACATAATTTTTTTTTCTCTCAGTAATAATCTGATTCGGAAACCCTACCCTCATTACACTTGACATCGTTTCATTTCAATTGTGTTTCAAATTTCATCTCAATTTACGATTACCATCTCTAAATACAACAAATTGTAAAACCACGCGGATTCTTGATTCTTTGCAATGTATAGTGTTTAATGAAGAGCTATAGAGTTAAAAGTCATTATAGTGTTCAATCAACCACAAGTGCTAAAACTGTATTCATAAATTGTCTCCAAGAAAGTTACTTAAAAACGGAATATAATAATCTCCTTGGGTTTTTTTGGGTAAATAATTAAAATAAAAATATTTTATTTATTATCCTAATATTAGCCTCACAATCAATAGTTTTATAGGCGAATCAAACGTAAAATTTATTATTACCAGAATTCTCGTGATTTTTAAATATCCCAAACGAGAATTAAATATTAATTCCACCACGTGTGGCCTACGACTTTTACGAGTTCTTCCTACTAAGGTAAGAGGATAATTCAAAGGTATGGTAGTTTTTTTATTCAAAGATTTTTTTTATTAATTTTATAGAACTCTGCAAGACCCGTATGGAAACATAAATATTAAGATACGCGTTAGAGGTCACGTCATTGTGAAAAATTATAACCTCACAATTTTCAACACAAGGGGCCGAAAACTTATTCCCAAATTCCACGGACTCAAAACTACTATCTAATATAGCACCTCTTCAAAGATTCAACGTTTAAACGCCACTAGTGCAGTCCAAAGGCAGATAATTGTTTAGTTGGACTATCTGAATTTATTGAAATTAGTGCCACCAAACAAAATTCTAACATTTTTTTGTTAATCTAAATCTCCGTATTATTTTTTTTGTTACACAAAACGTTCTCAAATTTCCTACTGGCCTCCCTTTGGTTACAATCTAATTAATTATCTTTAAATCTTAAATTTTAGTTTTATTCCTTTTGAAGGGAATTTCATTCATAAATTTTTTCATTTATCGCCTTTTTCTTTTTCTTTCTGTTTATTATTTGCCTTTGGTTTATTTTAAAGTTTAACTGGTTGTTTTCCTTATTTTCTTTCGTTCCTTTCTTATTTTGACTTCTACTTTACATAGAGTTATTTGATAACTTATGATTGGGGTAATCGGGAAGAGGTTAAAATATTGATTAGTGAGGGAAACGTAAAGAGAAGAAAAGGTTAAACTTTATTATAACGAAATTAAATTCGTAAAGGGAAAATGGAAATTATTATAGGTATATTTAATTGTAATTATTAAGATCTACATTTACGTTCTTTTATTTTTATAAAACAAAATTTATTAGTGTATTATTTAGTAGTTTTTTTATATCAAATTAACCTAACTAGACTCAGTGAAGAGAATTATAGTTGGAGTTCGTTGCTGGTACATCGATGGAGAAGATCTTCGACATCTACATAGATCCAGAACAAAACAAACAAAACAACAAAAATTGTGAGTAAAATCGGTTTCTTTTAAATTACAATTTATTTTATTTCTTATTGAGTTTAGTTTCATAATTTGAATTTTTTTTTGGAGTAAGAAGACGAAGTGATTTGTTCTTTGGCGTTAGCCTTGAAATTATAGTTTTCTATTTTGGCTAATTATCACCACTCCCGTCTTCCTTCTCCAATTTCATTCATTAATTTTTTTATTTAAAATCTTACTACATTTGTTTAGTGTTTATTTTTTTTGTTTATTTCTTTAATTTAGTGTTCCTTTTGAACAAGTTATATTTTTCTTTTGTTTCACTATTGGTGACATTATATTCTACCAAGAGAAAAAAAAAGAGATTTTTTTCTGGTTATTAAATTTCTTAGTTAATTTTTTTATTATGTGAAATATATTTTTTTTTGTTATGTATAATAAACATAATATGAATTGCTAGATTTGAAAATGATGGTCTGAAATTATTTAATACTTTAAGGGTAGTTCTCATATAATGGGCTTTCAATATCATCTGAAGGCTTTGGTTGGGTTCTGGGTTAAGAGCAGGCAATCAATAAGCTCTGCTGGTAATAAAGTTTTCTTCATCTAAGTTAGTGTCTGTCCGATAGTTTTAGATCTTTCTATCCTATTTACCCAATAAACGTGTGTACAATAAACCTGATTATGTACGTAAAAGTTGGAAAGTGTCATCTGGCTAGTAATACAAGAATCCACGGTGACTGAAGCAGCCGGATAAATAACAAGGTGCACACTTAGCTAGATACACAACTTTCATCTGCCAACGCCAAACTAAATATACTTACGTCACGTAACACATTAAGAGTAGCAGATAATGGCCATCTTTACTTAAATATATATATGTATTTTATATGGTTAACTTGATAGTCTGTTAAAGTTTATGTGCTGCAGTGCTGCCAATTTAGCCATCTAGTGGCTAGATTACCTTGTTTAACCATTAAAAAATGAGTTTAGCCATTAACCATTTTTCAACTTGTTTTAAAATAATCATTTTTATTTTCTTATACAAATTTATAAAAGTAAACTAAAAATGTTTAACAATTAAAACGCATTTAATTTAAATCACAACTTTTAAAAATGTTGAAAAATCCATATCATTGTTTATATTGATGATGATGATGAAATATCTTTCAAAATAAAGGAACAGTATATTCCAATATTAAATTTATAAAATGGATCAACACAGTATTTACTATAAAGTTGCCGTCACTTTAATGGTAAAATGTTAAGGTAGAGAGGGTACTATGCATTTGTGCTGATGTTTGTAACACATTAAAATAAGTATATTTAAGTGTACCGATCCGATTAACTTAAAATCACTTACTGAGTCGAATTAACGATGTCCATCCGGCTGGCTGGTGGGCTATCTGACTGGCTGGCTGTCCATGTAAACCTTGTGCGCAAAGTACAGATTGCAGTTTTGTGCGCAAACTACAGATTGCAGTTTCATATTAATTTTACTGGAGAGTATGCTGCACAAAAGATCCTTTGGGTCGCGGTGCACATGGCCTTCACGTGTATACTACTACTGGAGAGTCAATCACTTGTGTTGTGAAAAATACACATAAAGCCTTCAAGAAATAATTTTTAAGTAGAGAAAAAAAGTATTGGTCTTAGATGCACAAATATCTCACAAAATTTGTTTAGGTCAAGAAAAGCGGAGCGGGTAGCTCTTGTTCCAAAACAAAAATTTTTTTGTTTTTGTGTTAAAAAAAGTAACCAAAATGGAAAAAAAGTACATGAGTACACATTGAGAAAATAAGTAACCATTTTTTGTTAAAAGTAACCAAAACGGCAACGCTGCTTCCCACCATTTTTTATTGTATAGTAACACTGTGCAACTTTTAACACTCAACGAGGTCAAACTCCTTTCATGTGGAATTTCTCGAAGTGTTTATTGAAACTAACAATACCATATGATACCTTTTGATACATTTTTGATACATTTTTGATACTTTTCTCGATTTTACGATGAAAAAAGGCATTTTCCATTTTTATAACGTACTGAAGAATAATAAATTTTATTATAAGGAATATTTTTTTTAAAGTTTACTTAAATGAATTTTCCACAGTTTGGCAGTTATGGGCTAAAATGGTGGAAACAGACACTTATAAAAAATTTAAATTTTTCGACATTTTATCAATTTTGAGGCAATATGTACTGTTTTCTCCTATTCAACAGCGTCGAACTGCGCCGAAGATAGGAAATCAAAATTTCGATTTGTTTCCGTGATATAATTTTGAGAAAAATTTTATGTCCTTCGGAAAAATCAAGTTTTAGCCAAAATATACATGAGACCATAAAATTCGACCGGCAGCTAAACAAGCAAAACCCAAATGGCGTTTTTTAGTTTCGATAAGTGTTTTTTTAAACTGCAAGAGAACTTAAAATGATAATAAAAGGCAGATACATATATATTGTTGGAATGAAATTTGTTTTTATAATCTGATAGATAATTTTATTGAATTTATTTTTTTACATATAATATGATTTCCGGCATTTCACTGAGTTACATATTCCATTCGATCGGACCAAATTTTGACAAGTTTTTCTGATAAATCTGGTCGTATGAAGTCAATATTGGCTTCCAATGCTTCAACAGTTGCTGGTTTGTCGGCTGTAGCCACTAAATTGACAAATCCCCATAAAAAGTAGTCCAGAGGCGTTTAATCTCACAAAGGAGGAGGCTAGTAAACAGGACTACTTCTGGAAATAAATTTGACACCAAATTGATTTTTGCGCCGTCTTTTTGGAACTAATTATCGTTGATGTTTGCTGATAAACTTTTGCAGAAAAAATTCAGTCAGACTGGCTCGATAGCGCTCGCCATTCACCGTAACGGCAGCTCCTTGCGCATTTCGAAAGATCGTGAAAACCGCACCAAAATGTCAATTTAAATGAATTTTATGGTGATTTGTTAACAGCTTGAGGATTGTTTTCGTTCCAAGTATGGCAATTTTGCTTCTTGATGAAGCGAAATTAGCTTGGAAAATGGACAAAGTGCTCTATGAACTTTGCGAACAGATTTATTTTTCTCAATTTTCCACAAAAAAACACCCTGTACTTAGAGAAATTCTACAAGAGAAGGAGTTTTTATTTTATGTGCAAACGCATTACCAGTGTAATGAGATATTTAATTGATATTGATATTTAATTCAACCATTCCAGTAGCCGGTAATTTTCTTGCAATAATTAGACAATTGCTTTAACCTTCATGAGGCCTTCGGGTCAAATCTGACCCATTTTGAAATAAAAATTAAATTTTTTCTAAGAGTGAGTAACTTATATTTTATGGCTTTTATTTAATTTTAAATGCCAACAACTACGTTAGGTTTTCAGAAAAAAATATATGCGAAAAAAATATTTTTGCACTTAACGTCCTTAGGTCATATTTGACCTGTAGCAAAATTGTTGAATTTTCCTTAGGAGCTTTGCCTGCATGCATGTAGTTCTTGATTTGACAGTTGGTTTGAAATATCACAGTATGACTGCAGACAATTGTTTTACATCGTACTAATTGGGACAAAAATTGCTAGAGAATCAAATTACTTTAGTAGGAACTATTTTATATGTAAAAACAAGATTGAATTGCTACGAGAGCTTTTGGCAACATCAGCTAAACATGGCTAGAACAAAAACTGTTTTGCCAAACGTCGACATTCCTTAGAAAATTTAGGTTTTCAACTTGCCGCGCCCTATATCAAGCGGCCAAAAACCATACCCAAAGACTTATTTTAACGAACAATTGCAAAAAAGGGCATGTAGTAGCTGAGCAGGAACAGCATTCGTCATCTTCAACCAAGACCTGGGAAAAAATATGTTTACCAGTCAAAATAATTCGTTGCCAATCATGTCACAAACATATACCTACAACCACTTTATTTTAAATGTTCTTTTGTATTCGCAATAAATGTTAACAGCTTCAATATACAGAATAAATCTAGAAAAAATATCAACTTTTAAAACATACTTAATTGAAAAAAAGTAAGTTTTTATATAAAACTTTCTATTTGGGTCAAATTTGACCCGAAGACCGTTAACGTCAGTAAATTTTAAGACCTTATGAAGGTTAAATGATGCAATGATGAGGAATGATTAGTATCAAATTGAGTTATTTTTATTAATTTTTTTTGTGGCTGTACAATACATTCTTCTAATGTTTGTTTGGTTTTTACTTTACAAGAAGAAGATTACATATTATATTGCGCTAACAACAAAGGCTATTTTAAAATTATTAAAAGTTAATATTTTTTGTCTCATTTTATGTATTTTTTATTTTTTTTTTTTTTTGGAACGTATTCGCAAAATATTTAGTTGAATTTGGCGAATACGGATGTTACAAAATAGCCGAATACTCGGCATTTCGAATTCGAATATTCGTAACATCACTATAAGTGTGTTGGGTGTGTGCATGAGTATACAAATGTATGACACAGCTGCCGAAATATTGATCTATTTATGTATGTATCTTAAAGTATTTTTTTTCTCTCTTCTACTTTTGTTACTTCTCATTGTCTTATTAATATTTATTTACTTCTGTTGTGTGTTTTTATCATATTATTTATTTTTATGTCTGGCTACATGTGCATGTATGTGAGTGTCAATACCCTGCAGGAAATGACACTAGTGAATCCGTACTGATTCACTTTTGACACAGTCACCAGTACTAGTGACTTATTATACCTCAGACAATGTTATTTACTATAGACTTTTAACAAGTGCGCGTCATTGAAAATCTACTACTGACGTTGGTACTATTGACTAGGTAGTTCTTTTGGGAACATATATAGACATTGGAACCAGAGAATCACTGATACATTTTAGTAAATCTAGTCTACACTTTTGGTACGAATTCATAACAATCTTTTTTTAATTGCTTTAGCTTTTATAGGAATTATGCTTCTCAGTTGTTATTTATATTCATTTTTCGTATTAAAGCAAAGATAGTGGCATATGTATTTGGTGTAGTGTAGTCACTGCCTTAATGATGTCACTAAAATTCCGACAAAACTGGTGACTTGGAGATACTTTCACCCAGGTTTCCTTCAGGGTAATACTTCTTAATTAAGAAGTCGGTATTGGGTGTGTGCATAAGTAAACGACTGTATGACACAGTTGTCGTACTATTCATCTTCATATTTATGTTTGCATCTTAACATTTTATATTTTCTTATACTTTTATTTATTTACATTTGTTGTTGTTTTTGTCTGTATTTGATTTATGTCTGTCTATCAGTATTTTATTATTAATGAAGTACGAATGAATAAATGTACATTTGCATAAATGTACTTAAGCCATTACATTTGCACCAGTCGGAACTTCATTGATATATGTGTGAATCTTTTATTCTAGGGGGTAAATGGTACAACTTTTTTTTTCGACCCGCCTTAGTATACCCTATTTTGGTATTAATGGACCAGCCAGCTTCCAGACGGACATCGTTAGATCGACTCAGAAAATGTTTCAAGGAAAAATGAAGGGTGGTCGGCCCTACATTTAACCCCTCTAGGAGTGACTCTGTGGCAGTTGTAGAACATTCTGTCAATTTGTATTACTCTGCAAAATGTACAATTATGTAAGGAACTTAAGGCCTATTTCACCACTCCTATTTAAATATCAATTTATGTTTAAAATTCCCTTTTCGTTACAAATAAATATAAAATTAATAATAAAAACTATTAAATATGAATTGATATTTAAATAGACGTGGTAAAATAGTCCCTTAGTTCTACTTTTAAATCTTAATTTTCGATCCATGTTGTACGTATGTACAGATTTATGAACATTGAACACACATTTTGTTTAATAGTTGAACGATGTATGGATCAAGCTGCTGCTGCAACAATTGTGTTTTTTTTTGTTTGTTTCTTTTTTTTTTTTTGTTTGTTTTAAAGATGTGTACTTAAAAATCAATTTAATCTGGGGCGTATGCCTTTTAAATGAAAACAAACAACAGAAAAAAAAGGATTGACATTTTTTAACTACAGTAGCCCGCACTACACAGCAGCATGTTTTTAGGTTTTCTTTCATAAAAAATTGTTTTTAAGTAAACAAAACATAGAAAAACGCAAAAATATGATGTAGTTATTCAAAAAATTACGTTTTAATATTAAAAATATATATACCTAAAATTTCAACTACTTATTTTAATATTTCGTAGGATAACTTTTATTGTGTAATACAGGCTTCAACCTTTTATTTTTTTAGAATTAACTAAGGTTTTTCTTGTTTCGGAACTAAGTTTGTTCCATTGGGATCTGTTTCAAATCGATAAAGGTGTTTGATCACGACTGTCGGAATAAGCCTCCATGACTTTGTGGAGGTGTAACTAGCATATGTGGAGTGTTGAAGAGAAGCCACGTTTTCATATTATTGGCTGTATGTTTCGGGTCGTTGTCTTGTTGGAAATAGTAGTCGTTGGAGTATTAACAGTTTTTTTTTTCAAATATGCATCTAAATAACATTGTATCAATTATTACAAAATTTCCAACACCCGACAAAGACACGCAGCTCCAAACCATAGCTCCTTCATCCCCATGTTTAACCTCCTTTGCCGCAATTTTTGGACTTTAAGCTTCTTCTTTTATTACGCCACACTTATATTGTATTTTGATTCATCTTTGCAAAAATTATGCCCTTGAGTCCGTTTACTTTATTTATGAGTGGTTTTTTCTTGGAACACATTACATCAATCCCAGATCAGTTAAATATCTTCGAACAGTATTGAATGAAACTTTTGGGTTTTGGTATTTTTCGAGTTCAACTGCAATTTTTGTGTCACTTGTTAACCGAATTTTTCAACGGTGCGCTTTATATATCGTTTATCTTTTTCGGTCAACTTTAGTGGCCGATTACTTACAGGCTTATCTTCGGATCGGTTCTCGTCTATGTTGCGTTGAATAACGCTTCTTAAGATTTGTGTTCCTTCCCATACAAGGCGAATTCAACTACAGGTGGTGTCGGAAAGTCAACAATCCAAAATCCACAGAAACAACATAGGGATTTTTGCATTGTATTGTTAGGTTTTACGGCTTGAAATGTCAACCATTCTTAGCAGAATATACTTATTCCATCATGATTATAAGCAAAATACTAGCAAATCAAAACAAATAGGTTCGAACTGTTAAAATTAGATGGCGTTTCGACACCACCTGTAGTTGAATTCGCCTTGCTTCTCAAACAAATCTACTAAAATTTGTCACACCTCAGAAGTAAACTTCTAACGAGGTATTATTTTCCTTTTTCACAAACATATTTAAGTTATAATTTAACAAATTTAATATATGTAACTTTTTGTGGTAAAAACAACGTTTTGGCTTTTGTTTAATGGCGATTTCTGCTTAACCGTTATTTCAAATAAACAATAACAAGTGTGCCCTTAGTTTTGCGTTGCCATATTATAAGTTGCTATAAATGTTACTGTTTTTTTAGGAATTTATACAAAATGTCATAATGTTTTTACAGAAAAATAAAGAACAACCTTCGCATTGATAATGGGCGTGGGGTTTGTCATACCATTTTTGCTAAAACAAATACCTATACAATCGTAAAATCTTAAAATAATGTTGCTGTTTCCTTAGTTTAACGGCCTACTTGTATTACTTAAATAAATAATAATCGTATTACTTATACATATGTTCTCCAGCTTTTTTTCTAGAGAATTGTCGAAATTATGCGAGAGTACAAATTTAAACTGGTTTTAAAATGGTTAAAAACATTTTTAAATATTTAATTTTAAGAATTTAACGTGGATATTTATTTAGTAAAATTTTTTTAAAATATGTCTGGTACTCTTTCTTATTTACAAATGTTGCTTACAATAAATGAAAGATATTTATGAATGTAAATATGTATGTAGAAATACCCTTGATAAGTGACCGATATTTTTCTTTTCTTTAGGACTAAAAGATTTTGGTAATTAACTTTTACAAATACATAACTATTTTTTTAAGGTTAACAAAAAATTTACAATAAATAAAAAGCAAAAACACCGGTGCTTCTAATAAAATTAAAACAAATTTTTATTGAATTAAATTAAAAAGTTTTTATAGGCAATTACCTATAGGAATTTTATTGTGCGACAAGACAAATGAAAATTACGAAAAAAAAAAACTTATGATCGTGACAATATCAAAGAAAAAGTACTTAATATTGCCGAATCGGGCTACCAATTCTTTCATTGATGTTCCGGATTTGAAACCTTATGATTATTTTCTACCTCTAACTTCAAAAACAAAACATCTCGACGGAGAAAAATTTTAATTCAAACTTTTTAACGGACAGAATTTGCCGTAAAAAATTTTAGAAACTTACTAAACTACATAAGAAGATCGATTATGTTGGAAAAAATAAATCTTCCTTACTCAAGAATTAGCAAACTTTTTGATCCGGCCTCGAAAAACACAACTATATTTGAAGTAAACATTTTTCAAATAACATTTCTTGCAAAAACACCGTCTACATTCAAAATTAGTACAAATTCCACTTGATTGCTTCAAATTGTATAAATATGCATACTAAATACGTAATGTTTCTAGTCATGTACATAAAGTATATTTATAATAATTGTATTTAGTCCAAAAGAAACCACAAATAAAAAACAGAAATATTGTCTCACAGTGATTTGTCTATATTTGCATTTTATTTATTAGGTTTATTGGCTTCTCATCACATTTCTGATCACCAGCTAATCGACCCGCAAAATGCATTTATTTGCATTATAAATTTCTATATTTAAAATGGGATTTTTTTTTTCTTGTCCACAATGCAGTTGAGGTTTTACCACTTTTTCCAGTTCTTAAGAATAAAAAAAAAATGTGATGATTTATGTTTAAAATTTTATTTTTAAATTCCTAATGTGCTTAAATAAGCAGAATTGTGTATGTTTTTTTTTAAGGAATTCTAAAAATAAAAACTCTATGAAAACCAGAAGGTTTTTAAAACGTATCTTCTTCTACATCATTTTTAACATTATAACAATTTAAAATTTTTACAATAATTTAAGAAAATAACTAATCGATATGGGATTTTCCACTTTTTTAATTTTCAGGAGAGGCGCCTGAGTTTTTCAAAGAAGGGCATCTCGGTTACAAAAATTCAATACGATCCAAAATTAAAACGGACCTTTGAAAGTACATATTATTAATAAAATCTGGCACTTATTTCAGAGATCGTTGTGCGGGCCAAATTTAGATGAGCTTAGTGCATACTGCTTAAGAATTTGTTTTTTGTTCTAACACAGCGATGATGAACTTTATGCTTTTCTTTTTTTATATATGTATGTGCTTTCAAATTCATAATGCTTTTCTTAAATTCAACTGGAAAATAGTTCGTAATATATATATTATGTATATCGCTTAATTTCTTTTCACGTTTAAACCATTTATTTGAACGAAGCTCCAATCACTCATGATTTTGAATTATCTTTTTGTGCTTGAAAAAGACCCTGGAACTAGGATGCAGCATCTAAAAATTTCTCTACAAATGTTGCTTCTTAAATTTAAGGTAAAAATTCTCATTTTAAAATACCTTTTTTTTTCTATATATCAAATTGGATTTTATCGAAAATATTCTCATCGGAAATCGAATTGAAAAATTTTAAATTCAAACTTGTTTAATTCTGAAATAAAATTAAATAATCCCATTTTTAAAGGTTGTTTTCTGAGCTTAATGTAAAAAATTTCATTCAAAAATTTTCTTATCTGAAATAAAATTGAAAATTTTTAATTGCTCTTTTCCTAAATAGGTACGTGTTAATGGAATGTTTCCACTTACACATGAAAACGCTTTAGTACTAGTATGTTTAAATTTATAAATATTTTTTAGATATAAATTTTTCATATTATTCGAATGTGTATTCTATGTCAAATACAATCCTCAAAAGCTTTTATACTTTAATAGCCTCATTCCTTCAATATTTCACAGGAATATTTTCTATGCACTATCAGAATTTTTGTTTTGTATATTTCTGTTACGAAGCTTACCTTAGCTATCCTTTGGTTAGCAATGAAGTAAATTGTAAAGAAAATTTATACAACTATTAGATACCAGCAGAATGTAATGCATTTTCTGGCCCGCTACGGCCTTCGTCAGCATTCTTTGTATCTTATAACTGGATAGTGCCTATTGTAAATTTTATGTATTTAACTTAATTATTTTAACAAATAGAATCTGGGAATTTATTCCTCATGGTGAGTTACATTTATTATATAAATTTTTCATATTATTCGAATGTGTATTCTATGTCAAATACAATCCTCAAAAGCTTTTATACTTTAATAGCCTCATTCCTTCAATATTTCACAGGAATATTTTCTATGCACTATCAGAATTTTTGTTTTGTATATTTCTGTTACGAAGCTTACCTTAGCTATCCTTTGGTTAGCAATGAAAATGCATTACATTCTGCTGGTATCTAATAGTTGTATAAATTTTCTTTACAATTAACTTCATTGCTAACCAAAGGATAGCTAAGGTAAGCTTCGTAACAGAAATATACAAAACAAAAATTCTGATAGTGCATAGAAAATATTCCTGTGAAATATTGAAGGAATGAGGCTATTAAAGTATAAAAGCTTTTGAGGATTGTATTTGACATAGAATACACATTCGAATAATATGAAAAATTTATATAATAAATGTAACTCACCATGAGGAATAAATTCCCAGATTCTATTTGTTAAAATAATTAAGTTAAATACATAAAATTTACAATAGGCACTATCCAGTTATAAGATACAAAGAATGCTGACGAAGGCCGTAGCGGGCCAGAAAATGCATTACATTCTGCTGGTATCTAATAGTTGTATAAATTTTCTTTACAATTTACTTCATTGCTAACCAAAGGATAGCTAAGGTAAGCTTCGTAACAGAAATATACAAAACAAAAATTCTGATAGTGCATAGAAAATATTCCTGTGAAATATTGAAGGAATGAGGCTATTAAAGTATAAAAGCTTTTGAGGATTGTATTTGACATAGAATACACATTCGAATAATATGAAAAATTTATATAATAAATGTAACTCACCATGAGGAATAAATTCCCAGATTCTATTTATTTTTTAGATATTTAAATATTTTTGTACTTTGTAGTTTTTATGTGTACAGCTGGCAAATTGTTGTTTTTTTTATAAATAATATACTAATGCAGTGGTATTTACTAGTTTAACTGCTCTACAATTGGTGATAATGAAACTATCACAATGTCTGTTATCATCAACATATTGAAAATTATATGCATTATAAACCGTTGTCGTTAATTCAGTTTATTTTTAAACTTCAATTGTATTTTTGAACTTATGTTTAATATTTATTTAAAAAATTTAGAAATTTTCATATAAAAGTTTGTATAAATGTTTAATTTTTTTGCAAAAATTTTAGCAATTTCCGGATAAATGGATATCATTGAAATATTGGCTGTACAATTCAATTCTTACTATTTGACAATACAAAACATTGCACGAACATTTTCTTCTTGACAATAGTTTCTACATGGCGAATTTTTTTCTTACAACGTCAAAAATAATTTTTTACTGCACTGAAAATAGGGAATTTTGATGTAAAAACATTACAACTTTATGTTGTAGACAAGAACATTCGCATAAAACAAAATGTCGAATTACATGAAAATGGCCTCACATAGTTTTCTTAACATCGGAGCCCTTTGCAATCTACACTGAAAGAATTTTCTTCACGGATCCAATGGATTTTGACATTAATCCAATGAAAAATTACATTAAAATTCAACCTATGTAACGTTTCATTGGATTAATGAAGATTATTCATTAGCCCCCAGTTAACGAAATGTTTCGAAAAATCGATGAAAATGTTGCATTAACTTAATGCAAGAAACTTCAATAAAACTGTGACTTTTTGTCATCACATTAATGAAACATTTCATTAACATAATGATGAAGTGTCAAATATTTTATGAAACATTTCATTATTTTAATGAAAAGATTTTTGAATTTCAATGAAATTTGTATCTGTTGGTAACTGCGCAATAATAGCAAACCATTAATCTAATGTAAATTTTACATTAATATTATTAAAATGGCATAATATGGTGAAAAAAATTATTTTATTTCTTTTATTTAAATATTTTTATTATTGCATTTAATAAGATTTACAAAAAATCGAATAAAATATTGCTTGTTCAATTTAAACTTTAATAACATTTAGTTAAAATAGCTAGCACTTATTTGTTTAAGAAATTTCAAGTTGTCATTAATCCAATAAACATTTTTTACGAAATTACGAAACTCAACTTCATAGTGTTAATGAAATTGCTTCACAAAAATTTGTAAATTTTCATTCCCGTAATGAAATATTTCATTGAATTAAAGAAACAAATTTAATGAAATTGATTCATTAGATTTATGAAGCATATTTTTTTCAGTGTATCAGAGAGTTACCAATTTAAAATCTTTGACAAACTTGAAAAGTACCATTGTACAGGGTTGTAGTTTTCTCAAAATAGGATGCAACGTCAAGGCTCCTACGCACCAGCTTAATGAAGTCGTCAAACACAAAAAGTTCTTCCAAAATCATAAGGCATTGAACCTCTTGAAATAAATGGCTGGAACGTGAAAAAAATGGAGTGATATCGCAGATAAATAATATATAGTTATTACAAGCCATACATCGTTCGTACAGCTGCTCTGGGTGGAGCAGCATCTCGCGCTTCATTATCATTATTTTTTAAGGCCCATCAAGCCGTCTTTGTTTGTCCGCCTTCACACGTTTTATGTTTCGTCCTAATTGGTAAATGGATAAGCGTCGCAGAACTGTACCGAGCTATAGTATTCGGTGATCTAAATTAACCAATTGTTTTTTACCTAACTTTTTTTACCAACTAAAGCTCATTGTAATAATAAAAAGCAGCTGATTTTAAATGCTTCGCCTTCCTACATGAAGGTGTAAGTTGTTGATAGCTTGTGAAGGAGGCTTATCAGGCTTAATGCCGTAACTCATAGTGGCTTAATAAATATTTTGTGGCCAAATAATCCCTCTTCAGTGGCTTTGCTGTTGAAGGGTAACTTAAAATCAAACCAAACCAAAGCAGATATATACACACATATATATCTCTTACACTGACATAGATATTGGCAACAATTTTCGGAGATCAGACAACAATTTATCCACTTAACGGCCAATTTCACCAAATTCAATTGAAACTTACTAATACTTTAACTTTCAGTTAACAATATGTTTTTGACAGTTATAACTGATGGTACATTATAACTGAACTTGGTGAAATTAAAACTTTTGAAATATACCACCAGACAAAAAGTTTTTGTTTCATCCGCGTTTACGCCCAGACCTTATCCTGCCTGAATTTGGTCGATTTGAAACAACCTGCCTGTAATAAATCCAATTTAGTGGAAATATAAAATTGTTCAAATTTGTTTCAGACCTCAAAAAATTAAAAATTAGTAATTAAATAAAAACAGTAAAATATTAAAAATAGGGTTTTGCTAGATTTAGCTGCTAGTCGAATTTTATGGCCGTATGATATTTTGACTATAACTAGATTTTTTCGGAGACCATGCAATTTTTCTCACAGTTATAACTTGGAAGCCAACTAGAATTTTGTTTTCCTGTCTTAATTGTAACTATAAACTAGTGGAAAAAGGTTTAAAACAAACTAAACCGAAAAAAGTGCGTCAAAATTGCTAAAATGTCGAAAAATTTAAAATTTGTATATCTATCTTCAACGTTTTTGTCCCATAAGTGCCAAAATGTGAAAAATTCCGTAAAGTAATATTCAAAAAATATTCCTTATAGTTCATAATTCTTCAGAACATTAAAATACTGGAAAATGTTTTTTTACTTCTGTTGAATTGTAGGGACTTTTGTTTATTGATCTAATTTCTTGATTCTTTTTTCCCATTCAAATAATGTTTTTCGGTTCAAAATTTTGGATTTATTAAGATTGATTTATTTATCCATGTGCTCCGAAAAATATTTTTGTCCGGAGAATAATTTTTTTACTGAAGGTAAAAAATTGTTCTGCAAAACATTTCACAAATTTCGGAAAATTTGTAAGGAAAAACAAAGCTACCATATGGTTTACATATGTAAACAATTATACAAAATGGGAACACATTATTAATACATATTCTTCCTGGCTTTTTTAATTCCTCAATAAGTTTCAGAGAAATATTTTCTTTTACCTCAATTTTTATTTAAATTTTTTTTTAATTATTCAGCAAAAAAAAAACAATAAATGTAATAACAACGTATGCGAAATAAAATATGGACTGACACATAAAGTTTTAATCCGGTATCAAAAAATGCTAAAATACACAACTCAAACTTGGTTTAAAAACAGATAATTAGCCAAATAGATAGGTTTTTTCATATTTTGAATCAACCTACGAATATCGTCTTGAATCCTCTTTGTGAGTTTTTCTAAAGCACCCATTTAATTTTTATAATAAAACAGTCCAGGTTTCTTGGTTCTTATCCCTTTTTGTAGATATTTATTTTCAAATTCGACTTAAAAGTTTCAATTGGCGTCCATTCATGACCAGTAAAGAAGCTTTTTCTTTGATTATTAATCCACACAATAATAGAGTCACACTACTGAATATACCTGTTATTGCACAGAAAGAAGTTTATTTCTTAAAACAAGAAAATCCAAAAATAATATTTTTATCTTAACTTATTTTGTTCGTATTTAGTAAAATTTTCTTAAATAAACAAACATTTTCTCTTGATCAAAAAATTCACGTTTTTGGTATATGTTCAAAAATTTCTTAAAACAAGAAATCCAAAAGTTGCTAGTTTTCATTAAAAACTTGCTGACCCGACAGAAGTTGTCCAGTTGTCCTAAATTTAAATAAATTTGCTTCTTCACGACTTACAAACAACAAAAAATACGGATATTAGGTATGCCGAGAAAGTGAGCATAAAAATGGGCGTGGTCAAAGAACTTATTCATGCATATTTTTTGAACTTAAGACGTTATTCGTACTAAGTTTGAGCGGAATCTATAAAAAAATTTTTAAATCCCATAGAAAAAACACAATTTTAGTTTTTTCCGAATTTTAAAATTTTCCAAGCCACTTTTCCAATTTTTCTTTCCATAAAAACTTTTTGCAGACTATTAATACATTTCGATTAGAGAAATCGGTCGAGCCGTTCTCAAGTTATGCGCTTAGCAATGTGTGCGGCCATTATATCACCGAAAAAAACGGAACTGCTTCTTTTCTTCATTGCAAAAGTCATATGAAGATTGCTATGGACACCGAGTACTATATGTATTTCATGTTGATTGAATTTATCTAGGTCTTCTAACGTAAAGAATTATAGGTTAAAACATTTGAAATATTTTATACTTAGAGCATTTCTTAATTAAATTTAGAATTCTTCTTCTTCGAAGCCTAGCTATGGATAGAAACAGCGAGCCTCAAATCCGATTGGTTTTTTTGGCTAAGTACAAAAACCAGCTTCGGAAAACATATGCGATAAACTTACATAACGAGGTCTGCTGATGGGTTTACACTTGCAGTTCTACATTCACCAGCTCTAGTCAAGTGCTATAAACTTCACCAGAACACTCAACCTCAAGTATGGGTTCCCAATCAGAAAGTTCAGATCCAGCACTACCATCTATAACTGAAAATGACGAGATAATCCCACACAAAGATTTCTCGCCGAGTCGATGGAATATAGACCAGCTTAATGATGTAATTAGAGACCTTGGATAGTCGAAAATATCTTCGGAATTACTTACGCCCCGGATGAAAGAAACAGATTTTATAAATAAAGCAACTAAAGTTTCTTATTACTGTACTTGGGAAAACAACTTACTTCATTATTTTGTTAAAGAGGATGATTTTGTGTACTGCACATATATTTCTGGTTAGATGCCAGCCATGGGCTTTCAGAGCTACGATTAATAATTGCATTGGTCATGAAGAAGATAAAGTATGATGAACCTAACTGGACATATTGTGTTGATCTTAAGATGGTAAAGCAGAACATGGGATATGTTATAAATGTGGCTCTAGTGCCCCAAGATCGTTTCATATTAAATCACTTATATTTATATTTCAAGAAAGTTTCCTAATCTGAGTATGGAAAAGATGAAAGCAGGCGTATTTAACCGCCCACAAATTCGCAAATTGGTCAAAAATACTGATTTTGGCAGTTCAGTGTCAGAAATTGAAAAAATGCATGGGATTCGTTTGAATGGGTTATTCAAATTTTCTTAGGAAATAACAAGGGTGACGATTACATTGCGCACGTTGCTGGGATGCACACATGATGGCTGAGTTCCAGAGTTTGTAGTTTATAATAATTATTTTTTTATTTTCTTTTTTATTTCTTATAATAAATATAAAAAATAAAAAATAAAATTTCTACTGTTTAATACATTTAAACTTTTTAAATTCAAATGTTTTTCCGAAGAATAGAAACAGTATTGTACAATGTACATGACTGTTTTGATGTGAAAATTTGTACATAGCATAGGGAAAATGTTTTCAAAATTCAATAAATCGAAAGAAGAACATTGATTACTCAATTTTATGTATGTAGTATATCAAGCATAAAACTAAAATTTTGTGAAAATTGTGAATTAATTCGAAAAGAATTAATCGATTTTTATGATCGATATCTCATTTTGTTGCTATTTCATGTGGCTTTGTGATTAAGCAATAAATCTAATTTTTGAAGTTTTCAATTTTTCATGATTTTTTTAAAACAAAAATATTTGCTATTTTCACGTAATAATATATTTGCTTAATTTTTTTTTAATAACTCCGAAACTATTCGGCCGATTAAAACGCGATTAATAAACGGATTAAAGGTTATGTAAATATACATTTTTGTGAGTTGATTTTAAGAATATCGGACTAACCCTTTTTGAGTTATCATTAATTATGCGAAGAAACTTCTAAAAAAAATTATAATTTTACTAAAAACAATTTTTTTTAAAAAACCCCTTCATAGAATTTAAGATTTGGGCCATATTTGTGCTACTGGAACCACAATACTTCAAAATTGTATAGTGGTTTTTCAAGCCTTTGAAATTTTTTCGATTTGATTGCCTTGTGTGATTAACTGCAATGAAATTTATTGTTGATGGGATAAGCTATTCCTATGCGCATTTCACTGGTTGCTTAGGCCAGATCATCAGGAAACTTCATCCATAAAGATTTTGGAAAAACTAAAGATATTAAACCAAATAAAGCTGTAAAGCGTATAAGAATCATAAGCAACAGCTCTACTTGTAACAATATCAAAGTTTAAACAAAAACATCAATAAACAGTGAGTTTATCTCTTCTTACATTCCCCACTACAATTGATTGGAATTCTTCCAACATTAATTGTAGTTGTAAGTAGGTTAAGAAAAAACAAAATGCAAAAAATCAACTTGCAAAAGCATGTTGCCAGGTAGTTTTTTTAGGCCGTGCACTTGCCAGTTTATTATCAAAAGTAATTTTTGATAATGTTTTCAAGTGTTTTTATCAAGAATAAAAACTGGGAATTAAGCACGAATAACAAAATCTTTTAAATTAAAATTTTGTATTCCCAAAAATTACTTTTGATAATATACTTGTTTATTATTCATTCAATTTGTTGTTCATTTAGAATATTTCAAATTTATAATATTTTATGTACTATGTACTACATATAAATTATTTAAGAATAAAATTTTTATCTTCATAGGGTACTTAGATTGATTAGTCGATCTTATCAGTTTTTTTTTTCTTTATCTACCTCTTTCTGTTGACATTTTTACTTGCTATTTGATTATTTTTTTTATAATTTTTAATTTCTTATCAGTTTTGAGTTAAAAATAATTTTTTGCATATACATAGTATTTTTTTAACTTGTATACTTTTTTTCGTTTTGTTTTGCTCACATTATTTGTTTTTATTTATTTAAATATTTTGTAAACTGTATTTTTTTAAGTTTTTTTTAAATAGAAAATAAATTTAAATAAACTCAACGTCAACACAAATTTAGTTCGTAACTTAGACAAATAAAAGCAAAAAATCATTTTGCCAACGTCAATTAAATTTTTTTTTTTTATTATTCTTATTAATTGTGAATTAAACATTTATTTGGTTTTTGCAGTTTAATGTAAAATATTGATTGGAGCCTAGACTGTGCATAGGTAGAACACATACATATATATGTAAGTATGTACATTCATACTTATGTACATATTTGCGAACATACATATAGTATAAACAATATTGGTTTTAGGGACCGGAGCAAAAGTTCTTTGAATGTGTTTTGTAAAGGAATTTAATTTCACTTTACATTGGAATTTTAAAATTCACCTTTTAAAAAATACTTAAATTAAAAATACTAAATTTAAAAAAAAAAACAATATTGTCAAATAAACAAAAAATTTGTTCACAGAAAAAATTATTAAGCGGCCAATAAATACACTTGCAATATTATTGTATATGATATTCGCCATATTATTTCCATTTTGTCCTATATTATGCAATAAGTCGCCCAATGGTTTCATTCATTCAATAAAATGGTGAACATAACCTATAGGAATAACATAAAGAACATTGTACAATGTTGCCCACACATTTCACTTTCTTTTCGTTGTGCAATAAAAATCAAAAGTCTTTTGATTGTTGCCTATATATTGTGCCACCTTCGAATATCACACACACACATTAGCGATATAATTGTACAATACGTAGAATTGAACAATTTTATTGCAAGTGTATGAGCTGCTTTAGTAGTTTTTTATCTATTAAAAAAGGATTTAAATTTAATTGATGTGATAATTGAATCAATTATTTTTTTGTTGAAAAAAATTAAAAATATAATTTTGGTTTAATTAACATTTTAGTTGTTTTGAAATTAATTTTTAATTAAAATATTTATTAAGTACCAAAAATTTGTTTCGTTTAAAATAAAATAATTTAAACTTGTGGAATTGTGGTTCGAAATTGTCAAAATCTATCAACACATTTTTTGAAACGGCAAAGTTTTTGGATCATTTTTATACCCATCACCACAATTACCTGTAAAGAGGGTATACTCTTCATCTCAGACCTCATAAGATATATATATATTCTGCCTGCTGGAGTAATTCTTCGTCGATTTAGCCATGTCCGTATGTCTGTCCATCTGTCCGTCTGTTGAAAACACGCTCACTTTCGAAAAACTCAAAAAAAAATGAACAAACTTGATGTCAAATTGCTTGTAGTTATCCTAAGCAGTTTGGGATTGAAATCCAGCAAAATCGGTTCAGTAGGATCAGAGCTATGAATCAAAATCTGGAACCACCACCTTAAAAAATTGATAATTTTGTTACAAAAACTAACATAAATAAAAATTTCTTCCAGCTTAGCTTCATATGGCTAGAAAAAATGTCATCCAATTTTGTGAAATACGGCCTATAATTTACCTTAGATCCCATATTTAGCAGCCTTCTAAAATTCACTATAAGCGCTAAAACTAATTTCACCGCTGTATTGAAATTTATGTTTTTTAATACCAGAAATCATTCTGCAGAATTTTGGGATGAAACTGTTACGAATCATGATATTTTACTCAAGCTATTTAAAATTTCTAAAAAAAGCATAAAACTTTCTGATTGTCGGTCAATAATTTAATATATGTCTAAACCGCAACCAATTTTAATGCTGATGTCTGTTTTTATAAAGATAAATTAATAACAAATAGATAGCACTCCTCCAATATTCGCACTGTCGGTGGAGGGTATCAAAGATTCGGCACAGCCGAATATAGCACTCTAACTTGTTTTAATAAAAATTAAAAATATCATTTATTGAAAAAAAAATATTCACAATTTAAAATTTTTAGTAACCAATATAATCAATTTGGTAATAGGTGCCAAATCAACAAATGGGTTGCTTGATTCTATGAATTTGGTATGAATTTGGTGATTAGAGACAATTCTTAATTTTTTCTGTGTTTAAACGATAGTAAAAGCAGAATTAATTAGTCTTTACTTTCTGTTTCTGTTCTTTTCTGTGCCGTTCTGTTACGAAATTTTAAATTTCACTTTTTAGTTTTGCACCGTCCCCTATTTTATTTCAATAACTTAAATATACATAAATTTGATCAAATTAAATTTTATGAATTCTAAAAATCAAAAAAAAAAATTGTTTCAATATCCAAATATGTATTTTTTTATTATTTAGTTTGTTGTCGCTTACAATTACGTAACAGAACAAAACAAGTTAGAGTGCTATATTCGGCTGTGCCGAATCTTTGATACCCTCCACCGACAGTTCGAATGTTTAAGGAGTAATATCTGTATGATGTCTTTTTATTATTATTATCTTAAACTGTGACGATTTGTTATTAATTATGGTTTTAGGAGACTAAACTGTTTTCCGGGAGTAGGGCATATATGGGGCCTAGGGTAAATTATGTACCGATCTTCACGAAATTTCACAGTATCATTTATAGTCCTATAAAATTGTGACGAGCCAAAATTTGTTATGATTGCAATATTTTTTACGGTTTTAGGCGTACTAAACTGTTTTCCGGGAGTAGTGTTTATATGGGGCTTAGGGTAAATTATGGACCGACCTTCGCGAAATTTTACAGTGTCATTTCTAGTCGAATAAAACGGACTTGTGCAAAATCTTATGTCATTCCGTGCATTTTTGCATCATTTATGTTAGTTTTTGTAACAAAATTATCAAGTTTTTGAAGGTGGTGGTTCCACATTTTGATTCATAGCTTTGGTCCTACTGAACCGATTTTGCTGAAACTCAATCCCAAACTGCTTAGGATAACTACAAGCAATTTGACACCTAGTTTGTTTATTTCTTTTGAGTTTTTCGAAAGTGAGCGTGTTTTCAACAGACGGACAGACGGACAGACAGACGGACATGGCTAAATCGACTTAGAATTACTCAAGCAGCCAGAATATATATACTTTATGGGGTCTGAGATGAATAATAAAAAGTTTCACACGGAATGACAAACTTAGTATACCCTCTTCACAACTAATTGTGGTGGAGGGTATAAAAACTAATCAATCTCACAGGTTTTTTAACAACTAAAACAAATCAGCTGATTCGTAGCAGAACAGAAAGTAAAGACTAACTGGCTATTCCCAATACGCACAACAACATTTAAAACAACAAGTAAGAGTGCTATATTCGGCCATGCCGAATCTTATATACCCTTCACCATGATGAGATAATAACAAAAAGTTATATACATAAATAACGTTCTTTAGATAGGTATAAATAAATATTAATTGAGCCACGCCAACTTTTCATTTCGCCATGCCGAGGAATATAAAAAAAACAAAAAATTTATATATGTACCTAAGCCCGTTTCATCTTTTGCCAAAGTTGATGTTTAAAATTCGTTTTATAATCTTAAAATCGTTTTTTAGAACATAAAAAATTAAATAAAAAAAATAAAAAAAAAATTCTTTTTGGGATTCGAACTGGCAATATCATCAGTCTCAGGAGAGAACTTAACAACTCGGCTACGGCTTTTACTGAAGAAGCGTTAAATTGAAATATATTGAGTCTATGAGTTTATTTCTTTATTTGAGCGGCTTATCATGTACATGCATTAATATGTATGTGCATGCGTAAAATTAAACACATTACAAATAAAATCCACCACTTGTATGAAGGGTATAAAAAAACAACAAAAAAAACCACATTACCAACACTGTATTGCCATAGCCACTGTATGGCCGTAGAACCCAAAATTGAATTGGTTTGTATGGTATGTTTATGTCGTTTTGGTAATACAGTGTTGGTATGGTAATGTCACGTCTTGGACCTTTAAAGGAAAAAATTTGAGGCAGTCGTGGTTTTTTACTTATATCTCAGCCATGTGTAGACCGATCTTGCTGAATTTCAATAGCAAACAATTCCGGACCATATGTGACATAAATGTATAATAACCTGGCCGCCACCATATATGGGGTCTTCGGAAAATCAATTTCAACGGACAGACGGACATCGTTAAATCAACTTCGCTCCTCATAAGGACCCAGAATATATATACTTTATAGGGTCTAACATCAATATTATAGAAATTACAAACGGAATGACAAACTTATATATACCCTATTCACACCCTGTGGTGAAGGGTATAAAAACATATTCTAAAAACTTTGTTTTTGTTTTAAATGTAATTGTACGAAAGAAAGAATTCTTTCGCACATCGGAAATTCTACCTTAACGCAATTGAACAAAATTTAAATATGTAGCAAACATTCTGACATATTATATTAATTAATTAACTTCTCTCATAAAATTTTGTAATTTGTATGTCGCTTAAGATGAAAAAGAAAAACATTTTCAAGAAAATGTATAAAAACAAAGAAAAATGTCGATAAGCCTTAGTATACCGATCGACTCAGAATCACTTTCGGAATCGATTCAACGATGCCCGGCTTGCTAGCTTGTTGTCCGTGCATTTAAACAATGAATTTGTTGTACATTATTTACTACCAGCGTTGCTGTTGTGGTCATAATATGCAGTTTAGCTCTTTTTTAGAGGCCCTTGCCCCTTTTTAATGTACCATGTTGTTCATTTGTAATCAATTACTTTTCAACCCCTTTCGAAATAATATCACGGTATTGTATTAATAAAATAAAAAAAAAACAAGTAAGAAAGTATAGTCGGTTAAGCCCAAGCATATGATACCGTACACCCATGGGCAATCATGAGGTTAAGATTCACGTAAAAGTTTTTTGTGCCGATTATAATTTCGATATTTTCATCTAAATGCAATTTGTTTGCCTTTATTTAAGTGATTTTAGGATGGGGGCTTATATGGGATTTATGGTTAATTTTTGAATGATCAGAATCGGTCCAAAGTTTCTCATATTCAACATACAAACTTCTTTCCAGAAAAGAGGGTTTATGAGTCCGTAATAGAATTCACAGTCAAAAAGTTGTCTGTAATACTGCGGTGTAGGGTATCATTTGGCCGGGCTTGATCACTTAAATGTATAAATATTATTTATGAAGTTTACAGCGATTTATCAGTAAAGGATCTAGTATACGGGAAACGACGACAGTTTTGGTATTATCTCTATGGAAAGCCACACGTGATAAATTTTGTCCTACTACCAAAATGTCATTATTAAAACAACTCTAATAGAAATTTAGCGTCTTATAGTAAAAGCTTTTTCGTAAAATATATCTGGTCTTAAGTGCCCTTTTAAAATAACCTTTTTAAAAAAAAACACTGCTTTTTGTGTTACGTTGTCAGGCATAAATTATAAGAGCTTTTCAGATTGCCCTCGAAAGTTAAGTACAATGTAGACAGACATATGTATGTACGTAGGCGACATGACCGGTTACCGGTTTTCGTTGTTGTCTGTTGTTTATTTTTTTTCTACTTTTTAAATGCACAAGATATTAACTTTAAATTTCACAGAATATTAGCATATACTTTCATACATACATACAAAAATAATTTGCTTATTGGAAAAATACAAATAGCATTTACCATAAAACTGTCATAACCCACAATTTCAGGGAAAGTGCAAAAAACATTTTTTTTTTTGTCCCAATTCGGGATAACTGACTTAGCGAATAAAAAGCCAACAACAAATCAATTAAGAACCTTTCTGATATCGTCAGAAGGGCATAGGAGAGACAATTGTGAGGTAACATAACGACAGTGATAAACGACACAGATTAAATTGAACTCTACGGTCTTGGGTCACATGTGTTTTCAACATCAGCACATTTCAACTATAGATATATAAAATCTTTAGTTATCTTTTACTTATGACGTTATTCCTGCGGCTGGGAAAAATTAAGAAATAGGTATGTATAATTAAGATAACAAAAAAGTAAAACAAACGCCAACTGTTGTTTGTACACGTGAAATAAAATTACAAAACAAGAAAAATCCAATATCGGCGTTATTTTATAAATAAACATTTGTTTGAGCGTGACACAGTGGCGAACTTAAAAAAAGGGAAATTTTTAAGTGGTTTGTCAAGTTTAATAAAACTTCACATCATTTTGGATGAATTTTCATTTCGAATATACATACTTAAATACAAATAAAAGATTCTAGCTTATGTTTTTTTATGCCCTCCACAACTACATAATTGTGCGGGTATACTAATGGTGTTTTCTTTTCCACACAAAAAATATAACCTTTTGAAAAGGAGCATGTATGAAATGTCGTGCCAACCCTGTAATAATACTTTTTTAACACCTGACACAAAGTTTGTTCTTCATTTCTGACATTTTGATTTTAAGCCGATTAAGCGATTTCAAATAAATTTTAGGGTTTGTTTTCAATTTGGACTTTTAATCAATTTTATGGCTTGTTTGAAATATTTAAAATTTTCGCAACTTTTCGTTTTTTTTTGCAAACTTTTCCGAATTTTTGTAGTTTTGAAAGCTTTGGCACTTGCCGTTCTTCAGATATAAAAAAACAACAAAGGATTTTTGGGTAGAGAGTTTGTGTATTGATAACCTAGATATATATGTGTTCCAAATTTCAACAATTTTTCTCCTAACGTTCTTTAGATTTAAATAAATCTATTTTATGCTACACCCACTGTTCCAATCCCGTCCATATTTTGTCGGATGTCGTACAATGATTATCACGATGCTTGTACCTAATTTGGAAAAGTTAAATCTTGCCGTTCTCCAAATATATAGAAATCTTCAATGCCTTTGTATGGGAATTGCCAAGCCCACTTTTCCAATCCCGCCCACATTTGGTCGGATAATGTGTATTAATAACCAAGATGCTTGTACCTAATTTTTAAATTTTGGCTTTTGCCGTTCTTCATATACATATGTATACAAAAAAACCCCAACTGCAAGAGATTTTTGGGTAAAATTAGAGATGGTCGTGGATGTTTGCTCATATCTCAGTTATTTATGACCCGACTAGCTGAATTTAAATTTTAACGGAGTATATGTGACATGAATATATAACAAACTAGTCCCCGTCATTTCTGTGGTCTTCGAAAAACCTTTTTCAACATACAAACCAAAAGTTACTACAGGAAATATAGCAGAAAGATTCCATAACAATTTGGACCAGTTAAAGAGCCAGTGAGTTCTACTGTTTTAACTCAAAGAATTTCTACTGTCAACACCATTCGTATATTAAAGTATGTACATACATATGCATATAATTAACACTGCGATATATGTTTATACATACATATGTAAATAATTACATATGTATGTAAGTATACTGATAATTGTCAAATGACAAATCATCATATTGAAATGTACAAAAAAACAACAAAAATCTTTGTTTTTTACACAACTAGTAGCGAAATAATTAACCTGAATTTTTGTGTAGTTTCTGTTTAAACGTGAAGGCCATTTAATTGTTTAGCTAAAAATAATATAAAAAAAATTTGTATAAGTATATTAAAATATATTGTTAAATTGATTTATGTTTAAAATTTTTACTGACCGGAAGTTAAAAGGAGGTCATTGAGGTTAAGACATTGCAAACTTTTGGAGATCTAACTGTAAAAACCCGATTAAGAATTGGTTTTTCTAAATCTAGATCTATTAAATTTGGGGTTTTTTCTATCAGTAAATCAAATGTGTCAATCTATGTGTCAATCTAAGTCAGCAAGTAAAAATATAATTTATAAAGAATTTATTAAATTATTTTATAAATATCTTATTTAACCCAAATTTTTAATATTTTTAATTAGGCTTAAGTTCATTAAATTTAATTTTCATTAAATTATTTTTATGAAGAAAGGAATTTTACAACATGAAAATTAATTAAAATTGTTATTGATAATCCATCCGAGGAGATCGAGTGGTTGCGATCGGAACATGTCATGGTAACCTGCCGGCCGCGGTTCGAATCCCGGCCACGGTCAAGAATGAACGATTATCAATAACAATTTTAATTAATTTTCATGTTGTAAAATTCCTTTCTTCATAAAAATAATTTAATGAAAATTAAATTTAATGAACTTAAGCCTAATTAAAAATATTAAAAATTTGGATTAAAAACCATAAATAGTTCAACAAAATAACCACAATACTTATTATTGTTAAAGCTAAGGCACGAGCTCTATGTGTTCATTTGTCAAGTTGTGCTGAAAAAGGTCAACAATAAAAAGAAAGACAAAAGGGAAAAACAAAAAAATGTACTTTGGACTTCAAGAAGAATTCTTGACAAAAGTACGAAAAAATATAAGTAAAGAAAAAACATGTAAAATCAATTAAAATGGATATTCATTTAAAAAAGCAAATTTCGATCTACGAAAGGGTTAAAATAAAATTTGGTTTAAGGATTGATGTTTGACTATTGACGCAGTCGTCGATGGCTGCGAGTGTAAAACGGCAAATCCATTTGAGGAGATCGAGTGGTTGCGATCGGAACATGTCATGTTCGAATCCCGGCCACGGTCAAGAATGAAGGATTATCAATAGCAATTTTAATTAATTTTCATGTTGTAAAATTCCTTTCTTCATAAAAATAATTTAATGAAAATTAAATTTAATGAACTTAAGCCTAATTAAAAATATTAAAAATTTGGATTAAAAACCATAAATAGTTCAACAAAATAACCACAATACTAATTATCTTATTTAACATTAATCAATTGGACCCAACGATTAGTGAAGTATTTGATTAAAGTACATATTTGAAAATATTAGAAATATATTTACATATGCAAATTATTGCCCTTTAAACAACTATTTAAGTATTTAAAAGTATTTACATTAGGTGTGTACTCAACGTTGCGAGCCCGCGGGATCCCAATCTTACCGAAAACTGTTTCCATAGTCAAATTTTGGTAAAGTGAGAGAGCTTTAAGGAGAAAAATAGTTTTTTCTTCTTGCACGAAGTAGCCCGTAAATTTTCGATGGGCAGATTGGAAAAATTGTTAAGCAATCAGCTGTGTCAGCTGTTCTTTTGGGGCAGAAATTTGTTTTTTTTTTGTTCCTGTACTTTGAAAATGTTTGTCTATTAGTGAGAGAAATTTTTGTTTGCTCTCATTTTACCGAACTTCACGCAAAAATAACGGGATCGCACCTATTATGTCGAAGAAGCCACTAAAAAAAACTTTTTGTATTTAGTCTTCACCTCAAAATTGGATTGCGTTAATTTGAGGACATACATATTTATTTTGAAGTATGCTTTTGGATGTACAGGTTAAACTGGCTTATTATTTCTAATGTTTAATGCTATAGATAATTGGGGTATTCACAAGGGGTGCTATCATGTTATATTGTCATAATGTTCTAACATTTAACAATGGTTTAAAAATGTTGTTGTTGCTTTGTTAATAAAAGTGTTTTGAATTAATAGAACCAAGGCCTACAACAATACAAAAAACAACAGGAAAAGATAAACTCACTGTTTATTGTTGTTGTTTTTGTTTAAGCTTTGATATTGTTACAGGTAAAACTGTGGCTTATAATTCTTATTCGCTTAAAATCTTTGAATGAAGTTTCCTGACGATCTGTCCTAAGCAACCAGTGAAGTGCGCATAGGAATAGCTTATCCTTTCAACAATAAATTTCATTTTATCAATAGTATAAAATGGGAATGTAGCACATTTAAACGAAACCTTGTTAATTAAATTTTTGAATCCCAAGAAAAACTTTAATAACAGGCATTTTGTTTGTGCAAAATTCCCCGCCGTTGTCAAAATCTTACTACTTTTACATAGGTAAAACAAAAGGAAAAATGTGATTTGTGTGCATGTATGTGTGGCACAAAAACGTAAACAAAAATATAATGCATAAGGAAAATGTAAAAACTTTTGACATCGTCGAGGAATCAACCAAATAAACATCTGGCTTCTTGCGCAAACCTATTGGATAGACCTTGAATAGAATTTTGCTTGTTTATTGTGCTGTCGTAATTAATCAGAAGAGACCTGCGCTGAGCCGAGCCGCATTAGTTTTTGTAGCCGTCGCCGTTGATGGTATAGCTTTATCCGGCTAATATCCGAATTTAACCTGTGGCTAGCAATTTTTGCAACAAAACACTTGCGGCGTCAAATTATATCGGCTTAGGACTCTGATGTTTGGTAAAAAAAAACAAAATAAAATTTATTTGTGGAAAATAGTCAGATAACATCTAATTTAATTTATAAATTCATGGATTAAAATAAAAAAATATTTTGATGTTAGGTAAATATTTATTTTTTATATTTGTTTTAAATCAGCTGATTTAAATTCAAAATAGCACACTGAATTATGAGGGGTTGTTCACAACAGTCGTATTTTTCGTGTTATTATATTAAGACTTATGACTTTATGACATCTTGTGTATCCCCCAAATATAAAAAACTGTATATCAAATTAAATTCCTCATATGTCCTATGTTGATCTTAATATTGTCATGAGCTTCGAAAAGATTTAAAAATGTTGTGCTCAAGTTGTATTATTTATCATTGTCCACTGTAATATTTTTTTCTCGGCTAGATTTAGAAGCATGATTTTAAAAATTAACTGTGCATATTCTATTATTAAGATACATTCCTAGCAAAATAAAAATATGCCATAAGGCATATAAAACGTTTATTGGGTCTCATTAATAGGTAAGTATTAACCCTGTAAATAATATTGGACTACTTGATACATTTTGATCAAATGGACTACTTACATGGTCCGATGTAATGCAATCATGGACCACGTCTTTGTTAAAATAGATTTTGTAGTTAAACGATATGTCTTCGTTTTTCACGACATGTTTTCGTTTTTAAACGATTTCAAAACTAATCCTCTGGAGTATAGCATTGAGTAGTTTTAAGACTACTCCTTTGTAATGCAAAGCTGGGTTATATGGTCCTGCCCTAGAACATCGTAATGTTAAATTTTCCCATACATTTGGGCTACCTTTGGACAAGTATAGTCTCCTATGGGCCACATTTTACATGCGTGTATGGACTAGTCGCAATATTTGCAGGGAATACATAATTTGACACTAGTATCTTTAGTGTAAAAAACAGTGTTTTTTAAACCTTAAACAAATTTTAATCAAAATGGCATTACATTTGAAAATGATTTCGGGAATATGAGCACCACGGCTGTTCTTGACAAAGCGCATTGGAGGCGTTCAATTTTGGGTCATTTTTGAAGATGTTATTAATAATGTAGGGTCTGTTGTGGATTGGTCTCACTCCATATATCCTCCTCGGGGGATGTGCTACGGGTAGCTTTTTTTTTGCTTTAGCATCTTGAGGAGTCAGACCTCTTGGTCTTATATCCACTGGGGTAAAAAACTTGTGTATGCAACTTGGGTGCGCCAAACATCCAAATGACAGGGTTCTTTAGGGTCCAAAGGATTTCAAACGAGCTTAAAGTAGAACCATTATATTTTCTTTTCTGGTGCCACGGGGGTCTGAACATGCACACCGCTCTGACTAGCACGTGGTGACTGGGGTTAGATAGCTCCGGCTCTCAAACAAGGGGTGAGTGTATATTTTTGGCGGATTATACACTCGAATTGCGACCTGTTTGTGCAAATGGTCACACAGGGACATTTAGTGAGTGCATATATTAATTCATCATGTGGTTGAGATCCACCGTCAGATAAGGCCATATAGCAGGAGCTCACGTTAATCGATATCACAACTGTCTCACTCATATGCGGCAAATTTAAACCAAAAATTAATGAATAAAAATCACGAAGTCATCTACAAATTATTTTTAAAGTAAATTTGGATAATTTGGTAGCGTTGCTCAAGAGTGCATCTAATGTAAAGCCGTGTGGCAGCTCGTTTAACAGCTAACTCTTTCGTAAGTTCTATCCGCCTTAAAAACATCCTTGTTAATATTCTTAAAAAGTTATATTAGAAAAGATTCAAAGGTCGGTTATAGTTACATACCATCCGTAAATGGGAAAATCCCTTTTAAACAAAGGTTGGCAACCGATACCGCTTCAATACCATTTAAAATTGAATATCGGTATTGATGCCGATATGTACCGAAATAACCAATAATTTAACACCGTTAGTGATACAAATACAAACAAATTTTCGTATCTTTTCAAAATTTTGATTTTTTTTTAAATAAATAAAATTTGCAAAGATAATACAAAATTTAAGAGAAAAATCCCTTTGATAATTGGCACCATGCAAAAATGTGTCATCTAAATTGGAAACCCTTCTATTTTTTTTTTATCGAGCTTATATATATATATATATATATATATAACAAATAGTTTAATACCGATAAAACAATTATTTAAATATCGATACCGAAATTCGTTTCGGTTACCAGCCTTGCTTAAAACGGCTTAAATCTCTTAAATGAGATGTAATGGTAAGGTGTAATTTTTACTAAAGCTAAAGACGTCTTACCAGGGATTTTGTGATTTGTTAGACCTCTGGAAGTATAAATCCAGCCAACCCTATCTAGGACTTAAGATGTTTTAAAAAACTCTTTGCTGGCCAAAGTTCAATTCTTTTAATGATTGTGTGTGAAAGCATTGAGAAGTACTCTTGAGGGAAATAGGTGCAACCAATCAATATCTTGACTGAAGCCTCAATTGGAAGATATTCTTAAAATCGCAGCTATCTAGTATCACAGGAAACAATAATCCAGAAAATAAAATAATACCAATACTGTTTATTGGTAAGGCCCATTAGAGAACTATCTGCGGTTTAAACCCAAAAACCCGAAAAGAGAAACGTTGGTAATGAGGGGTTAACCTTAGGTGGAACCATAGGGACGAACCAGTAGACCACAGGAAAACAGCCTCTGGCTACTGACGCCTCAGTACTAGTACATTTTTAACCGATGATTAAATAAGGCGTGATTGCAGGTAACAACGGAACAACTGAACAAAGTATGTATTTGTAAAGACTACTGCATACCATTTGAATTACTAAGAAGTAGTCTTGTAATGGCTTTTCATTGTCTTACGCTTAGGTTTTTTTATGTTATTATTACAAACACACATTTTTAAGTTTTAAGAAAACTCAAACCTACAAAATTAACACGTTCGATTGAAATAAAACAAACAGGCTGTTTTTAATACTTTGTTGTTTCTTTTTTTTAATTTATGTATTTTATAGCAATTTATATCATGACGAGTAAACAAAAACAAATCTACAAATACAATACAAAAGATATTAATTAAACACATTTAAAAACAAGTAAGAGTGCTATATTCGGCTGTGCCGAATCTTATATACCCTTCACCATTGTGCGAGCAGAATACAGAGCAACTAGACAAAACCTAAATAATTTCTACATAAACGTACATATATACAATACATAAGACTTCATTATAAATTAAATTTAAAAAGTTAAAACTGGTAAATATTTTTTTAAATCGTTTCAGAACATAAAAAAATTAAAAAAAAATTTTATTTTTGAAAAAACAAGATTCGAACCAGGGCAGTTTTTAACCTAAGCAAACCCCCTAGACAACTGGACCATGAAGGAACGTTTTACGAATATCATTAAAAGTAAATATGATCAGTTTACAGTTCACAACTCAACACAGTTGAGTTGTAATTATTTTTGATGTTTTAGTACATCACAATAAGCAAAGTTGTAAACCATAATACCAAAATTATAAATCAACCACATATTTGGGTTGTGAACCATAATAGCTGGCCTATATTCACCAAAATAGTTTGTACCATGTATGTGTGTTTGTTTGGTTTCCTTTTGTATAGGCACTGTTGTCATAGCGTAGATTTATCTTTGTTGGAAGCAAAACGAAACAAAAATTCCTAGTTTCTATTTGTTAAAATTATTTCGTTAAATAGATGAAATAATAAAGAAGGCTGATAACGAAAATCATATTGAGCATTATGCTAGTATATATAAACAAATGTGAGGGGGGGGGGGGGAGAGACGGATATCGTTAAATCAACTTCGCTTTTCATAAGGACCCAGAATATATATACTTTATAGGGTGTAGTATCAATATTGTAGAAATTACAAACGGAATGACAAACTTATATATACCCTTTTACCTTCGGTGAAGGGTATAAAAAGAGTAATTTTTGGAAATTCAGTATTTCGGTTATAACTCAGCCATTTTTTAACCGATTTGACAGATTTATATACTGACGTGTTAAAGAAGAAATTTACCATTTACTTGAGTTATAAACCGTGGACTCGGGAAGATCTATTGTGTCCGAAAATGGGTATTTTCCAAAAAAAAAATTATATTTTGGTCATAACTTTTTTGTATCTGAACCGATTTTTCCGAAATTTTCAGAAAATATTTTCTACTAAAAATTTCCGATCTTTTGATATATAACGCGTAAGCATAGGTCATATGACAGTCCAAAAAAGCAGGTTTTTATACAATTTTTGATATTTTTTGCATGGGAGGTACCACGCCCACTTGTTCAATCCCGCCCACATTTTGTGGAATGCTGTATATTGATAACCTTAATGTGTGTACCTAATTTGGAAACTTTGGCTCTTGCCGTTCTCCAGATATACACAAAAAAGTAATAAAAATACAACAACAACAAGGGATTTTTGGAAAAAATTAGAGGTAGTCGTGGTTTTTTGCTCATATCTCAGCCATTTTTGGACCGATGTGGCTGAATTTCAATAGCAAGAAATGGTGGACTATATGTGACATAAGTGTGAAACAACCTAGCCGCTATCATGTCTGGAGTCTCCGGAAAACACATATCAAACGTAAGACGGACAGACGGACAGACGGACAGACGGACAGACGGACGGACAGACGGACGGACAGACGGACGGACAGACGGACGGATATCGTTAAATCAACTTCGCTTTTCATAAGGACCCAGAATATATATACTTTATAGGGTGTAGTATCAATATTGTAGAAATTACAAACGGAATGACAAACTTATATATACCCTTTTACCTTCGGTGAAGGGTATAAATATCAGACAAAGAAGTCGGACAACGACGCGACACACTGTTGACAGCAACGATTCATTTTATATTTTTAATACATTTCAGTTATTTTTGATTTGTTGCCATGTGAAAATAATTAAGAAAAAACCCAATAAGTTCATGACAAAAATAGTGTCTGAGGTGCATTTATAAACGATAATTTAAATAAAAACAAATTAAAAATAAAACATAAATAATTACAGAAAAAAATAAGGTATTTATTTCTTATTGGGCAACAATTCAAAATTATTCGTACAAAAGTGACACTTAAACGACATTTTTCTGCAAAATTATTTACAATTTTTTAAATAAATTATTTCAAAAAATTAAAAATTAACAAACAATGCAGATTTTAAATTAAAACAGATTTATAAAATGTGTTTTTCGAAAACGCATTTATAGCACAACAGAAAAAAATGTGTTTTTTATTTTAAGATATAAAAAAAATTTAAGTACCTATATTTTTTAAACATTTTATTGTATTTATTTCTTTATTTTTAAATACCAAAAAATTTTTACTTTTTGATATTCTTTCAATTAGGCTCGAGTTCATCAAATTTAATTTTCATTAAATTATTTTCACTGAGGAAGGAATTTTACAACTTGGAATGTTTATTAAAATTTACTGATAATTTTTCTTGACTGAGCTGGGATTTGGACGCGGGTTGATTTGTACATGTTTCAAGAATCACCACATTCTATCTTCAGAAAATCTTTGAGTTCTAACCACTGCACCACTGCGGTGCCCGCCAGCCAACAATCTTTAAACCAGTAGTACTGGTGGTTCGAAATTTGCTGTTATTATCATTTTTTTTTTTAATTTCTTATTTCATGTTGCCTACTTTCCTCTGTTTTTTCGTATTCTTTCTGTCAAGACATTGTCTTGAAAACCTGAATACATTTGTTTGTTATGTTTTTTTGTCCATTTTCGTCGACATTTTATTTGTACAAATTAAACTACAAATGTAAACATTAGAGCTTTCGCCATAGCTATTTTTAAGAACAATTTTGATTTTTAGTTGAACTGTTAATTTCTAATTTTTTGATATTCTTTCAATTAGGCTCGAGTTCATTAATCTTAATTTTAATTAACAAGGTTTCGTTTTAATGTGCTAAATTCCCATTTCATACTATTGATAAACTGAAATTTATTGTTGAAGGGACAAGCTATTCCTATGCGCATTTCACTGGTTGCTTAGGCCAGATCGTCAGGAAACTTCATCCAAAGATTTTAGAAAAACTTAAGATATTATACAAATAAAACTGTTAAGCGAATAAGAATTATAAACCACAACAATAATAAAAAGTGAGTTTATCTTTTCCTTAGTCCCGACTACATTTGGTTGATTTTTTGTCAACTCTAAATGTAGTTGTAAGAGGGTAAAGAAAAAACAAATTACTTTATTTTATTTTGCCAGTTCAGTTTTATTTACACTGCCACATGCATATTAGTTATCAAAGTTTTAAATTATTTTCACTGAGGAAGGAATTTTACAACTTGGAATGTTTATTAAAATTATAATATCTTATACGCTTAACAGTTTTATTTGGTTTAATATCTTTAGTTTTTCTAGAACGTTATGGATGAAGTTTCCTGATGATCTGGCCTGGGCAACCAGTGAAATGCGCATAGGAATAGCTTATCCCATCAACAGTAAATTTCAAGTGTTTTTATCAATAATAAAAACTGGGAATTAAGCACGAATAACAAAATCTTTTGAAATTAAAATTTTGTATTCCCAAAAATTGAAATTACTTTTTGATAATAAACAGGCAGTGCACGGCCTAAAAAAACACTTAATTGTCAACATCTTTTGTAAAGTTGTTGTTGTTGTTTTTATTTTGTTTTTCTTAACCTACTTACAACTACAGTTAATGTTGAGAGAATTTCAACTAATTGTAGTGGGGAATGTAAGATGAGATGAACCCACTGTTTATTGTTGATGTGTTTTGTTTAAGCTTTGATATTATTACAAGTAGAACTGCTATAAGTCTTATACGCTTAACAGTTTTATTTGGTTTAATATCTTTAGTTTTTCTAGAACGTTATGGATGAAGTTTCCTGATGATCTGGCCTGGGCAACCAGTGAAATGCGCATAGGAATAGCTTATCCCATCAACAGTAAATTTCAAGTGTTTTTATCAATAATAAAAACTGGGAATTAAGCACGAATAACAAAATCTTTTGAAATTAAAATTTTGTATTCCCAAAAATTGAAATTACTTTTTGATTTATTGATAATTTTTCCAAGTTGTAAAATTCCTTCCTCAGTGAAAATAATTTAATGAAAATTAAATTTGATGAACTCGAGCCTAATTGAAAGAATATTAAAAAATTAGAAATTAACAGTTCAACAAAAATCAAAATTGTTCTTAGAAATTTTTCCTTTACACTTTATAGAGCAGAAGTGGGCAAACGGTCGATCGCGAACTGTTCGACAACCTATCGCGGACATAATTTCCTAGAATAATATCAAATCTTTTAGTTAAAGGAGGCGTCTATTCCGTAGTCAACTTGAAAATGGCTCGTAATATGAAGGTTTACTTCTGTTTTATCATGTTAGGTGGCTTAGCCGAGAAAACTTTTCTTCCTGAAATTAATGCTTTATTGGCACATTGGGAGAAAAACACAGAAAACAAGTAAGAGTGCTATATTCGGCTGTGCCGAATCTTTGATACCCTCCACCGACAGTTCGAATGTTTAAGGAGTAATATCTGTATGATGTCTTTTTATTATTATTATCTTAAACTGTGACGATTTGTTATTAATTATGGTTTTAGGAGACTAAACTGTTTTCCGGGAGTAGGGCATATATGGGGCCTAGGGTAAATTATGTACCGATCTTCACGAAATTTCACAGTATCATTTATAGTCCTATAAAATTGTGACGAGCCAAAATTTGTTATGACTGCATTATTTTTTACGGTTTTAGGCGTACTAAACTGTTTTCCGGGAGTAGTGTTTATATGGGGCTTAGGGTAAATTATGGACCGACCTTCGCGAAATTTTACAGTGTCATTTCTAGTCGAATAAAACGGACTTGTGCAAAATCGTATGTCATTCCGTGCATTTTTGCATCATTTATGTTAGTTTTTGTAACAAAATTATCAAGTTTTTGAAGGTGGTGGTTCCACATTTTGATTCATAGCTCTGGTCCTACTGAACCGATTTGGCTGAAATTCAATCCCAAACTGCTTAGGATAACTACAAAAATTTGACACCTAGTTTGTTTGTTTCTTTTGAGTTTTTCGAAAGTGAGCGTGTTTTCAACAGACGGACAGACAGACGGACATTGCTAAATCGACTTAGAATTACTCAAGCAGCCAGAATATATATACTTTATGGGGTCTGAGATGAATAATAAAAAAGTTTCACACGGAATGACAAACTTAGTATACCCTCTTCACAACTAATTGTGGTGGAGGGTATAAAAATTGGTGATATTAATTTAAAAATTAATTAAATTTGGAGTAGTAAACAAATTAATAGTATCAAATAAACTTTTAATTTACTTGATTAAACGATTAATTCACTTGATTAAATTTTTAATTAAAACGGATTCTATTTTTGATTAATGCTTTAATGGCTGAACATTTTGGAGAATTTTTTTTTTTTTTTGTGAACATGAACAATTTAATAATCCAGTATGGGTAAATAAAATGTGTATTCCTTACGGATTTTATGGAATTGTTGAGTTCGATAAATGCTTTTAAAGCAAAATTCAAACTTTTTGCTTCACAATTAAAAAGCCAAAATTTTAAAATTTACTGGTGAATGTAATACTGAAATGTTTTGTGCTGAACTAGAAAATTTAAATCGAGAATTTGAGAGACCATTTGCAAATCTCATTTACCTTCAACCGATTTTTAAATTTATTTTATTTCCTTTTTAAGAAATGGATAAATAAGGTATCTTCAAATCAAATATAGCTCTCACTTTACAGTTGAATTCATCGAATCTAGATTTAGAAATTTCAACAATACAATCAGATATAATTCTGAAAGCACGTGTTAATAAAAATTATTTTTTGGAATTTGTTACCAAAAGAAAAATATGCATTGTTGAGTTCGGTGGCAATGAGGATATTTGAAGCAGCATTCTCAAATGAAAAACGTCCAATCTCAGGACTGATGATCACTCAATGACATGCATTCGGTTGTGCATAAGTGATTATAAACCTAACTTAACAAGAATTGTTTATGAAATGGCATGTATATCTACATCAAAAATTAAATCAAAAAAATTTGTACATTGCACAAAATAGTAAACACAATGTATTTTCATATGTATATTATTTTCAATAAAGACCTTAAATAAACTTTAAAGTTTATTTTTTTTTTTTGAGTTGAACCATTTTTTTTTTTAATTCGATAGCGCATAAATAAGAAAAACTTATGTCGATCTTATCAGTATTAAGTTTACCCACCCCTGTTATACAGGGTCAAAAAATTATGCAAACATTTTTTATTAATATATTGTAAATTTAAAAATTTTACCCCATCACGTGTCTTTACAATAAAACTTTGTTGTTTTTTTTGTTTTATTAATTATACTAATAATATTGAAAGAATTTATTCGCTTCATACAATGTTTAAAAATTTTTAAATGTTTTCTTGTATGAATGTTTTAATATTATTTATTGCTGTAGCGCCGGCTAAGGGGCGCATAGTGCAGAATGTATGAAGTCAAGGCGAATTAACTACAGGTGGTGTGGAAACGGCATCTGATTTTGACAGTTCGAGCTTATTTGTTTTGATTTGTTAGTGTTTTGCAGCAAAAACTTTTGCTAAGAGTGGTTGACATTTCGAGCTATTAGCACTAACAATGCAATGCAAAAAACCCTACGTTGTTTCTGTTGTTTTTGGATTGTTGTAGTTTCGACACCACCTGTAGTTGAATTCGCCTTGGTATGAAGTGTTATGTTTAAAATTTCTATTAAAGGCCATCACACAAAGATTTTGTGGGATAGTGTATAACGGCCTTAACCGACAATAAGACCCCTTTCAAACTCGGCAAGTTAGTTGCGCAAGTTACTTGCCGAGTACAACAAAGTCTGTACAAAATTTTGTTTTCCTTACCCCGACCTTACCGCTGACGTCTACAAACCAAGAGTTGCACAAGATACTTGGGCAAGTAACTTGCCGAGTGTGAAAGGGGTCTAAGAAGCAGGTCATTTCTCTTCATGTTCTCGCCCAAACTTAAAACGTCATCCTTATATTTTAAACATAGAAAAAAATTGATTTCAAACAAAAAAATCAATATTAAAATAAATTTATATATTTTTTTAAATTCTTTAACGTACCCAAATTCTTTAACGTAGACCAAAACAAAGACATAAAACTGACTTAAATTCGAAAATAAAATTACGCGTCTCGTTTTGACGGTGCAGGGCTAAAATGGTTTTAAGATTAGACAAACAAGGCGTTTTGTTTCTTTACCCCTGTAATGTTGATTAGTGCTAAACCTGTAAGGATTTTTAAAATAATGTTAAAAACTAAAACGTGTTTAAAAAACGAATGCAAAGATCAGCTTATTATTTGCTCCAGTCGAAAAATTAGACTCTTTTATATCTTTCGACAGGGATATACGGACAATTTAGTACCAGTTACTGCGAATTTCACCTAGTTCAGTTAAAATTAACTACTACACTAACTGCTAGTTAACAATAGTTTTTTGACAATTAAAGTGGTAGTTAATTATAACTGAACTTGGTGAAACTGCCCGTTAATGTTACAAAACCTTAAATTTAAACCGAAATTTTCCATCGAAAAAATTCCCGGAAATTTCAAAAATATTTGTCTCGTTAAAAAATTCCAGTAACAACTATCAGTTCAATATCCCTAAGGATAAAGTAAAGCGGTTTTTAAATCTCGGTCACGCACGCTCACAAGAAAAAATGTAATCCGGCATGATTACGCACGAGAAATTTGTAAATTCTCACGATCACGCACGCTCACAAGAAAAAATGTAATCCGGCATGATTACGCACGAGAAATTTGTAAATTCCCACGATCACGCACTTACAAAATTTTTATTATCAAGCAAGCTCACTAGCAAATCAATTCTAACTGCCTGTTTGTAGAACACGCGCACAAAAGTGACTCGTTTAAATTACATTTAAAACAAAAACAAATTTTGAAATTTTGTTTTAAATGTAAGTTGAACGAGTCACTTTTGCGCTCGCGTTCTACAAACAGGCAGTAAAGTTTCACAACCATCCACACTAACGAAATATATTATTAAAAAAGGGATTTTTTAATGAAACAAGAAGCTTAAGCACAATTAAATTTTTATAAATATTTTTAACTAAAAATTCGTAGAATTTAGACAAATTTTTACATTTCGTCTGTCACCAAACATCCAAAAGACCGTCAACTTTTTGATTGATTATGATGTAATTAACCAAAATTCGAACTAAAATTTGTTTTCAGTTTCCATGTACTCAGTGGTTTTTTAAGAAAGTCTTCATATGTAGGTGCACGCGTAATTTTTTTTAGTAATCACACTCGCTCTCCCACGCATGATTAATATGTAGGGCACGTGCACACCTCTAGCGTAAAATATCATAAAAACTAAAGTATTGACATAAAAACGTTTGGTACTAAAGTGAAAAAGGCACGTTTAAAAAATTATTTTTAAAACTAAATATATTAGCAAAATTTTTAAAATCTTATCAGTGGAAAATAACAATAAACTTTTGTAATAAAAACATTTTACACCTAAAGCAAAAGTACAGGAATATTTTTGAAAAGTTATCATTTTAATACGAGTACAAAACATGTCATCTTTAAGCCCTGCTTAACTTAATCAATTAAAACTGCTAAGGCATCTATCTACTTTCTTTTTTCTTTTTTTTCAATAAAATACAATTTATTAATTTATTTGTATTAGCGAGTGTTTAAATAAAACTACAATTTAAAATCATTTGTTTAACAATTTTTCATTTACTGGTTTGTTATGTGTTGTTTAACGATGATTGTTAAGTCAAATATATTTATTTATTTATTAATTTATTTTATTTTCATTTGTTGTTGAATTTAAATTGAATAATATTTTCTTAAAGATATGTAAGTACATATCGCACTTGATCATAAATAGGGTATTAACTCAAAATTTTTATTCTTTGAACTTTTTGTAAAAAAACGACACGCAATATTCGCATATACATATGTACTTGCTGTAAAATGTAAGAATTTAAATATTCTTTTTTTCTTAAGTTGTATTTTTATTCGACCTTTAAATACACAGTGTAGTTTTTGATGCTGAAACGTGAAGAGTTATTAGTCTTTTATTAAGGTTAATGTACATTTTAATTAAGCATTACCTGATGATTTTCAAAGAATATCGAAATATCGGAAACAAATAGAGAACAATTTTACATACAACACACCTCGATCTTAAACATTTTAATATAAGATTTAAAAATACTTTTTCATGTACTTTAGTGTCAAATTAAAAATTGTTTTGCTTCTACTGAAAATTTTACAATTTTGATATATATAATACCATCTTTATAATCAAGTGCGATATGTATATAAATGTATGTATGTAGGTAAGTATGTTTATATGTATTATATAATATTATTTTAATAAGAATATGCATGGATTTTAGAAGGCTTAGCAGAAAGTAAATGACTAAATAAACTTAAGAAGATGCATAAGATGTGATAAAATGGTAGTTATGAAGATAATTATTATGATTTATTAATTGTATTTATAATATCTCAGCAAATCTTACTTCTATATTAATTGTAAATAGCCGATAATACAAAATACATATATGTATGTACATAAGCTAGGGGATAGTGATGTATGGAGTTTCTTAATAACATGTACATTAAGAAAGGGTTTGGATGCACTAGACCACCTAGTTTTATGAGGTTTGGGTGAAAAATTTATGAGCTTCTCACTGGTTTTTTGTCTGTTGTAAAGTTTAATATTTATTTAATAGAAAAATAATTTTCGGGCACTATCTGGCGATCGCAAAACATTGTGATTCCGACTTAAAATCGCATAATAGGTATTCTGTAAATCACAATCGCAAGCAGTTTGGCGACTTCAAATCGCAAAATTATGCTCAAGAGAACTAGAATATTTTTAAGAAACTATGGCAGATCAAAAGCAAAAAAGAACGAGTTTTAGTCAGGGCTGTGGAGTCGAATTCGGAGTTGGGGTTTTTGTACCGGAGTGGAAGGTCCCACAAAAACTCGGAACTACGACTCCAAAATTCTTTAGCAAAAACATTTTTCTAATATTTTTCAAAATAAAAAAATTATTAAGTTTAATTTCTTTGACCATTTTAATATTATTTCTTCACAATAAGTCTTCATGCTCGAGGTCAGTTATATATAAAAAATATTTATTATTCTTTATCTCAATGGACAACTTCTTCAGAGTTTTTTAAATGTTTAACAAATTTTTTTAAACAAAATTTTATGAAACAACCAATGTATATTTACACAAGTTAGACTCATTTGGGAGTGTAGACATGCTGCTCTATAAAAAGAACCGAGTTGTCAAAATTGTCTTCATATAAAACAAAAAAAATTTAACGCACACTTGTACAAATTTTGGTTCATATACACGAAATTTGACGTTTGGGTTCCAACTAGGGGTAAATAGCTGACAAACATATGGACCAAGGAGTTTACCTTGTTATACCTTGGAAACAACAAAATTAGCTGCGTTCGAGAACACAAAAGTTTTTACTACTTTTTACTGAACTTTACTGCATTTTACGAAATTGCGTTCGAGTACACAAAATGCAGTAAATGAGAACACAAATTGAGAGCGAAAATTGACAGTTCTTGTCTGAGTATTTACAAATTTTTACTGCAGAAATTTTTGCAGTAAAATTTAGTAAAACAAAAAAACATATGTTTCAAAAGGTAAACAAACAAAAGTAACAAACAAAATGCTTACAAATTGTGAAAAAATTGTTAAATAAACGAAAAGTTGATTTAAAAATTAAACAAAATGTGAATAAATATTAATTAATTAAACTTGTTTGTGAATCATTTGCTTATCTAAATACCAACATTTGAAACTTTTTTTGTTATGTTAATTTTTTAGAGTTGTAAAAGTGCTAAGTACTTGGGTACTAAGTAATCAATAGCAAAAAATTATTCATGTTCTTTTGAATAAATTAACCCGCCACAAATTAGTAACATCAAATAAAATAAAAAACAAACAAATATGAATGATTGCATCAAATAATTTGCTTGTATTATAAAAAGTATTTAATCGAGTACCGATTAGAAAACGAGTTAAGTAGCCAAAAGTGTTAACATTTTTCAGCACTTCAATTATTTGTCATCAGCAGTTGCCTTTATTTTACGAATTCTTACAAAATTTGCGTTCGCGTACTTTTTTGGACAACAGCTTTTTGTGAGAGCAAATTTTACAATTTTCTCATTTACTGCATTTTACTGTAAAAGTAAAATAAAAAAAATAGTTGAAATTCCGAGGTTTTTGATATTCCTTAATTCGGTATTGCAAACCCTTAACGATTCAACCTTGACAAACCAACACAAATTTGAAGTAAGACTTAAATTGGGCTTAATCTACGGTCACGCTTGTCAAATATTTGACGAAAAAACTTGACCATCAGGAAAACTAAAATATAAATTTCTTTAATTCCAATATTTATTTTGATTATAATACCAACCACATCTTACAAAAACAGTTTTACTATGTCTAGCAGTACAATTAGTTTTATTTTGTTTTATTAAGACTTTGTTAAATCTGACTAACTATTAACAAAAGTAGTAGTTATGCTAATTTGCTCAAATGTTTAAAAGTGTGACCGTAGCTTTAAATGTGTGCCTAACTTCTCCTTCGACATTGACAAACACTATTTTGTAGTGTAGAGTTCCCAAAATTATTTTTTCGGGAAATTTTCGAACATTTTTCACCCAATATGGAAAAAAGTTATGAGTGAAATTCGAAAAAATAATAACGATATGATGTCGTAGAGAATCTTTGCACTAGAAGAGTTACATATGTAAGAAATACATAAGCCTATAATTATGTATTATGAAAATTCGAATTTATCTCTTCTAAAAAATAAATTAAATTTTGTAACTTTTGGATTTGTTTTCTTTTTGTCTTTTTTAACCAATATATGTAAAATTTAATTAAATTATGGAATATTTTCCATTCCTTTGTTTAAAAATTTTTATATGTAACTTTTTAATCTTATTTTTTTTATTTTATTTTTTTTTAATTATTTACAAAGTTATTTAAAATATTTCTAAGTCTTATGCGTAAAGCAAAAAATGTAACGCTTTCTCTTAGGGCTAAGTGTTATTTATTTAAACATAGATGTAATAAAAAAAAATTATAGTGTAGTAACCTTCGTTTTATTAACAAATAAACTTACATTGTGTTTGTTTCTTTTTACAATACATACAGCTTTTGCTAGTGTTTTACGTAGATTTATTTTCGTTTTTTAATTTAAATTCAAAAAAATTAATAATGTAATTTTCTTTAAATAAATCTTAAATGTTGTTTATTTTAGCAAAAATAATCGTTGCGGCTTTTTGTTTAAATAATTTTTAATGTTATTTTTTTACATAGTCAAATTAAAGGCACTTTAATTTACAATTAGTAATTTTATAATATTGTGTTTTTGCTTTACATAAATATTTTTTTATTGAATTAAGGGCCTGTTCGGAAATGCATCGCTGATTTCAAATGCTTAAATATATATCAGTGAAGTAGATGTGGACCAAAAAATTGTCAAATACTCTACAAAAATAATAGTCACACAATAAAAAAAAAAATTTAAGTTATTTTTATCGGCATTAAAAAAAGTTTGCTTTTCTGATGCGGCGCAGTGATGCATTTCCGAACAGGCCCTAAATGACAAATTAAAATAAAAAATTTAAATGTTTAAACCAAAGTATAATATTATAGCTTAAGGGTTAGATTTATGTATATGCAAATACACACTTACCCACCTGACCAAGGCTTTCGTTAATGATATTGCCACCGAATATATCTCGAACATTTACTGTGTAAATCTTTCGAGATCGACAATCAAAAAAGAATTGAAAATTGTTTACGTGTCGCTCAGTTTGGTCCCAAAAAGCTATCGATTTAGATATATCTAAATCACACTTTTGGCTGCATTTGTAAGGGCACATTTTTCCATAATAATTGCTTAAATATCCAAGCCATAGACTTAATCAATAAAATTCTTGTTTAGTAAAAAAAAAATTTAAATAAATAAATTAATTTAATTAAATTGTATTCATTTAAACTAACAGAAATTTAAATCACATTGTGAGCTTTGACCCTTCTGTTATTAAGTTTGTCTTTCCGTATGAAACTTTTTTAATATTTATCTCAGACTACATAGAGTATATCGTCACCTAAACCGAAAAAAGGGCCTTTCTAACATTTTGAAAATTTTACACGAGAAGCAAAAAGCTATTGAAAATGGTTAATTGATAAAATGCCTTAAACTGTTTTTAATATAATTTTCTTCTGATGTTTTAGATATGATTAAAAGTAAGCTAACTAAGTCTAAATTGTTTTGATGTAAATTAAAAATTTTATTAAATTTTTTTCACAACGTTTCGTCAATTTTTTGTTGACTTCCCAGGGAAACATATATTTCTTCTATTTTTCTTGCAAAACCTACCAGTTGTTTTGACGAGTAAAAATGTTGCATATTACTATTACTAAAGGTATGTTCAGACCTAACAAATATTTGACGAAAAAATCAAAAAAAAAGCGTGACCAGAAAATTTATCAAACTTAAGCCTTATTTATAACAATTTCTATCGATTTACTAAACTTTATTTGTAAGAAGATAATTGTATAATGTAATTTAGAAACTGTTAAATGATGTTTGTTCTAGCCAAACGTTTTGCTAAAGCAAATAATTTTTTAATAAACCTAGTGGTTACATGTAGGACGTCAAATATTTAATAGGTGTGAACATAGCTTAAAAGTAAGGGGTTTTAGCATATCATCTTTTGCAGGTAGGGTCGTTTGTTTTTTGTTAATAAAATCGCAAATTTTGGTCGAAAGATTCCAAAATTTTTTGTTATACATCGGAATCAATGAAAAAGTCGATTTTTAATTTTTGGTTAGTTAGGGCTTTTTGCTTTTTAGGTGACGATATAGCCCTGTCCGTTCTGTTGAAAACACGCTCACTTTGAAACAAATCAAAAGAAAAGAACATTATTGGTGACGAACTGTTGATAGCGTTATAAATACAAATTTGGAACAACCAACCTATAACATTTAAAATTTTGTTACAAAAACTAACATAAATGATGGCGGACTGCACGGATTGATATAAGATTTTGCAGAAATTCGTTTTATATAACTAAAAATCATACTACTAAATTCCGTGAAGATCGGTTTATAATTTACCATAGGCCCCATATAAAACCTACTCTCGGAAAACAGTTAAGTAGGCCTAAAACTGTATTGAGTGACTATATTGTAATAACATTTGGTCTGTAACAATTCTTTAAGACTATAAATCACATTGTCAAACAAATTCTCGTGAAGATCGGCCAATACTTTATAGCATAAATCGTTTTCTAGAGGAAAAAAACATAAAATAAGAATTAAATAAAACGTTATAAGTTTAAACCAAACTGCACGTGCTCCAAAAAAATCAAACTACAAAAAATCTTTAAGGAAAGCAACCTTGGCATAAAAACATTGGAGATGGTATTCATTGCTATTAAAACGAACAAAAGATTCTCTTAAATAATAACTAAATAAAATTAAGGATTTTTTATTATTATTATTGTTTAGTAATATGAGAAGCAGTTATTAGATAACAGCACTGGTCTGCAAAAAAGAAAAAAAACCGGGAGCAAGAACTTTGTTCTGCGATTTTATTTGCTTTCTAGGTGACAGATCTAAGGCATATTCAATAGTAACTCCAGGATCTATAAATCTTGGATCTATATTCTTTAAAAATATGCATTTTTCGAAACCAGCTGCAACCTTACATAGACAATTCAAAAGTTGATGCCTTGCTTTAATTGAGTTAATTTATTTTTAGAATATATGTATATATAAAATTGGTACCCGTGTCAATGACCTCGATACGCTCCACTCAATGATCTAAGTCTATTAAAGGGGGTGGATAACTACAAAATTATTAATGTAGCGGTTGCAGCCGCCACCTTTAAAACTTTTCTAGGTCATCAGGGGTACTTTACCCCAAAATTTGCTACCTTAGCTTTTTTTGTTGAGCGGATGGACACTTAAACTTAAACTTTACGTTCAAACGTTTGAGGGGTGAAATTCGTAACTATTGTTGGTACTTTTTTTACAAAGTAGTTTTTTCCATTCTTTGGCATATGCGTATTAAATGGGCTCCTACTACAATATTGAAATTTTTGATATTTCTTACTTTAGGTTTTTGGTTCTATGTATCTACAATTGGTACTTTTTTTAATTACCGTTAATATTGGACCTAGCATCTTTAAATTAAACATGCAATATCCTAAGTGATAAGAGTCTATGGGGGAACTTTTTTGGAATTTAACTGGAACTTTTTTAATTTCCGATATTACTGGACTTAAAACATGAAATTAAACATGCAAGGTCCTGAGTGAATGAGAATCTTTAAAGGGAACTATTTGGTACTTTTTCGTTTTTTAACTCGTAGTTTTTTTTTTGTTTTATTTTCGTTAATATTGCACCTATGAAAATAAAATTAAACATGCAAGGTCCTGAGTGGATGATAATCTGTAACTGGGCTTTCTAGTAGTTGTTATTTGTTCTTAAAATGTTACTTTTTTAATTTTCATTAGTATTGGACCTAGAAACATAAAATTAAACATGCAATGTCCTGAGGAATGAGAATCTGTAAGAGGGGCTTTTTGGTACTTGTTTGTACTTTAGCTCGTACTTTTGAATTTCCGTTAACATTTGACCTAGAAGTATCAAATTAAACATGCAAACTCCTGAGTGGACGAGAATCTGTAATAGGGATTGTTTATGTTACTTTGTAGGGAATGGTAAATCGATTTCGATTCCAATCGAAAATCGATTTTGTGGTAAAAATCGCAATCGAATTTACGTATGCGATTTTATACTGAAATCGATTATTGGGCTTTTAAAATCGATTTTTTTTATTTTTATCAAAATTTCGGCAATTTTTAATTTTAATCTTAATTAAATCGAGATTTTTTGTGCGTACATACGTGTGTAGGTGGTATGTTTATGCAGTTTTCCAAGTTTAAAGTTATTATTAGTACCCTTGGTATACTTTCAACTTTAATGCAGGGGCTTTTTTTTGTTCTTCTGAAATTAAAGTCATCAATGGACAGTGAACAAAACAGTCCAAACATATCGTACCGAACCAAACACTGAAAGTCAGCATTGTGAAAATCAACAAACTATATAGAAACACAACAGGTGAATTAAACCATGGCATTCCTGTGGAAATACGCTAATATTCAAACAGACCAGTGTGTGAGCGATATTTAAAGCTAGCTATAAGCAGAGTGAAAAACAAAAAGTATGTAATTTATCCTAAGAAATACGAAATTACAAGGAAATAAATCTGCATCATTCCGACATCAATGATATGCAAACATGTGTTGTCTAAAACTAGCTTATAGTAACTTAGCAAAGAAACAGTCGCCACCGATCAGGAACTATTGTCATAATCCTTTGAAATACTAAGTATACATTTAGGCTTGTCACAGAAATTAATTTCGATTAAAAGTGATTTCGTTTTATATGAAGCAAGATACGAAATCACTTTCGATCGGAATTGATTTATGTGACAGGCCTGACTGACTACACAAGAACGCAATTTTAATATATGAAATTTGCATACCTATCACACTTGTTCCTCTCAAGGCCATCTCAAAATTTACACATCTTCACTTTTTGCAGGAAAATTATCAACAGTAGATAGTCACAGTAAAAATATTAGTTCAATTTCTCTAGTAGTATGCCAAAAAAAAAAATGCTGGTGTATCCCCCTTTGTGATATAAGGAATAAGTTTCCAAATTAATCTAAAACGATTTTGAAATCGATTCTAAAATCGATATTGAGGTTCGTTTAATCGATTTCAAAAACCGAAATAAAAAAAGTCGATCGAAAAATCGAAAATCGATTTTGGAAACCATTTACCATTCCCTAGTTCTTGGCATTTCTCTAACTAGTATTAACTTAAGATAGGGTTCAGGGCCGCTAAGCCACCTTTATTCAGAACATATTAATAATCGTTTCAAACGAGTTTATTAAAGCAATAGTTTCCGTACCCAAAAGAAAAGGAAAGCCATTTCAACATGAGTAGGCTGGTCACCTTCTATTCTGCCTCCAGTATATCTCTCCGCTCGACCGTCCCCTGACCAAATGCAAAAGCGACCAAGAGGGACATATGGAGAATTACTGCCACTCCGAAAATATCTAACCAATTTTGATGAAACTTGAATAGATAGATCAGCATAATTAAAACACACAGGGTTTATATGTTTTTCAAAGCTAGGAATATGAAGGGACAGATCGACAATTTCGATTTTCATGAAATTTAAAACTTATGTAGATCGATCTACACACAATAAAACACAAAGGCTTTATATTTCTTTATAGTTAATTAATAATATATATAATAAATATAATATATATACATAATAAATTTTTAATATTTTTAATTAGGCTTAAGTTCATTAAATTTAATTTTCATTAAATTATTTTTATGAAGGAAGGAATTTTACAACATGAAAATTAATTTAATTAATTAATTAATTAATTAAAATGGATAATCATTCAAAAAAAGCAAATTTCGATCTACCAAAAGTTAAAATACAATTTGGTTTAAGGATTGATGTTTGACTATTGACGTCAGCAGTCGTCGATGGCTGCGAGTGTAAAACGACAAATCCGTCTGAGGAGATCAAGTGGTTGCGATCGAAACATGTCATGGTAACCTGCCGGCCGCTGTTCGAATCCCGGCCACGGTCAAGAATGAAAGAATATCAAAAACAATTTTAATTAATTTTCATGTTGTAAAATTCCTTTCTTCATAAAAATAATTTAATGAACTTAAACCTAATTAAAAATATTTAAAATTTGGATTAAAAACCATAAATAGTTCAACAAAATAACCACAATACTAATTATATATATAATAAATATATAATATATATAAAAAAAATAGTCTTAGAAATAAATTTGTTAAGACACCAAAAACGATATAATGGGTTTCGAATCGCTTTGTTTTCAAAATCATTTTCCAGTCAGTAAGTTAAAAAAAACCAGCAAAATTGTTTGACAGCTCGTTAACAAGAATTTAGCAAATCGTTAGCGAGAATTTGGTTGTGTATTATGAATAAACTTGTATTTTATATTGTCGTTTTTGTAGTGGATTAAAGAACACATGTTGTGTGTTACAGTAATCGGTTGCAAAAAACGACACAGTCGCACACGACGACATCCGCAATCAGGTTGAATATTTACAATGCACATAATTAAGGAATTTATAAGATGCCCTTACTATTCTCTTTTTTTTTACAAGATAGGTAAGAAGTTTCTTAAGACAGGAATTATCTATTTTTACACATAATTTCCTTTTGAGGGCAACTATTTTTAGTCAAAATTTAAAATAATTGATAAAAAATATTAAATTTAATCCATAAAACTATTCCTCCAAATATTTAATATAAAGATAAAAACATGTTTTAAAAATGCTAAATGAAAGTTGTGGTCTCACTGATGCCGAAGTTAATAAAAAATGTTTAAGTCGGGAAATTCAATTAAAAATTGCACATAATAAACTGCGCAATGTAAAAGCGCGTAAAAGATAAATAATTCAACGCCTTTTATGTATCAGTATATGTCACATCATGCAAGCAAGTATTTGTGACATACACATACATTGCAAAATATATTTAAATTAAATTACTAAAATGGTTTAGGGATTTTTTTAAACTGCTAATATTATTGTAATTTTCAGCCGGAGCGCATAAATTTTTTACCAGTGCTGTATTAGAGAGAGAATCATCTACCGAAATATGCAAAAACTCGATTTTAAAAAAGCGAGTTAGGTCCTTTCTATATTGAGTTACCGATATATTCTTTTAATTTTTTTATTCAGATATGTGATGGAAAACGATTTGAACACGATTACTTATGTACATCATATATATCGTTTTCAGCATATGTTTTTGAACAACAAATTAGGACTATAATTAAGAAATGGATTTTAAAATCGCTCGACCTTTATCATACCTTCTAAAAACGATTATATATTTTAATTGAACTGTATTTTGAAATTACATACGACTTTAATGTCCAAGTTCATTAAGTTCAGTTAAAAATAACTTTTGTTTTAGCTTCCAGTTAACATTAATTGATTTAATTAATTGAAATTATAACTGAACTTTGTGAAATTGGCACCTGTGATTTTAAAATAAGAATAAAGGCTCAGTTAGAAGGGAGTAACAGTAACAGTAACCTTACCGTAAAAAAGTAAGACCAATCTATTTCTTACAGATTGAGACGTAACATCTTACTGCTAACTATAATCGTTCTAATTGCTTTACAAACAACAAAATGAATCAGCTGATTTGAAACGTTACTGTTACTCCCGGATAACTGAGCCTTAAATAAATAAATAAATAATAATAGATCATCTAAAAGTTGGACATTATTGTGAACCTGTGTTGTTGTTGCTGTTGTTGGTGTCGTTATTATTGTTGTTTTTTGTTCTGCTATTACAGTTTATAATTGTTATATTTTGCAAAAAAATTCAATAATATGCAAAAAGTTATTTTTATCTATTAAAACAAGTTTTTTTCGATAACAAATTTTGAAAGATTCATCTGGTTAAAGCGACTTTCGAGAAATTGACCTAGACGTATAACAAAAATAGGGATAGGTTTGTAAAGTGCTTTCAAGCATTCAAAAAGTTTTAGAAAAAAATTAAATTAACTTGATTGCTAACAATGTTTTTCTGATCTTTTAATTTTTTTTTTTCATTGACTGACTTAATATTTTCCATCCTACATAAGCTTTGGTGTTTGGCTTAAACACTTTACGTATGAAGTATTTCGGCCAAATCGGTTCTTTATTTTGCTTAAAACCTGTTTTAATGTTGGTTCGGAATAAATGATTTAGCAACATACAATTACCAAAATAAAATTTACATATTGGAAAGAAATAGAAAAAAATTGTTTTGCTAAGGTCCATATTTATGTACATATTTCAACAAAATTGAAATTACAAATATGTATATATCGTCATATTAAATGCAAACGGAGGTAACTACACTTTTTATTTTTTTACAGGAGAAGCAAACAACTTTACAAAATCAATAACAACAAGGTGTAATTGGAGTTGGAATTTCGTTAAAAAAAATGGCTTTTTGATCGTAGGAATCTAAAATTTTGCACGAACATGTATTTTGATAAAACGAACCATAATCGATAAAAAAACTCAATTTTGAAATTTTGTGTAGTTACGTCCTTTTGTATTTAATATGACGATATGTAGGTAGAAATATTTGTAAGGAGAACTTAAAACTTTAACCAAATACATACATAAAATAAAAACTCCTTACAATCAAATAAAACAACTGCAACCAAACAAAAAAAAAAAAACAAGAGAAAAATAGTTTTTAATGCTTTTTTTGTTTTAATAATAATAATAAAATTAAACATAACTTAAAATTTTTAATGTAATATATCTACTTTTCAACATTTTCATTCTTCACTTATTTTAATTTTTCATTTTAAATACTAAAACAAATTTTCAACCAAAAACTATGGTTTTTTTTCGTAAAATTTAAAAATATACGGTCTAATTTATAAAAAATAAAACTGGTTAATAAAGGCTTTATGAAACGGATTTTCATACAAAATCCGTTTAATAAACCCTTTATTACCATGTTTTAATTTTTATAAATAAGGCAGATAATATTTAAATATATAAAAAAAAATATTACAATTTCCTACATCAGTACCTTTTTTTAAAAATCTTTTTAGCATTGATTTTCACGTAATATGCACATGCATATGTAACTCTAAATTATACATATATACAAAAATACATACATATCTATGAAATATGAATAACCTCTTTTTTCTACTATACACAGTTGTTGTAACAGGCTTGCAATCATCAAAAGTCTTCCCTGGGGAAAAAGGACCCGTTGATACAGCCGTTGCTGAGTTGACAATCTTTGACAGAGTAAGACTCGGGACGTTTTGTAACGAAGATCCAATTGTCGTGAGAACGACTACACAATTGTTGTTGGTTGATTCTTAATATTTAATTGCTCATTTGCAGGCCACCACTGCTACGACTGCCTGTAGAAGAGGATGTTTGTAAAACCCCAAATTGTGAGACAAGTTTGTCATAATCCTCTAAAGATGTTTCAAATTGTTCTAGCTGCTTGGAAAGATCATCAACAAATAAATAGTCTGTTGCGTTTGAAGCCGCCGAGCAGGTTTGTGGATTACCGGTTGTTGCTTGGTTATTTGAGGTGCAGGAGAAGGTGGAGGAGTTTGTAGAAGGTACAGCTGTTGTCGTTGTTGTTGAACAGATTTCAGCCTGTAATTCCGAGAATCCTTTTAAAGGAGGAGCATGATAACAATCACGATAAAATTTCGCTAAATCATTGACATGAGAGGTGGGCGAGGCAAAGGGGAAATTAAGTTCTTTCAAGAGATTCTCATCATCAGCCGACTGATTATTGACTTGTGATCCTGGTAAGTTGGGTGAGGAATTGTTAGACGCTCTGTGAGACGCAGGTGGTTGTGGTACAAATAGACTTTTAATGGGTGACTGAGAATGGGTAGAATTGTTGGGTGACTTTTGTATTTGATGTAGCAGCTGCAATTGCTGTTGCTGCAAATTTTCATCATTTTCTAAACTTTTAAACGCCGCCGTATTATTGTTAGTGGTTGTGTTGGCATTATTATTATTGCTGTTGCTTGAGTTATTATTTAGCGCATTATTTATATTAATATTATTCTGATGGCCATTTCCCAAGGGAGATGTGTGTGGTGAATCACATTTGCGATTTAAAGATTCAATAGAACCACCACAACCAGTACCTGCACTACCAACGCTTTCATGCCTTGGTTTTCTGAGCAACCATTCAAATGGTGGTGTTTCAGGTAAAACAAAATCATCTTCTGTATATTGACGCAATTTGCCTATATCTGTAAATGCTCCGGGGCGCAACGGTTTTTCAATATCTATTACTTTTTTATCACCCCCTTGACCCGCAGATTTTTTGCCATTCATTCCACCAGCATTTTGTTTACTGCCCGTTTCAATGTGTTTAAAATGATTGGAATCAATCATTATGTCATTTGTTTCACGTGTCCTCTTCTGGCCGGCAGTGGCCGTGGGTGTTATAGTCATTTTCGTGCGATAAGCAACTGACATTATTAGATTACCCACAATTGTATTTAAATGTCCTATGCGTTCATTTTTGTGGCCCTCTCCCAGAGTGTGGACCTGAGGACGCTCCACATAGATGCGATAGTAAATACTGTAGGAATCAGGACACTGGCGCCTTGAGAGTTTATATGCGGGTGTGGCACGTGTTAACGATATTAACGATTTTAATAACATTCCCATGCGATTGTAAATGGCATGAGCTGTCTTGAGGCAGGGCTGTTCTGTGGCTGTTGAATTGATATTTTGATTTTGTCCTTTATCGTTGCCATCTTTTGATTTAGTGGAAGCTGAGGTCTGTAATTCCAAAGACCATACCTCCAATATCATTTGATCGCCCTCGGCTGTCTTTAAAGAAATCTCCACACACAAAGGTAAACGTTTTAAAATCGACTCTCCCGGAGACAGAGATAAAGCCTTTTTAGTTTCAGCATAAACATCTGGATGATCTTCAACGACCAAATTAAACCAGTCATTTCCGGCTAAAGGATTGCATTTCGTTTGAATTTTCTCACCCAAACGTGACTGCACTACCACTTGGGTTGATTTCAAAGCTAGAAATTTTATAAATTTCTCCAAATCTTTTTCAGCTGCATTAATACGTTGTGTCGACATTTTGTAATTTTCCACTTTTATTCGTTTCTCTTATATTCCTTTTATATTTTTTGTTTTGCTTTTGTTTGGGAAATTCTTAGAAATTTTGTTGCAGTTGTTTTTCTGAGGCACTTTTTTACGCACTGTCTTCTGTTTTCCTTTTCAAAATTTAATATTTTTTGCACTTTCATATATATACTATATTGTACAAAACAAATTTTTCTCAATTTATTTTCAAAAATTTTTTTTGCTCAAATCACTTAAACTTCCGCATTTTTCTTCGTTTGTTTGTCAAAAACTAGAATTTGTTTTTACTTTTTATTGTGGCACTGTGTTTTGCTGTAATTGCATTTGACATGTAATCTTTTTCTTTTTAATAAAATTTTTACACACCCTTTTTTATATTTTTATAGTTGTACTTTTCCTTTAACACAATTTACAATTTTAACGTGTCTTTAATTTGTTTATGTATCCACGTAATTATATTTATGTTTTTAAATTAATTCTTTTTAGCATATTTTTATCGCGTAGAAACAAAGGAATTTTAGTTTTTATTTTATTCAGCACTTTTCTTTTTCGTATTTCTTGTTGCCTTATCCGTTTTGGACTAAAATCAAGCTGTCTAGAAAAAAATAATTTTGCCCATTTCGTTTTGTGTTGTACTAACACGGTTGTGTTTTAAGGCTGAAAATTGAGTACTAAATAGTTAGATACGATTTAAACGTCACGTACGCATTATTTTTAGAACTTAACGTTGCCATACTGTTTCACACTTAACTGCCCGTCTATGCCAGAGATAAATAAAAGAATTAAATTGAAGAATTAAATCAAGGCGAATTTATTACAGGTGGTCTTAAAAGCCCTACTGATATTAGCTAAAATCATTGTTGGATGTCAAAATTTTGTTTATTTTCTTTTATTATCTTTGTTTCTGTTTTGTTTTATTTCTGTTTTTGACATTGTACAATGATTTTACAAAAACAAATTGCTTGTTGTTTTTGTACGCGTTGTACTTGTTGTAGTTCCGAGATTACCTGGGATGAATTCGGTCTGTATCAAGGCCTATGCAATAGGTCTGCTTACCTCTACAACAATAAAACAACACAAAAAACAACAGGCATTTTGTTTGTGTAAAATTCCTCACCGTTGTCAAAATCTTACTACTACATAGAGGAAACAAAAGGAAAAATGTGTTTTGTGTGCATGTATGTGTGGCAAAAAAACAAAAATATACATGTATAAGGAAAAAGTAAACAACTTTTGACATCGTTGAGGAATAAACAAATCAAACATCTGGCTTCTTAAGCAGACCTAGTGGATAGGCCTTGGTCCGTATCATGTTGGAATAAGCAGGTGGCATCGTTACGGCAACAAACACAACATTACAACAAAAATTGAAAATACATCACCGTTTACGTCAAAAATACTTTAAACAAATATCAAAGCGTGCCGCTGAACGCGATGTAAAAAATAAATTTTTAGCCAATATTTATTTAATTATGGTCTATATCTTATTTATTTAAATTTAATATTATCAAAAACTTTAATAAAATTCAACAATCACAGCACAAAACGTGGACATTTTGTAGACATAAACAAAACTTTGACATAAACCTAGACGAAATTTGACGTTTGGGTTCCAACTGGGGTAAACAGCTGACAAACATATGGGCCAACGAGTCTACCTTGTGTAAATATACCTTGGTTTATATTCTTACTGATTTATAGATTTGTTGGCTTAAACACATTTTAGTCCTAACATAGCGTCTTCAACTGACAATTTTTTGTCATACCAAACGTCAAAGTCTATATAAAAAAAACTCGAAAATTTTTGTCAGCGTTTTTTTAATATGAAGTTTGACGTTTGGTATGACAAAAAATTGTCAGGTAAAGACGCTATGTAAAGCAGACCATACACGATTCAATTCAATTGTCAACTGAGTCGGTTGTTCTCCAAATCAAAGCGTGTATGGCCTTGTCAGTTGATTAGTTTGACGGTTGTCGAGTTGGTTGAAGAAAAATCAAAAGATTTTGATTTTTTCAAGTTGACTACTAAGTCTTTCAATTCGATTGTACTGTGTGTGCTCGAGTCTCTTGATTTGCTGTCAAAATTAATTTTTGTAGTTAAGTATTTTAAAAATTGTATTTTATTTCATTAAATTTTAAAATTAATTTAAAATCTTTCAATTCAGTTGATGAAGTTGTCAACTGAGTTGAAAGACTCAGTTGACAACTGAATTGAACCGTGTATGGGGCGCATAATAAGTGCCGGTTCACACACGTTTTATATTTTCTTAATTTTGACAAGTTATAAAACCACTTTTTAATTAATATTTAAGGAGCTCCATAACAAAATGCAATTTTTTTTGTCTAATTTTTACTAAATACTATTCTACATATTAAAATCTATAAAAAATTGTTATAATTATAAAACTAATTGTATGTTAAAATTATGTTGTTATCAAAAAACCATTTCAAAATATTTGTGAAAAGTGAAGGTAATAAATAATATATGTGTTTTTTATTTTTTATAAATATAAAACTTATTAACTTCAAAACAAAAAGGGAAAATTACAATATTATTAAAATGAAAAATATATTAAAATGAACAATAACCTAGTTCATCTTAAACGGCAATATTTCCATTGGGTTCATATTAGGGTTTTTTCCCGGGATTTCCCGTCCCATTCAATTATTATATTTCCCGCTTTCCCGGGATATTGTTTGCGGGATCCAGGGAAACAAAAAATTGCTCATAGTTTCAGAAAACAGCTATTTTTACTCTGAAATTTAGTTTTCTTTTCTTTAAAAATTAGCATCTGTGGATGGGTTGTCGATTAGATCAATTACAAGAAGTGAGTAGATACGAAAATCATATCATCTTATCACATCTCCTGCTGCAATAAATCTATTAAAAGCAGAATAGGCAGTGCAACAGTTGATGTTTAATAAATTAAGTGAAGTGAAGAGTTGATAAAAAACATAAATTCAAAATACGATGCAGGCAGTTAATTCTCGTTGTCCATGGACAAGTCTTAAAAATAGGAGATACCTAAACATATCGCTCCTTTATTGCAACATAGTCATATCTGCAAAAAAAAATCAAGCTTGGCAATATACCCGGGAAGTGCGAGGAAACCGAAAAAAAAACAATAAGGAAACTCGTAAGATACTTCAATTTGAAAGACACATTGTCCTAAAGATTACAGATGGGCGTAATGAAAAGAAAAGGTTAGTAAGAAGTAATCCGAATGATGCTATTTTTGGCATCAACCTTGACATCAGAAGCATGCAACAACGGTGCACTTTTAACTATTTGTCCGACCTCGGTAAAAAAGTGAACGAAATTTTTTGGAAACATGGTAATCAGTAAATAAAATCAGAAATAAACTCTTTGACGACTCACTAAACGCTTTTAGTTTTAAGCCGTAAAAACATGTTAATATATTTATTAAAATATTTTATGAATTAACTTTTTGATCTCATATCTTGAGTTTCTCAATTTTTTTTTTTTGTTTTTATTATTGTTTCATGAATTAAATTGTTGTTTTTGTTATCTTTTTATCTTGTATCTAGAGCATAATAATACGGAATTTGCATATAAAAGCGTAAGGTAATAATAATTCAAGTTCCGCTTTCAATCTTCAATTAATTTGTGTAGTATTTAAGCACTTATTTAACTTACGTTGTAAACAAGTTGCCTTACGTTTGTTTATAAAAGCTTAGTTCAATAATTAAAAACAAATATGCTTCGTATTATTTGTATGGAGCGGGATCCCGGGAAATTTAAAAAATTTCCCGCTTTCCCGGGAATCGATAAACTTCCGGGAAAAAAAACTCTAGTTCATATAGAAACGAATTAGTTGCTATAAATCTGATCAAAACGCAACAATTCCATAGGGTTTTCTAAATAACTTCAAAACTAACAGGAATAAAAATTATTTTATGTATAACTTCTATTAATAATAAAAATCTATTATTTCGCAACAAATGTTTGATTAAATTCTGTAAATTCATAAATATTGTATTTTTTAATGTAAAGGGACAATTGTAACTTCATCTGCCAAACAAATATAGAAAAGGCATATCTGTTTTAATCAAATTTAGTTAGAAGAATAAACTAATTTTAAAAAAGGATTAACAAATCGCCACATTTGACAGCCCTGACACTGACAGCTAAAATGCGGAAAACCATTCTTGTAACGTTAATTTAACCGCCTTTTACTAAATGCAGATGGATGAAACTTTCCAGACATACATATTCCCGATGACAATACATGAATACATGGGCGTAGCCAGGATAAAATCTAGGGGGGGCAAATTTTTTTTTTTGGTAAAATGCTTTTTTGTCTGCCTTCTACTCAATGCATATGGATAAAACTTTGCAGGCATTCACCAGGACAAAGTCTAGAGGGGGCAAACATTTTTTTTTTGATAAAATGCTTTTTTGACTGCCTTCTACTCAATGCAAATGCATAAAACTTTGCAGGCATTCATACTCCCGATGGTAATACACGAATACATGGGCGTAGCCAGGAACAAATCTAGGGGGGCAAAAAATTTTTTTTTTGATAAAATGCTTTTTTGACTGCCTTCTACTCAATGCAAATGGATGAAACTTTGCAGGCATACATATTTCCAATGACAATACACGAACACATGAGCGTAGCTAGGATTAAATCTAGGGGGGCAGAATTTTTTTTTGTGAAATGCTTTTCTTTACATTCACTTCGCAGCATCAAATCTTGCATCCATTTGTGTTAAGTAAAAGGCGGCTAAGAAAAGCATTTTACAAAAAAAATTCTGCCCCCCGTAGATTTCATCCTGGCTAAAAAAAAAATTTCTAATGAATTCCTTACTTACTGCAGTTTTTACCCCTAAATATTAAAAATATTTTCATTTAAATTTAAAACTATTTTCGTAAATGTAAATGTAAATTGTAATGTATTAATTAAAGCTATTCGTTACTAAAAAGTAAAAAATAAAAAAAAATAAAAAATTTTAAGAAACGCTTTTCTTTACCTTAATATATTGATCAGTTGTGAACACAGAATAAATATGAATACCAAAAAAATCGACTAAAAGTCAAAAAATAACAACATTTCAAACAACATAAACTTTTAAATCAAAATGGAAAACAACTCACACATCCCTTAAAGAAAAGCGTGGGGCGCGTTGTTATGAAACAAAATGCTCAATTATTGAAAATTGGTAGCTTTAAACATGATTGGTTGTATTACTTTCGGTCTGAAATATTAAAATGTACTCACGGCAGTCATGTTTTTTTTAAGTTTAGGTTGCTATGGGCGCCCCACGCTTTTCATTAAGGGATGTGTGAGTTGTTTTCCATTTTGATTTAAAAGTTTATGTTGTTTGAAATGTTGTTATTTTTTGACTTTTAGTCGATTTGTTTGGTATTCATATTTATTCTGTGTTCACAACTGATCAATATATTAAGGTAAAGAAAAGCGTTTCTTAAAATTTTTTATTTTTTTTTATTAATACTTTAGAGATATATTAATTTATTTGTTGTGTTTTTTATTTCTTAATCAACTGTCATCTTAATCATCTCATATGTAATGTGAACGGTTTGATAACCTTAATCAACATTTTTCTTAAACATTTAAAACCCCAAGTGTGAACATAGCATAAAACCCCGTCTGAACATAGTTAAGATATGAGCCGTGTGAACACATACTAAGCCGGACGACAGCCGATTATTAGCGGCCAACAATAATTTTTAAACGAGCCACCGCCGCTGATAAAATCAATCGGCACATGTCTTTCTCTCATCTATTGTTTTTTACAAAATCTGATTTTGTTTAGTGCACGTGTGTGAAAACCAAAAATTTTAAGTAAAATACAAATAAAAAATAACAAATGGCTCCAGTCAAAAAACAAAAACCTAATAAATCACCGAAAACTAATAAAAAACCAGAAAAAAATGCTGAAGAATCCGTTATTTCAGGACAGGTATCGTATTGTAACTGTAAAAATTGATTAAGAAAAACGTGCTTAAATATTAATTTTTCACCAAATAATTTTATAGTTACAAAAGAAAATTGACAAGAAACTGCAAAAGGATCCCAAAGGTGTTGTATTTATCAACCATTTACCACACGGCTTCTTTGAAGAGCAATTGAAAAAGTATTTCGAACAATTCGGCAGTGTATCCCGTGTACGTTTGGCCCGCTCCCAGCGCACAGGCAACAGCAAAGGCTATGCATTTGTGGAATTTGATTATCCCGAAGTGGCTGCGGTTGCTGCCGAAACTATGAATAATTATCTAATGTTTAAACGCATTATCAAAGCTTCCTACATACCACCTGAAAAGCAACAATTTAATTACTTTCGCACATCAGTAAAAAAAATTCGCAACAAGTCAGGAAAAATTGTATGGGTGTCTAACAAAACTGCTTCTATACAACAAAAAATGAAGCAGCAGAATGATTGGTCCGAAGAAAACCATGTGAAACGCTCTAAAAGGCAATTGCAGAAACTTAAGAAAATCGGTAAAAAATATGCTCATCTGGGCATTGATGTTGATGACATATTAATGAAGCCTAACACAGATTTAAAAGTAAAGACAACAAAGGAAGACAAATCTGGCGGCAGTTTAAAAGCCACAAAAAGAAAAACTTCCAGTGAAAAAATTTCTATCAAGCAACAAAGCTCTAAGAAATCGAAAAATCAAGTTTTACTGGAAGATCTCTTGGGTACTACCATACAAGATGATTCCGAAGATGAAGATTACGTAGTTACGAGTGGAAGTGAACAAGATACTGCAGAATCTTCAGATGCAGAAACTTATGGTTTTATAAAAGATTCAGACAACGAAGATGGTGAAGAACAAAATGATGAGGATGAAAGCGAAAGTGAGGAGGAAGCTCCAGTTGTATCAAAAAAAACAAAAAATAACTTTGGTAAATCCTTGAAAAAACCTTCAAATGTTGAACGTTTTGATCAAATGATAAAGCGTAAACCTAACACTGGTGGTGTTAGCAAATTAAATAAAAAGCCTATTAAACAATCTTCTGTGGTGGCTAAAAACAAGCGTGCTTTGCAACTGTCTGTCGCCAAAAAAATGGCTAAACCGCTATCTAAAATAAAAGGAAAATTAGGAAAGCCTTCAAATAGCAACAAAAATTTTAAAAAAGTTAAATAATCTGTCTATATTACGTTCATTATAACTGTTTGTTAAACCAAGTTTTTAAGGAACTAGTAGGTATATGAAAATGTTTTTCGTTCGTTATTATATAAGTCGTTTCCATAATTTTTTTATATATTGTATATAATTTAAATAAACTGTTCCATTTGGTTAAATACTAGTGGAAAATTTTAAAAAAGTATTAATTTTAAAGGTAAAAGACTAATTTTAAACCGGTAATATGATAATTACTTTAATTGAAGAAAAACAACTTTTAACCCCCAATTTCACCAAGTTCAGTTAAAACTATCTATTACTTTAACTTCCAGTTTACAATATGTTTTGACACCTATAACTGATAGTTAATTATAACTAGGGCAACCAAAAAAAAGCAAATGCTTATTTTTTGGTTTACAAGATAGAAAGATTTTGATTGAACACAAATTCCGATCATAAAAAAACAAAGAAAATGAGCTATATTTGTTAGGGTTTTTTTTGTTGCTTATTTTGGCAATATCGGCTTTTTTTAGTTATTTCTGCGATATCGGCTTTTTTTACTTATTTTGCCATTTTAAGATAATTTTTCATTTTTTTCATACGAAAAAAACTTATTTAATAAAATTTTGCAAAAATCGTTATTATTTTTTTTTTATGTGCAACTTTTTTTTTATAAATACTAAAAAATCAGCCATTTCTTTGCTGTAACAATTCTAATTAAAAAAATCGTTCAACGTTATGGTAATATTTTGTGCTTCCCTTGAACAATATCATCCCAAAAACCTATGTTATCTCTGTATGTTATTATAGCTACACTTAAGAGTGGAAAGGTATTATGCATTTCTGCTGATGTGAGAAACACCTTAAAATATTGGTCCTAAAGTATACCGATCAACTCAAATCAAATCACTTTCTGAGTCGATCTAATGATGTCCGTTCGGCTGGCTGGCTGTCCATGTGACCTCGTGTGCAAAGTACAGGTCGCAATTTTAAAGATAATTTAATGAAATTTGGTACGTGGGTTCCAATTGGCACAAGGGCGAATCGGTCCATAATTTAATATAGCCCCCATACAAGCTGCTATCCGGAAGAGGGTCTTTGTGCCCACTATCAAACCAATGTTAATGCAATTGAAGCCATATGTAGATATATCCATATTTATATAGAGACGTAAGGTATGCATTTTTTAAAAATAGGACCACGAGGGGAGATTTAACCGATTTTAATGAAATTTAAAACAGATAGATCCGTATTCATATAGCCATACACTCTTGAAACTTGTTTTTAATACTGTGGTGTTGGGTATCATACGGTCGGGCTTGACTGACTATACTTTCTTACTTGATTTTTATGCAACCCTGTCTTAGCGGTACTGTAACGTACTTTTTATAGTGTTGTGTATAATTTGTATGTGTTTATGTTTTTAGTATTAAGCCTTTTTATCAACTTATTTTATTATTTGCTTGTTTAAGTTCTTTTCTCTCGAAAATTCCATAGCTGTATTCTTACGATCAAATTCCTAAGTCTGTAACGTCTTTTACCATCATACTTTGTAACGTCTTATTTCTTTTTAAAAATAGTTTTTGTATAAAGAAACGTCTGGTAGTTCCCCTTCTCTCTGTTTTTTGCTTTTTTAATATAGTTTTAGCTATTAAGACTTTCTCTGTATATCAAATATTGTTAATTTCTGCAAATTTTGGTGTTTTACACGAAGTTATAACAAAATTGAAAACAAAAAATCCTTCATTGGTTTTCTAAGTGAACATAGTTGTGGACCGTTAGAAAAATGTCCCGTGTTCCAGGGGATATGGAAGACGAAGTTAATACAAAATTAAAATCAGTTTCATTAAAAAATGAAGGATTTTCGGTATTAAAAGATATTGGGGATATTTTGGGAGGCAAGCGGAATTATGAGTCCAATCGTATAAAATATACTTCAGAGCAAATACTCAATTTTAGATATGCTCCCTTAACATCTGTAGACGTAGAACTTTTTCTATGTAAAAGAACTTGCTGACTCCGAACAGACATAGTTTTCTTTTCGAAAATTAATTGCATCAACTTATAATTTACTATAACAACGTATTAAACGAATTAAGTGGAAAATAAACAAGTTTAAATTGCTTTTTTTTTAATTTTAACAGCTTATTTTCATGTTTTTAAACGCTTTTTTAAGAGCTTAAAACTTTTAGTGCTTCTTTTTGGTTGGTAAGATACATATCGATGGTTGTCCTACGCAACCTCGTTATTTAGGAGCCTATTATGAGTTACATTCGACAAACGATTTTCAATCGCTATTGAAAAGTCGAATGTTCATTTTGTATTATGAATATTTCATTGTCATCGAACTAAAACAAATTTTCTTTACGGTGCAAATAAATGTAAATAACTTGTTGAAAATGTAATTATTTGTAAATTTGTTTGTGTTCGTATACCAAATACCATTTTCTTTATCAGTTTTGTTCATTATATGCAAGTCCAACGTCGTAAACAGCAATTGGAAAGGCTCATATTCCTTATGGAACAAAATTCTTTTTAGAAAAAATTATTTGCAGCAAAGTTCAGCATGTAAAAAAGTGGGATTAAACCCCACTGAAGCTAAATTATTTAAAAACAACCTTATTTCCGTCGTGGTCACGTTTAACTTTAATTTAATTTAATTTTTTTAAATTTGTTAACAAAAAATGTACTACTGCGAATTAAATAAATCACGACAGTAAATTTTTATCGAATGCGCGCGGTAAAACCGAATGAAAATTTGTTCGATCAGATAATTCGACTGCTGTCGAAAATCAAATTTAGTTCATAAAAAAAACTTTAACAAATATTATGAATTTTTTAATATATGTACATATGTATGTATTCTTACCTAATACGCCAAAATCTAACACTAAAAAATTTACAGGTGAAGTAAAAAATTATTAATTTGATAAATTGCCTTAAACTGTTTATAATTTATTTTTCTTGTAAAACCTACCAGTTATAGTAGCGTTTATCATATAAACTTCTGAAGATGGAAATGTTTGTATTTTCTTAATTAAATCGTTAATTTTGGGCGAAAAAGTCGATTTTTAATTTTTGGTTAGTAATGGCCCTTTGCGTTTAAAGTAAAGATATCGCACACTAAATCATATATACCAAGAATGATAGAATAAAAGGTTACCCCATGTGCATGATTTCTTGTTAGATGATAAGGTATAAACACAACTGGGACAAACGACGAACTCGCATAGTACGACAAATTCGTCGGCAAGAATTCGTTGCGTAAATTCGTCAAATAATAAACAATAAGTGCGTGAATTCCAGGTATTAATGTGACTTGAATTTTTTTTTGATTTATAAAAAGAAATACCTTGGACGCTAGATTATATAAATATTTTCATCCATTTTCATCTTTTTTAACTAGCATTAAATTTTATTAAAATGGCTTTGTAATATATTTGTCTATTAACATTTATCAAATCATAGGTTGACCATATTTCAACAAAAAAAAAAAAAAAAAAACAACTATTTTTTTTTTTTTTTTATTTATAAAAAGAAATATTTTAAATATTTTTATCTTTTTTAACTATAGTTATATTTAACTATATATATAGTTGCTATAGCAATAAATTTTATTAAAATGTCTTTGTAATATATTTGTCTACATATTAACATTTATCAAATCATAGGTTGACCATATTTCAACAAAAAAAAAAAAACATAAACAACTATTAATTGGGTGTGTTCTAGAATCCGAATCCACTCGAAAGTGGATTACTTAAGCATTTTTGGTGTCCTGCATTTCGATTTAGCAAACTCAAATTAGTTTTTGTTTCAAGCTTTGCAATTTTTCGCGAATTTCAGCCATGTTCGCGATTTGTTCCTGTAAGTTTTCGGATTCTTTACAGTTTTAAAGATTTTTAATAATTATTAAAGTTTGCTATCATGCCGCTGTTAGCAAATTTTTGCGAATTACGATAATTTATCAATTTTTAACGAATTTTTGCCATTCCTAATAGTCTAAGGGTCTTTTAATCAATTTTATGGGTTCTTTCAAAAATGAAAAATTTTCGCTATTTTTGCAAATTTTTTTATGTTATTATCGGATATTTTGATTTTTTTAACTGATTTAGCTATTTCAAATAAATTTTTGCGTTTGTTTCAATTTTTGCGAATTTTAGCCATGTTTGCGATATAAGCGATTTTTATCTGTAAGGGTTGTGATTCTTGACAGCTTTAACGATTTTTAAAAAATATTAGACATTGCTATTATGCCTCTGTTAGCAAATTTTCGTTTCCGCTAATCAAGCAATTTTAACCGAATTTTTGCCATTCCTTATAGTTTTAGAGACTTTTAATCAATTTTATGGCTTTTTTGATATATAAAAAATTTTCGCGAATTTTCGCCATTTTTGCAAATTTTAGCTTAGTTCGCAATAGAAGCGATTTTTGCTCTGTGATTCTTTACAGCTTTCACTATTAAGCTGCGGTTAGCTGTCCTTGTCCCAATTTATTCGTCGTTCGTCTGTGTAAGAAATAGAAATAAACCTATCGCAGTGTAAACAGTAAACATGAAAATTCTATTTCCAATACGTTTTCAATAAAATAAATCGACATAGCGATCTAACAAATAAGATTTTCCAGCCGGGTGGTGTTGAAATCGCTTTCTGAAGGTTTGTTTCGTATAAACTGTAGTATTGGGCAAAATCTTTCATTTATGTGCATCTTTTATTCTCTTGCAGAAAGGTTAAGTGAATTAATTCATTCTTTTCTTTCACCATTCTAAATGACACACAGCTTTCATAATGAAGTGTCTAGTTCTTTTGAGGAATAAACAAAAACGTGTTCTATAGTAAATTGAATCTAGATTTTAGTTACAATGTTAAAGAGTTGTTTTAGTATGTTAATGTACATATGTATGTAAAAATTCAGATTGGTTTTGAAAAATGACATTCGTCAAAAAAGTACATAATAAAAAAAACTAATAAATTTCCATAAAAGAAAAATAGAAGAGAAAAAGCATAACAAACAAAATAGGCATAAAACAGAATATGAAAGCAAACAGAAATATAAAGGAAAAAGATGAAACCGAAAGATGAAAGAAGTGGAAAGAAAATACGGAAATATTTCATTCTTTCACTTAAGTGAATCATTCAGTATTCAGTTGAAGTAATTCATTCAAGAACGACACAAGCCCAATAAATTGTATGCTAATGAGAAGTGTTGACATAACCCCCCGTTTCCACATGCCAGTGCAAGTTCGAAAAACTCAATACAGTCACACTTTTTCACTAACATTCACACAATGTTTGTACTTTCAGCCAATCGGCTGTTTCCTCGATTTTTCGTTTACTATGCTGGGTACACACTATGCAATGCATTTACGCAATCTAGCAAATTAAATTTATTTTCATTCATTCCAGATTGCATCAACATCAAAACGTATTTTATTTTGAGATTACATTGATGTAGATTGCACTGTGTGTACCCAGCATAATACGTATACCATGATACAAAAAAAACCAAGATAGCGCATTCAGCTTTAAAAATGAAATGTTTCTGCGCATCTACGTCACATTAGCGTATAAGTACAGCTAAAATATAAAAACACTAGCAAACAAACATGTATATAATGCGCTAGTGTGACGTCATATTAAACAGTTACATTTTGTAAACATGCGCAATGCGTAATCTTGTTTTTATCATTCTTGTACGTATACACTACTTGCAAGCAGTGTTGCCACAACCAAAAAGAATTTGTAACCAAAATGTAAAAATGAAGTAGCCAAATGCAATAAAAAGTAACCAAAATATTTATGTATAAAAAACTCTATTTTATTTGTACTTAACTTAAAAAATATTATATATAATTATGTATATAGACACCTAAACCTCTGGATCGATTTTTGTAAAACAGTATGATACTGATGGTCTGGAAGGTACATGAGAAAAAACTAAAAATCTGTTGTAAATATAATTCATGTTTACACGGATGGTATAAGTATAATTAAAAATAATAAAAAAAAAGCAGATGGTTGCAGTTTTAAATTTTTACAAAAACAACATGAAAATTTCCTGTGTTGATTTTAGTTGTTTTTGTAATTATAAAAATGCTACCACCTTCAATATACTCTGTTAAAATACACCTCTGGTGTGATGAGAATACATAATAGCCTTTTCACACTTGTCTACATTTAACATCAATTTGCGAAGATGTTGGAATTTTCCCATAAGAAATACATTGGGCTAAAAATCAAAATTTTTCAACATCTTTACAGAATGTTATAGCCTTTTCACACTTGTCAACATTTAACATTTAACATCAATTTGCGAAGATGTTGGAATTTTCCCATAAGAAATACATAGGGCTAAAAATCAAAATTTTTCAACATCTTTACAGAATGTTATACCATGTTCACACGGACAGCAATATTCGTGTTTCGCTCTCTTATTCCTGTTTCGCACCCCCAACATGACTTACACGACTTGTTTTCCCATACAAAATTTTGAGAGCGAAACAGGTCGTTTCATATTGAATCAGGCCGCGAAACAGGAAAAACGTACTATCATCTCCAATTTTGATAACATTTATCATTAGTTTATCTGAACTAGCTCTCAAAAAAATCAAAACAAAGAAAAAAATAAAATAAAAATTTATGTTTAATAAAATAAAGTGATAACTTTAACATAATAATATTAATAAAAGTATTAAATAATATATTTTTAAGTTTTATTTACTTTTTTAAAAAAATCACACTAACAACATAAAAAAAAGTCAAAATGAAACAAGAATGAATCGCATGAACAGCATGTTTGGCAAACTAGTTTCAGAGAGCGAAACGAGTGGTTTTTATCGTCGTATGAACATAGCATTACTATCTCATTTTGTTTCCTTTTAGATTTTTCGATTCTTTTAGTGTCATCACTAGAAAAGTGACATAAATTCTATTATTATTGTGGCATCACTGACAAAATGGAAGTTGCTTTGAAAGCAGCGTTACCATTTCTCAAGTTTTTCTTGTTTTGCAAGCCTTATTTTGCTTTAATTATTAAACAAAATGATTGAGAAATACATTTTGGTGTTATCTTTTAGAATGTTGCCACTTTTGTAGAAAAAAAGTATTTAAAAAAAATAAAAGTTTTTTTTCAGAAATGGTGACATTTTTTATTGATAGTAGATGTTTCAAGTGTGAACGCGTATTTCACATTTTCAACATCTTCCATGCGTTCCTCCGAAATGCATGCAAGTGTACAAAGGGTATAAGTTTCTAAAATGGTTTAGAAAAAAAGCATTTACCGACCGCTTGTCAGATTTTGTATTCGTATTCTCTCTTACTCAATACATTTTACTTTTACATGATAAGATTTTTCTCATTCTACATGATTTTTTGCAATGTCATAATACATTGTATTACCGTGTAAACTGGCCTTAAGTAAAATTTTGAAATTTAGTAGTGATTAAAGATTTGGTTCCTTTTGGCTCTAGGACGTCTAGTTTACGAATAAAATGCAATTTTATGTTTTCATATAAAAAATCAATTTTCTAAGTAAAATTTGGAATTTTAGTAGTGATTACAGATTTGGGTCCTTTTGGCTCTAGGACGTCTAGTTTACGAATAAAATGCAATTTTATGTTTTCATATAAAAAATCAATTTTCTAAGTAAAATTTGGAATTTTAGTAGTGATTACAGATTTGGGTCCTTTTGGCTCTAGGACGTCTTGTTTACGAATAAAATGCAATTTTATGTTTTCATATAAAAAATCAATTTTCTATGTAAAATTTGGAATTTTAGTAGTGATAACAGTTTTCGGTCTTTTTCATAAAAAATCACATAAAAAATCAATTTTCTAAGTAAAATTTGGAATTTTAGTAGTGGTTACAGATTTGGGTCCTTTTGGCTCTAGGACGTCTAGTTTACGAATAAAATGCAATTTTAGGTTTTCATATAAAAAATCAATTTTCTGAGTAAAATTTAAAATTTTAGTAGTGATTACAGATTTGGGTCCTTTTGGCTCTAGGACGTCTAGTTTACGAATAAAATGCAATTTTATGTTTTCATATAAAAAATCAATTTTCTAAGTAAAATTTGGAATTTTAGTAGTGATTACAGATTTGGGTCCTTTTGGCTCTAGGACGTCTTGTTTACGAATAAAATGCAATTTTATGTTTTCATATAAAAAATCAATTTTCTGAGTAAAATTTAAAATTTTAGTAGTGATTACAGATTTGGGTCCTTTTGGCTCTAGGACGTCTAGTTTACGAATAAAATGCAATTTTATGTTTTCATATAAAAAATCAATTTTCTAAGTAAAATTTGGAATTTTAGTAGTGATTACAGATTTGGGTCCTTTTGGCTCTAGGACGTCTTGTTTACGAATAAAATGCAATTTTATGTTTTCATATAAAAAATCAATTTTCTAAGTAAAATTTGGAATTTTAGTAGTGATTACAGATTTGGGTCCTTTTGGCTCTAGGACGTCTTGTTTACGAATAAAATGCAATTTAATCCAAATTTTTAATATTTTCAATTAGGCTTAAGTTCATTAAATTTAATTTTCATTAAATTATTTTTATGAAGAAAGGTGTTTTACAACATGAAAATTAATTAAAATTGTTATTGATAATCTTTCATTTTTGACCGTGGTGGGGGCTCGAACCCGGGCCGGCAGGTTACCATGACATGTTTCGATCGCAACCACTCGATCTTCTCAAATGGATTTGCCGTTTTACACTCGCAGCCATCGAAGGCTGCTGACGTCAATAGTCAAACATCAATCCTTAAACCAAATTTTTTGAATGATTATCTATTTTAATTGATTTTACATGTTCCTCCTTACTTCTGTTTTTTCGTACTTTTTGTCAAGAATTTTTCTTGAAGTCCAAAGTACATTTTTTGTTTTTTTTTTCATTTTTGTCTTTCTTTTTCTTGTTGACCTTTTTCAGCACAACTTGAAGGACAAATGAACACATAGAGCTCGTGCCTTAGCTTTTTTTAACAATAATTAGTATTGTGGTTATTTTGTTGAACTATTTATGGTTTTTAATCCAAATTTTTAATATTTTCAATTAGGCTTAAGTTCATTAAATTTAATTTTCATTAAATTATTTTTATGAAGAAAGGTGTTTTACAACATGAAAATTAATTAAAATTGTTATTGATAATCTTTCATTTTTGACCGTGGCGGGGGCTCGAAGAAACAAGAAAAAGAAAGACAAAAATGAAAAAAAAACAAAAAATGTACTTTGGACTTCAAGAAAAATTCTTGACAAAAAGTACGAAAAAACAGAAGTAAGGAGGAACATGTAAAATCAATTAAAATAGATAATCATTCAAAAAAAAAAAAGCAAACTTCGATCTACCAAAGGTTAAAATACAATTTGGTTTAAGGATTGATGTTTGACTATTGACGTCAGCAGCCTTCGATGGCTGCGAGTGTAAAACGGCAAATCCATTTGAGAAGATCGAGTGGTTGCGATCGAAACATGTCATGGTAACCTGCCGGCCCGGGTTCGAGCCCCCGCCACGGTCAAAAATGAAAGATTATCAATAACAATTTTAATTAATTTTCATGTTGTAAAACACCTTTCTTCATAAAAATAATTTAATGAAAATTAAATTTAATGAACTTAAGCCTAATTGAAAATATTAAAAATTTGGATTAAAAACCATAAATAGTTCAACAAAATAACCACAATACTAATTATTGTTAAAAAAAGCTAAGGCACGAGCTCTATGTGTTCATTTGTCCTTCAAGTTGTGCTGAAAAAGGTCAACAAGAAAAAGAAAGACAAAAATGAAAAAAAACAAAAAATGTACTTTGGACTTCAAGAAAAATTCTTGACAAAAAGTACGAAAAAACAGAAGTAAGGAGGAACATGTAAAATCAATTAAAATAGATAATCATTCAAAAAAAAAGCAAACTTCGATCTACCAAAGGTTAAAATACAATTTGGTTTAAGGATTGATGTTTGACTATTGACGTCAGCAGCCTTCGATGGCTGCGAGTGTAAAACGGCAAATCAATTTGAGAAGATCGAGTGGTTGCGATCGAAACATGTCATGGTAACCTGCCGGCCCGGGTTCGAGCCCCCGCCACGGTCAAAAATGAAAGATTATCAATAACAATTTTAATTAATTTTCATGTTGTAAAACACCTTTCTTCATAAAAATAATTTAATGAAAATTAAATTTAATGAACTTAAGCCTAATTGAAAATATTAAAAATTTGGATTAAAAACCATAAATAGTTCAACAAAATAACCACAATACTAATTATTGTTAAAAAAAGCTAAGGCACGAGCTCTATGTGTTCATTTGTCCTTCAAGTTGTGCTGAAAAAGGTCAACAAGAAAAAGAAAGACAAAAATGAAAAAAAACAAAAAATGTACTTTGGACTTCAAGAAAAATTCTTGACAAAAAGTACGAAAAAACAGAAGTAAGGAGGAACATGTAAAATCAATTAAAATAGATAATCATTCAAAAAAAAAGCAAACTTCGATCTACCAAAGGTTAAAATACAATTTGGTTTAAGGATTGATGTTTGACTATTGACGTCAGCAGCCTTCGATGGCTGCGAGTGTAAAACGGCAAATCCATTTGAGAAGATCGAGTGGTTGCGATCGAAACATGTCATGGTAACCTGCCGGCCCGGGTTCGAGCCCCCGCCACGGTCAAAAATGAAAGATTATCAATAACAATTTTAATTAATTTTCATGTTGTAAAACACCTTTCTTCATAAAAATAATTTAATGAAAATTAAATTTAATGAACTTAAGCCTAATTGCAAATATTAAAAATTTGGATTAAAAACCATAAATAGTTCAACAAAATAACCACAATACTAATTATTGTTAAAAAAAGCTAAGGCACGAGCTCTATGTGTTCATTTGTCCTTCAAGTTGTGCTGAAAAAGGTCAACAAGAAAAAGAAAGACAAAAATGAAAAAAAAACAAAAAATGTACTTTGGACTTCAAGAAAAATTCTTGACAAAAAGTACGAAAAAACAGAAGTAAGGAGGAACATGTAAAATCAATTAAAATAGATAATCATTCAAAAAAAAGCAAACTTCGATCTACCAAAGGTTAAAATACAATTTGGTTTAAGGATTGATGTTTGACTATTGACGTCAGCAGCCTTCGATGGCTGCGAGTGTAAAACGGCAAATCCATTTGAGAAGATCGAGTGGTTGCGATCGAAACATGTCATGGTAACCTGCCGGCCCGGGTTCGAGCCCCCGCCACGGTCAAAAATGAAAGATTATCAATAACAATTTTAATTAATTTTCATGTTGTAAAACACCTTTCTTCATAAAAATAATTTAATGAAAATTAAATTTAATGAACTTAAGCCTAATTGAAAATATTAAAAATTTGGATTAAAAACCATAAATAGTTCAACAAAATAACCACAATACTAATTATTGTTAAAAAAAGCTAAGGCACGAGCTCTATTTGTTCATTTGTCCTTCAAGTTGTGCTGAAAAAGGTCAACAAGAAAAAGAAAGACAAAAATGAAAAAAAAACAAAAAATGTACTTTGGACTTCAAGAAAAATTCTTGACAAAAAGTACGAAAAAACAGAAGTAAGGAGGAACATGTAAAATCAATTAAAATAGATAATCATTCAAAAAAAAGCAAACTTCGATCTACCAAAGGTTAAAATACAATTTGGTTTAAGGATTGATGTTTGACTATTGACGTCAGCAGCCTTCGATGGCTGCGAGTGTAAAACGGCAAATCCATTTGAGAAGATCGAGTGGTTGCGATCGAAACATGTCATGGTAACCTGCCGGCCCGGGTTCGAGCCCCCGCCACGGTCAAAAATGAAAGATTATCAATAACAATTTTAATTAATTTTCATGTTGTGAAACACCTTTCTTCATAAAAATAATTTAATGAAAATTAAATTTAATGAACTTAAGCCTAATTGAAAATATTAAAAATTTGGATTAAAAACCATACATAGTTCAACAAAATAACCACAATACTAATTATTGTTAAAAAAAGCTAAGGCACGAGCTCTATGTGTTCATTTGTCCTTCAAGTTGTGCTGAAAAAGGTCAACAAGAAAAAGAAAGACAAAAATGAAAAAAAACAAAAAATGTACTTTGGACTTCAAGAAAAATTCTTGACAAAAAGTACGAAAAAACAGAAGTAAGGAGGAACATGTAAAATCAATTAAAATAGATAATCATTCAAAAAAAAAGCAAACTTTGATCTACCAAAGGTTAAAATACAATTTGGTTTAAGGATTGATGTTTGACTATTGACGTCAGCAGCCTTCGATGGCTGCGAGTGTAAAACGGCAAATCCATTTGAGAAGATCGAGTGGTTGCGATCGAAACATGTCATGGTAACCTGCCGGCCCGGGTTCGAGCCCCCGCCACGGTCAAAAATGAAAGATTATCAATAACAATTTTAATTAATTTTCATGTTGTAAAACACCTTTCTTCATAAAAATAATTTAATGAAAATTAAATTTAATGAACTTAAGCCTAATTGAAAATATTAAAAATTTGGATTAAAAACCATAAATAGTTCAACAAAATAACCACAATACTAATTATTGTTAAAAAAAGCTAAGGCACGAGCTCTATGTGTTCATTTGTCCTTCAAGTTGTGCTGAAAAAGGTCAACAAGAAAAAGAAAGACAAAAATGAAAAAAAACAAAAAATGTACTTTGGACTTCAAGAAAAATTCTTGACAAAAAGTACGAAAAAACAGAAGTAAGGAGGAACATGTAAAATCAATTAAAATAGATAATCATTCAAAAAAAAAGCAAACTTCGATCTACCAAAGGTTAAAATACAATTTGGTTTAAGGATTGATGTTTGACTATTGACGTCAGCAGCCTTCGATGGCTGCGAGTGTAAAACGGCAAATCCATTTGAGAAGATCGAGTGGTTGCGATCGAAACATGTCATGGTAACCTGCCGGCCCGGGTTCGAGCCCCCGCCACGGTCAAAAATGAAAGATTATCAATAACAATTTTAATTAATTTTCATGTTGTAAAACACCTTTCTTCATAAAAATAATTTAATGAAAATTAAATTTAATGAACTTAAGCCTAATTGAAAATATTAAAAATTTGGATTAAAAACCATAAATAGTTCAACAAAATAACCACAATACTAATTATTGTTAAAAAAAGCTAAGGCACGAGCTCTATGTGTTCATTTGTCCTTCAAGTTGTGCTGAAAAAGGTCAACAAGAAAAAGAAAGACAAAAATGAAAAAAAAACAAAAAATGTACTTTGGACTTCAAGAAAAATTCTTGACAAAAAGTACGAAAAAACAGAAGTAAGGAGGAACATGTAAAATCAATTAAAATAGATAATCATTCAAAAAAAAGCAAACTTCGATCTACCAAAGGTTAAAATACAATTTGGTTTAAGGATTGATGTTTGACTATTGACGTCAGCAGCCTTCGATGGCTGCGAGTGTAAAACGGCAAATCCATTTGAGAAGATCGAGTGGTTGCGATCGAAACATGTCATGGTAACCTGCCGGCCCGGGTTCGAGCCCCCGCCACGGTCAAAAATGAAAGATTATCAATAACAATTTTAATTAATTTTCATGTTGTAAAACACCTTTCTTCATAAAAATAATTTAATGAAAATTAAATTTAATGAACTTAAGCCTAATTGAAAATATTAAAAATTTGGATTAAAAACCATAAATAGTTCAACAAAATAACCACAATACTAATTATTGTTAAAAAAAGCTAAGGCACGAGCTCTATTTGTTCATTTGTCCTTCAAGTTGTGCTGAAAAAGGTCAACAAGAAAAAGAAAGACAAAAATGAAAAAAAAACAAAAAATGTACTTTGGACTTCAAGAAAAATTCTTGACAAAAAGTACGAAAAAACAGAAGTAAGGAGGAACATGTAAAATCAATTAAAATAGATAATCATTCAAAAAAAAGCAAACTTCGATCTACCAAAGGTTAAAATACAATTTGGTTTAAGGATTGATGTTTGACTATTGACGTCAGCAGCCTTCGATGGCTGCGAGTGTAAAACGGCAAATCCATTTGAGAAGATCGAGTGGTTGCGATCGAAACATGTCATGGTAACCTGCCGGCCCGGGTTCGAGCCCCCGCCACGGTCAAAAATGAAAGATTATCAATAACAATTTTAATTAATTTTCATGTTGTGAAACACCTTTCTTCATAAAAATAATTTAATGAAAATTAAATTTAATGAACTTAAGCCTAATTGAAAATATTAAAAATTTGGATTAAAAACCATACATAGTTCAACAAAATAACCACAATACTAATTATTGTTAAAAAAAGCTAAGGCACGAGCTCTATGTGTTCATTTGTCCTTCAAGTTGTGCTGAAAAAGGTCAACAAGAAAAAGAAAGACAAAAATGAAAAAAAACAAAAAATGTACTTTGGACTTCAAGAAAAATTCTTGACAAAAAGTACGAAAAAACAGAAGTAAGGAGGAACATGTAAAATCAATTAAAATAGATAATCATTCAAAAAAAAAGCAAACTTTGATCTACCAAAGGTTAAAATACAATTTGGTTTAAGGATTGATGTTTGACTATTGACGTCAGCAGCCTTCGATGGCTGCGAGTGTAAAACGGCAAATCCATTTGAGAAGATCGAGTGGTTGCGATCGAAACATGTCATGGTAACCTGCCGGCCCGGGTTCGAGCCCCCGCCACGGTCAAAAATGAAAGATTATCAATAACAATTTTAATTAATTTTCATGTTGTAAAACACCTTTCTTCATAAAAATAATTTAATGAAAATTAAATTTAATGAACTTAAGCCTAATTGAAAATATTAAAAATTTGGATTAAAAACCATAAATAGTTCAACAAAATAACCACAATACTAATTATTGTTATGCAATTTAATGTTTTCATATAAAAAATCAATTTTCTGAGTAAAATTTAAAATTTTAGTAGTGATTACAGATTTGGGTCCTTTTGGCTCTAGGACGTCTAGTTTACGAATAAAATGCAATTTTATGTTTTCATATAAAAAATCAATTTTCTAAGTAAAATTTGGAATTTTAGTAGTGATTACAGATTTGGGTCCTTTTGGCTCTAGGACGTCTTGTTTACGAATAAAATGCAATTTTATGTTTTCATATAAAAAATCAATTTTCTAAGTAAAATTTGGAATTTTAGTAGTGATTACAGATTTGGGTCCTTTTGGCTCTAGGACGTCTTGTTTACGAATAAAATGCAATTTTATGTTTTCATATAAAAAATCAATTTTCTAAGTAAAATTTGGAATTTTAGTAGTGATTACAGATTTGGGTCCTTTTGGCTCTAGGACGTCTTGTTTACGAATAAAATGCAACTTTATGTTTTCATATAAAAAATCAATTTTCTAAGTAAAATTTGGAATTTTAGTAGTGATTACAGATTTGGGTCCTTTTGGCTCTAGGACGTCTTGTTTACGAATAAAATGCAATTTTATGTTTTCATATAAAAAATCAATTTTCTAAGTAAAATTTGGAATTTTAGTAGTGATTACAGATTTGGGTCCTTTTGGCTCTAGGACGTCTTGTTTACGAATAAAATGCAATTTTATGTTTTCATATAAAAAATCAATTTTCTAAGTAAAATTTGGAATTTTAGTAGTGATTACAGATTTGGGTCCTTTTGGCTCTAGGACGTCTTGCTTACGAATAAAATGCAATTTTATGTTTTCATATAAAAAATCAATTTTCTAAGTAAAATTTGGAATTTTAGTAGTGATTACAGATTTGGGTCCTTTTGGCTCTAGGACGTCTTGTTTACGAATAAAATGCAATTTTATGTTTTCATATAAAAAATCAATTTTCTAAGTAAAATTTGGAATTTTAGTAGTGATTACAGATTTGGGTCCTTTTGGCTCTAGGACGTCTTGTTTACGAATAAAATGCAATTTTATGTTTTCATATAAAAAATCAATTTTCTAAGTAAAATTTGGAATTTTAGTAGTGATTACAGATTTGGGTCCTTTTGGCTCTAGGACGTCTTGTTTACGAATAAAATGCAATTTTATGTTTTCATATAAAAAATCAATTTTCTAAGTAAAATTTGGAATTTTAGTAGTGATTACAGATTTGGGTCCTTTTGGCTCTAGGACGTCTTGTTTACGAATAAAATGCAATTTTATGTTTTCATATAAAAAATCAATTTTCTAAGTAAAATTTGGAATTTTAGTAGTGATTACAGATTTGGGTCCTTTTGGCTCTAGGACGTCTTGTTTACGAATAAAATGCAATTTTATGTTTTCATATAAAAAATCAATTTTCTAAGTAAAATTTGGAATTTTAGTAGTGATTACAGATTTGGGTCCTTTTGGCTCTAGGACGTCTTGTTTACGAATAAAATGCAATTTTATGTTTTCATATAAAAAATCAATTTTCTAAGTAAAATTTGGAATTTTAGTAGTGATTACAGATTTGGGTCCTTTTGGCTCTAGGACGTCTTGTTTACGAATAAAATGCAATTTTATGTTTTCATATAAAAAATCAATTTTCTAAGTAAAATTTGGAATTTTAGTAGTGATTACAGATTTGGGTCCTTTTGGCTCTAGGACGTCTTGTTTACGAATAAAATGCAATTTTATGTTTTCATATAAAAAATCAATTTTCTAAGTAAAATTTGGAATTTTAGTAGTGATTACAGATTTGGGTCCTTTTGGCTCTAGGACGTCTTGTTTACGAATAAAATGCAATTTTATGTTTTCATATAAAAAATCAATTTTCTAAGTAAAATTTGGAATTTTAGTAGTGATTACAGATTTGGGTCCTTTTGGCTCTAGGACGTCTTGTTTACGAATAAAATGCAATTTTATGTTTTCATATAAAAAATCAATTTTCTAAGTAAAATTTGGAATTTTAGTAGTGATTACAGATTTGGGTCCTTTTGGCTCTAGGACGTCTTGTTTACGAATAAAATGCAATTTTATGTTTTCATATAAAAAATCAATTTTCTAAGTAAAATTTGGAATTTTAGTAGTGATTACAGATTTGGGTCCTTTTGGCTCTAGGACGTCTTGTTTACGAATAAAATGCAATTTTATGTTTTCATATAAAAAATCAATTTTCTAAGTAAAATTTGGAATTTTAGTAGTGATTACAGATTTGGGTCCTTTTGGCTCTAGGACGTCTTGTTTACGAATAAAATGCAATTTTATGTTTTCATATAAAAAATCAATTTTCTAAGTAAAATTTGGAATTTTAGTAGTGATTAAAGATTTGGGTCCTTTTGGCTCTAGGACGTCTTGTTTACGAATAAAATGCAATTTTATGTTTTCATATAAAATATCAATTTTCTAAGTAAAATTTGGAATTTTAGTAGCGATTACAGATTTGGGTCCTTTTGGCTCTAGGACGTCTTGTTTACGAATAAAATGCAATTTTATGTTTTCATATAAAAAATCAATTTTCTAAGTAAAATTTGGAATTTTAGTAGTGATTACAGATCTGGGTCCTTTTGGCTCTAGGACGTCTTGTTTACGAATAAAATGCAATTTTATGTTTTCATATAAAAAATCAATTTTCTAAGTAAAATTTGGAATTTTAGTAGTGATTACAGATTTGGGTCCTTTTGGCTCTAGGACGTCTTGTTTACGAATAAAATACAATTTTATGTTTTCATATAAAAAATCAATTTTCTAAGTAAAATTTGGAATTTTAGTAGTGATTACAGATTTAGGTCCTTTTGGCTCTAGGACGTCTTGTTTACGAATAAAATGCAATTTTATGTTTTCATATAAAAAATCAATTTTCTAAGTAAAATTTGGAATTTTAGTAGTGATTACAGATTTGGGTCCTTTTGGCTCTAGGACGTCTTGTTTACGAATAAAATGCAATTTTATGTTTTCATATAAAAAATCAATTTTCTAAGTAAAATTTGGAATTTTAGTAGTGATTACAGATTTGGGTCCTTTTGGCTCTAGGACGTCTTGTTTACGAATAAAATGCAATTTTATGTTTTCATATAAAAAATCAATTTTCTAAGTAAAATTTGGAGTTTTAGTAGTGATTACAGATTTGGGTCCTTTTGGCTCTAGGACGTCTTGTTTACGAATAAAATGCAATTTTATGTTTTCAAATAAAAAATCAATTTTCTAAGTAAAATTTGGAATTTTAGTAGTGATTACAGATTTGGGTCCTCTTGGCTCTAGGACGTCTTGTTTACGAATAAAATGCAACTTTATGTTTTCATATAAAAAATCAATTTTCTAAGTAAAATTTGGAATTTTAGTAGTGATTACAGATTTGGGTCCTTTTGGCTCGAGGACGTCTTGTTTACGAATAAAATGCAATTTTATGTTTTCATATAAAAAATCAATTTTCTAAGTAAAATTTGGAATTTTAGTAGTGATTACAGATTTGGGTCCTTTTGGCTCTAGGACGTCTTGTTTACGAATAAAATGCAATTTTATGTTTTCATATAAAAAATCAATTTTCTAAGTAAAATTTGGAATTTTAGTAGTGATTACAGATTTGGGTCCTTTTGGCTCTAGGACGTCTTGTTTACGAATAAAATGCAATTTTATGTTTTCATATAAAAAATCAATTTTCTAAGTAAAATTTGGAATTTTAGTAGTGATTACAGATTTGGGTCCTTTTGGCTCTAGGACGTCTTGTTTACGAATAAAATGCAATTTTATGTTTTCATATAAAAAATCAATTTTCTAAGTAAAATTTGGAATTTTAGTAGTGATTACAGATTTGGGTCCTTTTGGCTCTAGGACGTCTTGTTTACGAATAAAATGCAATTTTATGTTTTCATATAAAAAATCAATTTTCTAAGTAAAATTTGGAATTTTAGTAGTGATTACAGATCTGGGTCCTTTTGGCTCTAGGACGTCTTGTTTACGAATAAAATGCAATTTTATGTTTTCAAATAAAAAATCAATTTTCTAAGTAAAATTTGGAATTTTAGTAGTGATTACAGATTTGGGTCCTTTTGGCTCTAGGACGTCTTGTTTACGAATAAAATGCAATTTTATGTTTTCATATAAAAAATCAATTTTCTAAGTAAAATTTGGAATTTTAGTAGTGATGTAATCTGTAAGATTTGGGTACTTTTGGCTCTAGGACGTCTTGTTTACGAATAAAATGCAATTTTATGTTTTCATATAAAAAATCAATTTTCTAAGTAAAATTTGGAGTTTTAGTAGTGATTACAGATTTGGGTCCTTTTGGCTCTAGGACGTCTTGTTTACGAATAAAATGCAATTTTATGTTTTCATATAAAAAATCAATTTTCTAAGTAAAATTTGGAATTTTAGTAGTGATTACAGATTTGGGTCCTTTTGGCTCTAGGACGTCTTGTTTACGAATAAAATGCAATTTTATGTTTTCATATAAAAAATCAATTTTCTAAGTAAAATTTGGAGTTTTAGTAGTGATTACAGATTTGGGTCCTTTTGGCTCTAGGACGTCTTGTTTACGAATAAAATGCAATTTTATGTTTTCATATAAAAAATCAATTTTCTAAGTAAAATTTGGAATTTTAGTAGTGATTACAGATTTGGGTCCTTTTGGCTCTAGGACGTCTTGTTTACGAATAAAATGCAATTTTATGTTTTCATATAAAAAATCAATTTTCTAAGTAAAATTTGGAATTTTAGTAGTGATTACAGATTTGGGTTCTTTTGGCTCTAGGACGTCTTGTTTACGAATATAATGCAATTTTATGTTTTCATATAAAAAATCAATTTTCTAAGTAAAATTTGGAATTTTAGTAGTGATTACAGATTTGGGTCCTTTTGGCTCTAGGACGTCTTGTTTACGAATAAAATGCAATTTTATGTTTTCATATAAAAAATCAATTTTCTAAGTAAAATTTGGAATTTTAGTAGTGATTACAGATTTGGGTCCTTTTGGCTCTAGGACGTCTTGTTTACGAATAAAATGCAATTTTATGTTTTCATATAAAAAATCAATTTTCTAAGTAAAATTTGGAATTTTAGTAGTGATTACAGATTTGGGTCCTTTTGGCTCGAGGACGTCTTGTTTACGAATAAAATGCAATTTTATGTTTTCATATAAAAAATCAATTTTCTAAGTAAAATTTGGAATTTTAGTAGTGATTACAGATTTGGGTCCTTTTGGCTCTAGGACGTCTTGTTTACGAATAAAATGCAATTTTATGTTTTCATATAAAAAATCAATTTTCTAAGTAAAATTTGGAATTTTAGTAGTGATTACAGATTTGGGTCCTTTTGGCTCTAGGACGTCTTGTTTAAGAATAAAATGCAATTTTATGTTTTCATATAAAAAATCAATTTTCTAAGTAAAATTTGGAATTTTAGTAGTGATTACAGATTTGGGTTCTTTTGGCTCTAGGACGTCTTGTTTACGAATAAAATGCAATTTTATATTTTCATATAAAAAATCAATTTTCTAAGTAAAATTTGGAATTTTAGTAGTGATTACAGATTTGGGTCCTTTTGGCTCTAGGACGTCTTGTTTACGAATAAAATGCAATTTTATGTTTTCATATAAAAAATCAATTTTCTAAGTAAAATTTGGAATTTTAGTAGTGATTACAGATTTGGGTCCTTTTGGCTCTAGGACGTCTTGTTTACGAATAAAATGCAATTTTATGTTTTCATATAAAAAATCAATTTTCTAAGTAAAATTTGGAATTTTAGTAGTGATTACAGATTTGGGTCCTTTTGGCTCTAGGACGTCTTGTTTACGAATAAAATGCAATTTTATGTTTTCATATAAAAAATCAATTTTCTAAGTAAAATTTGGAATTTTAGTAGTGATTACAGATTTGGGTCCTTTTGGCTCTAGAACGTCTTGTTTACGAATAAAATGCAATTTTATGTTTTCATATAAAAAATCAATTTTCTAAGTAAAATTTGGAATTTTAGTAGTGATTACAGATTTGGGTCCTTTTGGCTCTAGGACGTCTTGTTTACGAATAAAATGCAATTTTATGTTTTCATATAAAAAATCAATTTTCTAAGTAAAATTTGGAATTTTAGTAGTGATTACAGATTTGGGTCCTTTTGGCTCTAGGACGTCTTGTTTACGAATAAAATGCAATTTTATGTTTTCATATAAAAAATCAATTTTCTAAGTAAAATTTGGAATTTTAGTAGTGATTACAGATTTGGGTCCTTTTGGCTCTAGGACGTCTTGTTTACGAATAAAATGCAATTTTATGTTTTCATATAAAAAATCAATTTTCTAAGTAAAATTTGTGATTAAAATAGTGATTACAGATTTGGGTAAAATTGTAAAATTTCGAATTTTAGTAGTGATTACAGATTTGGGTCCTTTTGGCTCTAGGACGTCTTGTTTACGAATAAAATGCAATTTTATGTTTTCATATAAAAAATCAATTTTCTAAGTAAAATTTGGAATTTTAGTAGTGATTACAGATTTGGGTCCTTTTGGCTCTAGAACGTCTTGTTTACGAATAAAATGCAATTTTATGTTTTCATATAAAAAATCAATTTTCTAAGTGAAATTTGGAATTTTAGTAGTGATTACAGATTTGGGTCCTTTTGGCTCTAGGACGTCTTGTTTACGAATAAAATGCAATTTTATGTTTTCATATAAAAAATCAATTTTCTAAGTAAAATTTGTGATTAAAATAGTGATTACAGATTTGGGTAAAATTGTAAAATTTGGAATTTTAGTAGTGATTACAGATTTGGGTCCTTTTGGCTCTAGGACGTCTTGTTTACGAATAAAATGCAATTTTATGTTTTCATATAAAAAATCAATTTTCTAAGTAAAATTTGGAATTTTAGTAGTGATTACAGATTTGGGTCCTTTTGGCTCTAGGACGTCTTGTTTACGAATAAAATGCAATTTTATGTTTTCATATAAAAAATCAATTTTCTAAGTAAAATTTGGAATTTTAGTAGTGATTACAGATTTGGGTCCTTTTGGCTCTAGGACGTCTTGTTTACGAATAAAATGCAATTTTATGTTTTCATATAAAAAATCAATTTTCTAAGTAAAATTTGGAATTTTAGTAGTGATTACAGATTTGGGTCCTTTTGGCTCTAGGACGTCTTGTTTACGAATAAAATGCAATTTTATGTTTTCATATAAAAAATCAATTTTCTAAGTAAAATTTGGAATTTTAGTAGTGATTACAGATTTGGGTCCTTTTGGCTCTAGGACGTCTTGTTTACGAATAAAATGCAATTTTATGTTTTCATATAAAAAATCAATTTTCTAAGTAAAATTTGTGATTAAAATAGTGATTACAGATTTGGGTAAAATTGTAAAATTTGGAATTTTAGTAGTGATTACAGATTTGGGTCCTTTTGGCTTTAGGACGTCTTGTTTACGAATAAAATGCAATTTTATGTTTTCATATAAAAAATCAATTTTCTAAGTAAAATTTGGAATTTTAGTAGTGATTACAGATTTGGGTCCTTTTGGCTCTAGAACGTCTTGTTTACGAATAAAATGCAATTTTATGTTTTCATATAAAAAATCAATTTTCTAAGTAAAATTTGGAATTTTAGTAGTGATTACAGATTTGGGTCCTTTTGGCTCTAGGACGTCTTGTTTACGAATAAAATGCAATTTTATGTTTTCATATAAAAAATCAATTTTCTAAGTAAAATTTGTGATTAAAATAGTGATTACAGATTTGGGTAAAATTGTAAAATTTGGAATTTTAGTAGTGATTACAGATTTGGGTCCTTTTGGCTCTAGGACGTCTTGTTTACGAATAAAATGCAATTTTATGTTTTCATATAAAAAATCAATTTTCTAAGTAAAATTTGGAATTTTAGTAGTGATTACAGATTTGGGTCCTTTTGGCTCTAGGACGTCTTGTTTACGAATAAAATGCAATTTTATGTTTTCATATAAAAAATCAATTTTCTAAGTAAAATTTGGAATTTTAGTAGTGATTACAGATTTGGGTCCTTTTGGCTCTAGGACGTCTTGTTTACGAATAAAATGCAATTTTATGTTTTCATATAAAAAATCAATTTTCTAAGTAAAATTTGGAATTTTAGTAGTGATTACAGATTTGGGTCCTTTTGGCTCTAGGACGTCTTGTTTACGAATAAAATGCAATTTTATATTTTCATATAAAAAATCAATTTTCTAAGTAAAATTTGGAATTTTAGTAGTGATTACAGATTTGGGTCCTTTTGGCTCTAGGACGTCTTGTTTACGAATAAAATGCAATTTTATGTTTTCATATAAAAAATCAATTTTCTAAGTAAAATTTGGAATTTTAGTAGTGATTACAGATTTGGGTCCTTTTGGCTCTAGGACGTCTTGTTTACGAATAAAATGCAATTTTATGTTTTCATATAAAAAATCAATTTTCTAAGTAAAATTTGGAATTTTAGTAGTGATTACAGATTTGGGTCCTTTTGGCTCTAGAACGTCTTGTTTACGAATAAAATGCAATTTTATGTTTTCATATAAAAAATCAATTTTCTAAGTAAAATTTGGAATTTTAGTAGTGATTACAGATTTGGGTCCTTTTGGCTCTAGGACGTCTTGTTTACGAATAAAATGCAATTTTATGTTTTCATATAAAAAATCAATTTTCTAAGTAAAATTTGGAATTTTAGTAGTGATTACAGATTTGGGTCCTTTTGGCTCTAGGACGTCTTGTTTACGAATAAAATGCAATTTTATGTTTTCATATAAAAAATCAATTTTCTAAGAAAAATATGGAATTTTAGTAGTGATAACAGTTTTCACTCCTTTTGGCTCTAGGACGACTAGTTTACGAATAAAATGCAATTTTATGTTTTCATATAAAAAATCAATTTTCTAAGTAAAATTTGGAATTTTGGTAGTGACTACTGATTTGGGTCCTTTTGGCTCTAGGACGTCTTGTTTACGAATAAAATGCAATTTTATGTTTTCATATAAAAAATCAATTTTCTAAGTAAAATTTGGAATTTTAGAAGTGATAACAGTTTTCGGTCCTTTTGGCTCTAAGACGACTAGTTTACGAATAAAATGCAATTTTATGTTTTCATATAAAAAATCAATTTTCTAAGTAAAATTTGGAATTTTAGTAGTGATTACAGATTTGGGTCCTTTTGGCTCTAGGACGTCTTGTTTACGAATAAAATGCAATTTTATGTTTTCATATAAAAAATCAATTTTCTAAGTAAAATTTGGAATTTTAGTAGTGATTACAGATTTGGGTCCTTTTGGCTCTAGGACGTCTAGTTTACGAATAAAATGCAATTTTATGTTTTCATATAAAAAATAAATTTTATAAGTAAAATTTGGAATTTTGATAGTGACTACTGATTTGGGTCCTTTTAGCTCTAGGACGTCTTGTTTACGAATAAAATGCAATTTTATGTTTTCATATAAAAAATCAATTTTCTAAGTAAAATTTGGAATTTTAGTAGTGATTACAGATTTGGGTCCTTTTGGCTCTAGGACGTCTAGTTTACGAATAAAATGCAATTTTATGTTTTCATATAAAAAATAAATTTTATAAGTAAAATTTGGAATTTTGATAGTGACTACTGATTTGGGTCCTTTTGGCTCTAGGACGTCTTGTTTACGAATAAAATGCAATTTTATGTTTTCATATAAAAAATCAATTTTCTAAGTAAAATTTGGAATTTTAGTAGTGATTACAGATTTGGGTCCTTTTGGCTCTAGGACGTCTAGTTTACGAATAAAATGCAATTTTATGTTTTCATATAAAAAATAAATTTTATAAGTAAAATTTGGAATTTTGATAGTGACTACTGATTTGGGTCCTTTTGGCTCTAGGACGTCTTGTTTACGAATAAAATGCAATTTTATGTTTTCATATAAAAAATCAATTTTCTAAGTAAAATTTGGAATTTTAGTAGTGATTACAGATTTGGGTCCTTTTGGCTCTAAGACGTCTTGTTTACGAATAAAATGCAATTTTATGTTTTCATATAAAAAATCAATTTTCTAAAGCTAGATTTACACGATTGAAATTTTCTTCAAAATTGCTCTTCAAAATGCTTCAAACTCGTGTAAACAGCCAAATTTTGAAGAAATTTTGCTGTTTACACGAGTTTGAAGGGCGCTAGTGCAGAACGCCCAAGTGCGTAACGCCCAAAACCAAAAATGTCATAACGCCCAAATCTTGTTATATTGCCCAAAACCCAAAAAAAAAATAATGACAAAGTGCCCAATTGCTATGTCATATCGCCCAAATAACAAAGTTTGGGCTTTGTGACATTTTTTGAAAAGTAAGCAGATTTATTTGGGTGTTGTGACATTTTCTTAAATATGAATTTTTTAAGTAATTCTATCAATTTAAGTGAAACTGTATAATAAAAGCAGTTAGTTTACTTGAAGATTTTGAAACTTCTTTAACAAAACAATCACAATTATTTAGCCTTCACAGAGTGCGGTCGTTAGTAAAAAATAAAACAATGCAATCGGAAAGTGTGAAGTTCGTCAGCGGAAAACGGTGTAATTCCAAATTAATATATTTAACAAATGAAAAACAATTATACAAAAAAAATCGTATTATAAAGGCAACTTCGATCTACCAAAGGTTAAAATACAATTTGGTTTAAGGATTGATGTTTGACTATTGACGTCAGCAGTCGTCGATGGCTGCGGGTGTAAAACGGCAAATCCATCTGAGGAGATCGAGTGGTTGCGATCGAAACATGTCATGGTAACCTGCCGGCCCGGGTTCGAGCCCCGGCCACGGTCAAGAATGAAAGATTATCAATAACAATTTTAATTAATTTTCATGTTGTAAAATTCCTTTCTTCATAAAAATAATTTAATGAAAATTAAATTTAATGAACTTAAGCCTAATTAAAATTATTAAAAATTTGGATTAAAAACCATAAATAGTTCAACAAACTAACCACAATACTAATTATAAAGGCAAAACTTTTAATACATGTTACGCATCCAATTGCAAGGCACGTGCTGAAATTTTAGAGGATGGAACGTGTGTCAAATCACAAAAAACCTCCAGCAGGAAGAAATTTACAAAGAATTGAAAGCAGTCGAGGACATTAAAAAACAATGTAGCAATCCTTCTGTTCTTTTGAGCGACACCAATGCCGCGAGTGGTATAAGAAAAGTTTTTAAAAGAGTTTGCGAGAGGTAAGTCGATGTAGAATATTACTTGGCGCGAGGAGGGGGGCGGGTCGCGTTCGCGTCCGACGCGGACAGAGCGGCGCGGCGCGGCGCGCTATCCACCACACTGCTACCTATCCAACGCTATACAATATAATTTTTTGCTATATTTTAACTTATTTCTTAAATGTATATATATTTTTTGTAACTGCAGTAATCAGAGTGCTACCCAAAATCTAGTTTTCACTAGCATGAAGCGAAGCCTTGCAAGACTCTCGTCAAATATATTTTTGAAATCACCCCGAACTCCATCAGATGTCGTTGAATTATTCCAACACGAATTTATTTGGAAAACCTCTGGTTTAACAAGGCACCAAATTAATCCTCGTACATTTTATAAAGCGTGCATTTCTGGGCCGGCATTTTCGTATTGCATCTTTATGTCGGAGACAATAATGCAGGGTATCACCGAAAATATACCAGCAGGACAGAGACGGTATTTGATTGACGGAACATTTAAAGTGGTTCCAGCAGGCTTTTTCACTCAATTGCTGGTGATTCTGAGTCTGAGTCAAACACTACATGTCCATACTGCAGACAGGTTGTAGCAGACTCTATTCAAGTATTTTTGTAATATTAATTTTGTATATTCTTTTTTTTTTGCTATATTTTTTTTGTATATATGTACATAAAGAAGTAAAATAAAATTGTTGTCGGATATTTCATATTTTTTTTTTACTTTTTTGGGCCTTATGACAGTTTTTCTTTTGGGTGTTATGGCGTAGACTATAACTTGAAAATATATTTCGCCCAAATTCAATGTCATATAGCCCAAATGGCAAAGCAATAAAATTTTTGGGCGTTATGACATTTTTGGTTTTGGGCGTTACGCACTTGGGCGTTCTGCACTAGCGCCGTTTGAAGCATTTTGAAGAGCAAATTTCTTCAAAATTTTGCTGTTTACACGAGTTTGAAGCATTTTGAAGAGCAATTTTGAAGAAAATTTCAATCGTGTAAATCTAGCTTAAGTAAAATTTGGAATTTTGATAGTGACTACTGATTTGGGTCCTTTTGGCTCTAGGACGTCTTGTTTACGAATAAAATGCAATTTTATGTTTTCATATAAAAAATCAATTTTCTAAGTAAAATTTGGAATTTTAGTAGTGATTACAGATTTGGGTCCTTTTGGCTCTAGAACGTCTTGTTTACGAATAAAATGCAGTTTTATGTTTTCATATAAAAAATCAATTTTTTAAGTAAAATTTGGAATTTTAGTAGTGATTACAGATTTGGGTCCTTTTGGCTCTAGGACGTCTAGTTTACGAATAAAATGCAGTTTTATGTTTTCATATAAAAAATCAATTTTTTAAGTAAAATTTGGAATTTTAGTAGTGATTACAGATTTGGGTCCTTTTGGCTCTAGGACGTCTAGTTTACGAATAAAATGCTGTTTTATGTTTTCATATAAAAAATCAATTTTTTAAGTAAAATTTGGAATTTTAGTAGTGATTACAGATTTGGGTCCTTTTGGCTCTAGGACGTCTAGTTTACGAATAAAATGCAATTTTATGTTTTCATATAAAAAATCAATTTTCTAAGTAAAATTTGGAATTTTAGTAGTGATTACAGATTTGGGTCCTTTTGGCTCTGTTTACGAATAAAATGCAATTTTATGTTTTCATATAAAAAATCAATTTTCTAAGTAAAATTTGGAATTTTGGTAGTGACTACTGATTTGGGTCCTTTTGGCTCTAGGACGTCTTGTTTACGAATAAAATGCAATTTTATGTTTTCATATAAAAAATAAATTTTATAAGTAAAATTTGGAATTTTGGTAGTGACTACTGATTTGGGTCCTTTTGGCTCTAGGACGTCTTGTTTACGAATAAAATGCAATTTTATGTTTTCATATAAAAAATCAATTTTCTAAGTAAAATTTGGAATTTTAGTAGTGATTACAGATTTGGGTCCTTTTGGCTCTGTTTACGAATAAAATGCAATTTTATGTTTTCATATAAAAAATCAATTTTCTAAGTAAAATTTGGAATTTTGGTAGTGACTACTGATTTGGGTCCTTTTGGCTCTAGGACGTCTTGTTTACGAATAAAATGCAATTTTATTTTTTCATATAAAAAATAAATTTTATAAGTAAAATTTGGAATTTTGGTAGTGACTACAGATTTGGGTCCTTTTGGCTCTAGGACGTCTTGTTTACGAATAAAATGCAATTTTATGTTTTCATATAAAAAATCAATTTTCTAAGTAAAATTTGGAATTTTAGTAGTGATTACAGATTTGGGTCCTTTTGGCTCTGTTTACGAATAAAATGCAATTTTATGTTTTCATATAAAAAATCAATTTTCTAAGTAAAATTTGGAATTTTGGTAGTGACTACTGATTTGGGTCCTTTTGGCTCTAGGACGTCTTGTTTACGAATAAAATGCAATTTTATGTTTTCATATAAAAAATCAATTTTCTAAGTAAAATTTGGAATTTTAGTAGTGATTACAGATTTGGGTCCTTTTGGCTCTGTTTACGAATAAAATGCAATTTTATGTTTTCATATAAAAAATCAATTTTCTAAGTAAAATTTGGAATTTTGGTAGTGACTACTGATTTGGGTCCTTTTGGCTCTAGGACGTCTTGTTTACGAATAAAATGCAATTTTATTTTTTCATATAAAAAATAAATTTTATAAGTAAAATTTGGAATTTTGGTAGTGACTACTGATTTGGGTCCTTTTGGCTCTAGGACGTCTTGTTTACGAATAAAATGCAATTTTATGTTTTCATATAAAAAATCAATTTTCTAAGTAAAATTTGGAATTTTAGTAGTGATTACAGATTTGGGTCCTTTTGGCTCTGTTTACGAATAAAATGCAATTTTATGTTTTCATATAAAAAATCAATTTTCTAAGTAAAATTTGGAATTTTGGTAGTGACTACTGATTTGGGTCCTTTTGGCTCTAGGACGTCTTGTTTACGAATAAAATGCAATTTTATGTTTTCATATAAAAAATCAATTTTCTAAGTAAAATTTGGATTTTTAGTAGTGATTACAGATTTGGGTCCTTTTGGCTCTAGGACGTCTTGTTTACGAATAAAATGCAATTTTATGTTTTCATATAAAAAATCAATTTTCTAAGTAAAATTTGGAATTTTAGTAGTGATTACAGATTTGGGTCCTTTTGGCTCTAGGACGTCTAGTTTACGAATAAAATGCAATTTTATGTTTTCATATAAAAAATCAATTTTCTAAGTAAAATTTGGAATTTTAGTAGTGATAACAGATTTGGGTCCTTTTGGCTCTGTTTACGAATAAAATGCAATTTTATGTTTTCATATAAAAAATCAATTTTCTAAGTAAAATTTGGAATTTTGGTAGTGACTACTGATTTGGGTCCTTTTGGCTCTAGGACGTCTTGTTTACGAATAAAATGCAATTTTATGTTTTCATATAAAAAATCTATTTTCTAAGTAAAATTTGGAATTTTAGTAGTGATTACAGATTTGGGTCCTTTTGGCTCTAGGACGTCTTGTTTACGAATAAAATGCAATTTTATGTTTTCATATAAAAAATCAATTTTCTAAGTAAAATTTGGAATTTTAGTAGTGATTACAGATTTGGGTCCTTTTGGCTCTAGGACGTCTAGTTTACGAATAAAATGCAATTTTATGTTTTCATATAAAAAATCAATTTTCTAAGTAAAATTTGGAATTTTAGTAGTGATTACAGATTTGGGTCCTTTTGGCTCTGTTTACGAATAAAATGCAATTTTATGTTTTCATATAAAAAATCAATTTTCTAAGTAAAATTTGGAATTTTGGTAGTGACTACTGATTTGGGTCCTTTTGGCTCTAGGACGTCTTGTTTACGAATAAAATGCAATTTTATGTTTTCATATAAAAAATCAATTTTCTAAGTAAAATTTGGAATTTTGGTAGTGACTACTGATTTGGGTCCTTTTGGCTCTAGGACGTCTTGTTTACGAATAAAATGCAATTTTATGTTTTCATATAAAAAATAAATTTTATAAGTAAAATTTGGAATTTTAGTAGTGATTACAGATTTGGGTCCTTTTGGCTCTGTTTACGAATAAAATGCAATTTTATGTTTTCATATAAAAAATAAATTTTATAAGTAAAATTTGGAATTTTAGTAGTGACTACTGATTTGGGTCCTTTTGGCTCTAGGACGTCTTGTTTACGAATAAAATGCAATTTTATGTTTTCATATAAAAAATCAATTTTCTAAGTAAAATTTGGAATTTTAGTAGTGATTACAGATTTGGGTCCTTTTGGCTCTGTTTACGAATAAAATGCAATTTTATGTTTTCATATAAAAAATCAATTTTCTAAGTAAAATTTGGAATTTTGGTAGTGACTACTGATTTGGGTCCTTTTGGCTCTAGGACGTCTTGTTTACGAATAAAATGCAATTTTATGTTTTCATATAAAAAATAAATTTTATAAGTAAAATTTGGAATTTTGGTAGTGACTACTGATTTGGGTCCTTTTGGCTCTGTTTACGAATAAAATGCAATTTTATGTTTTCATATAAAAAATAAATTTTATAAGTAAAATTTGGAATTTTAGTAGTGACTACTGATTTGGGTCCTTTTGGCTCTAGGACGTCTTGTTTACGAATAAAATGCAATTTTATGTTTTCATATAAAAAATCAATTTTCTAAGTAAAATTTGGAATTTTAGTAGTGATTACAGATTTGGGTCCTTTTGGCTCTGTTTACGAATAAAATGCAATTTTATGTTTTCATATAAAAAATCAATTTTATAAGTAAAATTTGGAATTTTAGTAGTGACTACTGATTTGGGTCCTTTTGGCTCTAGGACGTCTTGTTTACGAATAAAATGCAATTTTATGTTTTCATATAAAAAATCAATTTTCTAAGTAAAATTTGGAATTTTAGTAGTGATTACAGATTTGGGTCCTTTTGGCTCTGTTTACGAATAAAATGCAATTTTATGTTTTCATATAAAAAATCAATTTTCTAAGTAAAATTTGGAATTTTGGTAGTGACTACTGATTTGCGTCCTTTTGGCTCTAGGACGTCTTGTTTACGAATAAAATGCAATTTTATGTTTTCATATAAAAAATAAATTTTATAAGTAAAATTTGGAATTTTAGTAGTGATTACAGATTTGGGTCCTTTTGGCTCTGTTTACGAATAAAATGCAATTTTATGTTTTCATATAAAAAATCAATTTTCTAAGTAAAATTTGGAATTTTGGTAGTGACTACTGATTTGGGTCCTTTTGGCTCTAGGACGTCTTGTTTACGAATAAAATGCAATTTTATGTTTTCATATAAAAAATAAATTTTATAAGTAAAATTTGGAATTTTAGTAGTGATTACAGATTTGGGTCCTTTTGGCTCTGTTTACGAATAAAATGCAATTTTATGTTTTCATATAAAAAATCAATTTTCTAAGTAAAATTTGGAATTTTGGTAGTGACTACTGATTTGGGTCCTTTTGGCTCTAGGACGTCTTGTTTACGAATAAAATGCAATTTTATGTTTTCATATAAAAAATAAATTTTATAAGTAAAATTTGGAATTTTGGTAGTGACTACTGATTTGGGTCCTTTTGGCTCGAGGACGTCTTGTTTACGAATAAAATGCAATTTTATGTTTTCATATAAAAAATCAATTTTCTAAGTAAAATTTGGAATTTTAGTAGTGATTACAGATTTGGGTCCTTTTGGCTCTGTTTACGAATAAAATGCAATTTTATGTTTTCATATAAAAAATCAATTTTCTAAGTAAAATTTGGAATTTTGGTAGTGACTACTGATTTGGGTCCTTTTGGCTCTAGGACGTCTTGTTTACGAATAAAATGCAATTTTATTTTTTCATATAAAAAATAAATTTTATAAGTAAAATTTGGAATTTTGGTAGTGACTACTGATTTGGGTCCTTTTGGCTCTAGGACGTCTTGTTTACGAATAAAATGCAATTTTATGTTTTCATATAAAAAATCAATTTTCTAAGTAAAATTTGGAATTTTAGTAGTGATTACAGATTTGGGTCCTTTTGGCTCTGTTTACGAATAAAATGCAATTTTATGTTTTCATATAAAAAATCAATTTTCTAAGTAAAATTTGGAATTTTGGTAGTGACTACTGATTTGGGTCCTTTTGGCTCTAGGACGTCTTGTTTACGAATAAAATGCAATTTTATGTTTTCATATAAAAAATCAATTTTCTAAGTAAAATTTGGATTTTTAGTAGTGATTACAGATTTGGGTCCTTTTGGCTCTAGGACGTCTTGTTTACGAATAAAATGCAATTTTATGTTTTCATATAAAAAATCAATTTTCTAAGTAAAATTTGGAATTTTAGTAGTGATTACAGATTTGGGTCCTTTTGGCTCTAGGACGTCTAGTTTACGAATAAAATGCAATTTTATGTTTTCATATAAAAAATCAATTTTCTAAGTAAAATTTGGAATTTTAGTAGTGATTACAGATTTGGGTCCTTTTGGCTCTGTTTACGAATAAAATGCAATTTTATGTTTTCATATAAAAAATCAATTTTCTAAGTAAAATTTGGAATTTTGGTAGTGACTACTGATTTGGGTCCTTTTGGCTCTAGGACGTCTTGTTTACGAATAAAATGCAATTTTATGTTTTCATATAAAAAATCAATTTTCTAAGTAAAATTTGGAATTTTAGTAGTGATTACAGATTTGGGTCCTTTTGGCTCTAGGACGTCTTGTTTACGAATAAAATGCAATTTTATGTTTTCATATAAAAAATCAATTTTCTAAGTAAAATTTGGAATTTTAGTAGTGATTACAGATTTGGGTCCTTTTGGCTCTAGGACGTCTAGTTTACGAATAAAATGCAATTTTATGTTTTCATATAAAAAATCAATTTTCTAAGTAAAATTTGGAATTTTAGTAGTGATTACAGATTTGGGTCCTTTTGGCTCTGTTTACGAATAAAATGCAATTTTATGTTTTCATATAAAAAATCAATTTTCTAAGTAAAATTTGGAATTTTGGTAGTGACTACTGATTTGGGTCCTTTTGGCTCTAGGACGTCTTGTTTACGAATAAAATGCAATTTTATGTTTTCATATAAAAAATCAATTTTCTAAGTAAAATTTGGAATTTTAGTAGTGATTACAGATTTGGGTCCTTTTGGCTCTGTTTACGAATAAAATGCAATTTTATGTTTTCATATAAAAAATCAATTTTCTAAGTAAAATTTGGAATTTTGGTAGTGACTACTGATTTGGGTCCTTTTGGCTCTAGGACGTCTTGTTTACGAATAAAATGCAATTTTATGTTTTCATATAAAAAATAAATTTTATAAGTAAAATTTGGAATTTTAGTAGTGATTACAGATTTGGGTCCTTTTGGCTCTGTTTACGAATAAAATGCAATTTTATGTTTTCATATAAAAAATCAATTTTCTAAGTAAAATTTGGAATTTTGGTAGTGACTACTGATTTGGGTCCTTTTGGCTCTAGGACGTCTTGTTTACGAATAAAATGCAATTTTATGTTTTCATATAAAAAATAAATTTTATAAGTAAAATTTGGAATTTTAGTAGTGATTACAGATTTGGGTCCTTTTGGCTCTGTTTACGAATAAAATGCAATTTTATGTTTTCATATAAAAAATCAATTTTCTAAGTAAAATTTGGAATTTTGGTAGTGACTACTGATTTGGGTCCTTTTGGCTCTAGGACGTCTTGTTTACGAATAAAATGCAATTTTATGTTTTCATATAAAAAATCAATTTTCTAAGTAAAATTTGGAATTTTGGTAGTGACTACTGATTTGGGTCCTTTTGGCTCTAGGACGTCTTGTTTACGAATAAAATGCAATTTTATGTTTTCATATAAAAAATAAATTTTATAAGTAAAATTTGGAATTTTAGTAGTGATTACAGATTTGGGTCCTTTTGGCTCTGTTTACGAATAAAATGCAATTTTATGTTTTCATATAAAAAATCAATTTTCTAAGTAAAATTTGGAATTTTGGTAGTGACTACTGATTTGGGTCCTTTTGGCTCTAGGACGTCTTGTTTACGAATAAAATGCAATTTTATGTTTTCATATAAAAAATAAATTTTATAAGTAAAATTTGGAATTTTAGTAGTGATTACAGATTTGGGTCCTTTTGGCTCTGTTTACGAATAAAATGCAATTTTATGTTTTCATATAAAAAATCAATTTTCTAAGTAAAATTTGGAATTTTGGTAGTGACTACTGATTTGGGTCCTTTTGGCTCTAGGACGTCTTGTTTACGAATAAAATGCAATTTTATGTTTTCATATAAAAAATAAATTTTATAAGTAAAATTTGGAATTTTAGTAGTGATTACAGATTTGGGTCCTTTTGGCTCTGTTTACGAATAAAATGCAATTTTATGTTTTCATATAAAAAATCAATTTTCTAAGTAAAATTTGGAATTTTGGTAGTGACTACTGATTTGGGTCCTTTTGGCTCTAGGACGTCTTGTTTACGAATAAAATGCAATTTTATGTTTTCATATAAAAAATCAATTTTCTAAGTAAAATTTGGAATTTTGGTAGTGACTACTGATTTGGGTCCTTTTGGCTCTAGGACGTCTTGTTTACGAATAAAATGCAATTTTATGTTTTCATATAAAAAATCAATTTTCTAAGTAAAATTTGGAATTTTGGTAGTGACTACTGATTTGGGTCCTTTTGGCTCTAGGACGTCTTGTTTACGAATAAAATGCAATTTTATGTTTTCATATAAAAAATCAATTTTCTAAGTAAAATTTGGAATTTTGGTAGTGACTACTGATTTGGGTCCTTTTGGCTCTAGGACGTCTTGTTTACGAATAAAATGCAATTTTATGTTTTCATATAAAAAATCAATTTTCTAAGTAAAATTTGGAATTTTGGTAGTGACTACTGATTTGGGTCCTTTTGGCTCTAGGACGTCTTGTTTACGAATAAAATGCAATTTTATGTTTTCATATAAAAAATCTATTTTCTAAGTAAAATTTGGAATTTTGGTAGTGACTACTGATTTGGGTCCTTTTGGCTCTAGGACGTCTTGTTTACGAATAAAATGCAATTTTATGTTTTCATATAAAAAATCAATTTTCTAAGTAAAATTTGGAATTTTGGTAGTGACTACTGATTTGGGTCCTTTTGGCTCTAGGACGTCTTGTTTACGAATAAAATGCAATTTTATGTTTTCATATAAAAAATCAATTTTCTAAGTAAAATTTGGAATTTTGGTAGTGACTACTGATTTGGGTCCTTTTGGCTCTAGGACGTCTTGTTTACGAATAAAATGCAATTTTATGTTTTCATATAAAAAATCAATTTTCTAAGTAAAATTTGGAATTTTGGTAGTGACTACTGATTTGGGTCCTTTTGGCTCTAGGACGTCTTGTTTACGAATAAAATGCAATTTTATGTTTTCATATAAAAAATAAATTTTATAAGTAAAATTTGGAATTTTAGTAGTGATTACAGATTTGGGTCCTTTTGGCTCTGTTTACGAATAAAATGCAATTTTATGTTTTCATATAAAAAATCAATTTTCTAAGTAAAATTTGGAATTTTGGTAGTGACTACTGATTTGGGTCCTTTTGGCTCTAGGACGTCTTGTTTACGAATAAAATGCAATTTTATGTTTTCATATAAAAAATAAATTTTATAAGTAAAATTTGGAATTTTAGTAGTGATTACAGATTTGGGTCCTTTTGGCTCTGTTTACGAATAAAATGCAATTTTATGTTTTCATATAAAAAATCAATTTTCTAAGTAAAATTTGGAATTTTGGTAGTGACTACTGATTTGGGTCCTTTTGGCTCTAGGACGTCTTGTTTACGAATAAAATGCAATTTTATGTTTTCATATAAAAAATAAATTTTATAAGTAAAATTTGGAATTTTAGTAGTGATTACAGATTTGGGTCCTTTTGGCTCTGTTTACGAATAAAATGCAATTTTATGTTTTCATATAAAAAATCAATTTTCTAAGTAAAATTTGGAATTTTGGTAGTGACTACTGATTTGGGTCCTTTTGGCTCTAGGACGTCTTGTTTACGAATAAAATGCAATTTTATGTTTTCATATAAAAAATCAATTTTCTAAGTAAAATTTGGAATTTTGGTAGTGACTACTGATTTGGGTCCTTTTGGCTCTAGGACGTCTTGTTTACGAATAAAATGCAATTTTATGTTTTCATATAAAAAATAAATTTTATAAGTAAAATTTGGAATTTTAGTAGTGATTACAGATTTGGGTCCTTTTGGCTCTGTTTACGAATAAAATGCAATTTTATGTTTTCATATAAAAAATCAATTTTCTAAGTAAAATTTGGAATTTTGGTAGTGACTACTGATTTGGGTCCTTTTGGCTCTAGGACGTCTTGTTTACGAATAAAATGCAATTTTATGTTTTCATATAAAAAATCAATTTTCTAAGTAAAATTTGGAATTTTGGTAGTGACTACTGATTTGGGTCCTTTTGGCTCTAGGACGTCTTGTTTACGAATAAAATGCAATTTTATGTTTTCATATAAAAAATCAATTTTCTAAGTAAAATTTGGAATTTTGGTAGTGACTACTGATTTGGGTCCTTTTGGCTCTAGGACGTCTTGTTTACGAATAAAATGCAATTTTATGTTTTCATATAAAAAATCAATTTTCTAAGTAAAATTTGGAATTTTGGTAGTGACTACTGATTTGGGTCCTTTTGGCTCTAGGACGTCTTGTTTACGAATAAAATGCAATTTTATGTTTTCATATAAAAAATCAATTTTCTAAGTAAAATTTGGAATTTTGGTAGTGACTACTGATTTGGGTCCTTTTGGCTCTAGGACGTCTTGTTTACGAATAAAATGCAATTTTATGTTTTCATATAAAAAATCTATTTTCTAAGTAAAATTTGGAATTTTGGTAGTGACTACTGATTTGGGTCCTTTTGGCTCTAGGACGTCTTGTTTACGAATAAAATGCAATTTTATGTTTTCATATAAAAAATCAATTTTCTAAGTAAAATTTGGAATTTTGGTAGTGACTACTGATTTGGGTCCTTTTGGCTCTAGGACGTCTTGTTTACGAATAAAATGCAATTTTATGTTTTCATATAAAAAATCAATTTTCTAAGTAAAATTTGGAATTTTGGTAGTGACTACTGATTTGGGTCCTTTTGGCTCTAGGACGTCTTGTTTACGAATAAAATGCAATTTTATGTTTTCATATAAAAAATCAATTTTCTAAGTAAAATTTGGAATTTTGGTAGTGACTACTGATTTGGGTCCTTTTGGCTCTAGGACGTCTTGTTTACGAATAAAATGCAATTTTATGTTTTCATATAAAAAATCAATTTTCTAAGTAAAATTTGGAATTTTGGTAGTGACTACTGATTTGGGTCCTTTTGGCTCTAGGACGTCTTGTTTACGAATAAAATGCAATTTTATGTTTTCATATAAAAAATCAATTTTCTAAGTAAAATTTGGAATTTTAGTAGTGATTACAGATTTGGGTCCTTTTGGCTCTGTTTACGAATAAAATGCAATTTTATGTTTTCATATAAAAAATCAATTTTCTAAGTAAAATTTGGAATTTTGGTAGTGACTACTGATTTGGGTCCTTTTGGCTCTAGGACGTCTTGTTTACGAATAAAATGCAATTTTATGTTTTCATATAAAAAATAAATTTTATAAGTAAAATTTGGAATTTTAGTAGTGATTACAGATTTGGGTCCTTTTGGCTCTGTTTACGAATAAAATGCAATTTTATGTTTTCATATAAAAAATCAATTTTCTAAGTAAAATTTGGAATTTTGGTAGTGACTACTGATTTGGGTCCTTTTGGCTCTAGGACGTCTTGTTTACGAATAAAATGCAATTTTATGTTTTCATATAAAAAATCAATTTTCTAAGTAAAATTTGGAATTTTGGTAGTGACTACTGATTTGGGTCCTTTTGGCTCTAGGACGTCTTGTTTACGAATAAAATGCAATTTTATGTTTTCATATAAAAAATCAATTTTATAAGTAAAATTTGGAATTTTAGTAGTGACTACTGATTTGGGTCCTTTTGGCTCTAGGACGTCTTGTTTACGAATAAAATGCAATTTTATGTTTTCATATAAAAAATCAATTTTCTAAGTAAAATTTGGAATTTTAGTAGTGATTACAGATTTGGGTCCTTTTGGCTCTGTTTACGAATAAAATGCAATTTTATGTCTTCATATAAAAAATCAATTTTCTAAGTAAAATTTGGAATTTTGGTAGTGACTACTGATTTGGGTCCTTTTGGCTCTAGGACGTCTTGTTTACGAATAAAATGCAATTTTATGTTTTCATATAAAAAATCAATTTTCTAAGTAAAATTTGGAATTTTAGTAGTGATTACAGATTTGGGTCCTTTTGGCTCTGTTTACGAATAAAATGCAATTTTATGTTTTCATATAAAAAATCAATTTTCTAAGTAAAATTTGGAATTTTGGTAGTGACTACTGATTTGGGTCCTTTTGGCTCTAGGACGTCTTGTTTACGAATAAAATGCAATTTTATGTTTTCATATAAAAAATCAATTTTCTAAGTAAAATTTGGAATTTTAGTAGTGATTACAGATTTGGGTCCTTTTGGCTCTGTTTACGAATAAAATGCAATTTTATGTTTTCATATAAAAAATCAATTTTCTAAGTAAAATTTGGAATTTTGGTAGTGACTACTGATTTGGGTCCTTTTGGCTCTAGGACGTCTTGTTTACGAATAAAATGCAATTTTATGTTTTCATATAAAAAATAAATTTTATAAGTAAAATTTGGAATTTTAGTAGTGATTACAGATTTGGGTCCTTTTGGCTCTAGGACGTCTTGTTTACGAATAAAATGCAATTTTATGTTTTCATATAAAAAATCAATTTTCTAAGTAAAATTTGGAATTTTAGTAGTGATTACAGATTTGGGTCCTTTTGGCTCTGTTTACGAATAAAATGCAATTTTATGTTTTCATATAAAAAATCAATTTTCTAAGTAAAATTTGGAATTTTGGTAGTGACTACTGATTTGGGTCCTTTTGGCTCTAGGACGTCTTGTTTACGAATAAAATGCAATTTTATGTTTTCATATAAAAAATAAATTTTCTAAGTAAAATTTGGAATTTTAGTAGTGATTACAGATTTGGGTCCTTTTGGCTCTGTTTACGAATAAAATGCAATTTTATGTTTTCATATAAAAAATAAATTTTCTAAGTAAAATTTGGAATTTTAGTAGTGATTACAGATTTGGGTCCTTTTGGCTCTGTTTACGAATAAAATGCAATTTTATGTTTTCATATAAAAAATAAATTTTCTAAGTAAAATTTGGAATTTTAGTAGTGATTACAGATTTGGGTCCTTTTGGCTCTGTTTACGAATAAAATGCAATTTTATGTTTTCATATAAAAAATAAATTTTCTAAGTAAAATTTGGAATTTTAGTAGTGATTACAGATTTGGGTCCTTTTGGCTCTGTTTACGAATAAAATGCAATTTTATGTTTTCATATAAAAAATCAATTTTCTAAGTAAAATTTGGAATTTTGGTAGTGACTACTGATTTGGGTCCTTTTGGCTCTAGGACGTCTTGTTTACGAATAAAATGCAATTTTATGTTTTCATATAAAAAATCAATTTTATAAGTAAAATTTGGAATTTTAGTAGTGACTACTGATTTGGGTCCTTTTGGCTCTAGGACGTCTTGTTTACGAATAAAATGCAATTTTATGTTTTCATATAAAAAATCAATTTTCTAAGTAAAATTTGGAATTTTAGTAGTGATCCTTTTGGCTCTGTTTACGAATAAAATGCAATTTTATGTTTTCATATAAAAAATCAATTTTCTAAGTAAAATTTGGAATTTTGGTAGTGACTACTGATTTGGGTCCTTTTGGCTCTAGGACGTCTTGTTTACGAATAAAATGCAATTTTATGTTTTCATATAAAAAATCAATTTTCTAAGTAAAATTTGGAATTTTAGTAGTGATTACAGATTTGGGTCCTTTTGGCTCTGTTTACGAATAAAATGCAATTTTATGTTTTCATATAAAAAATCAATTTTCTAAGTAAAATTTGGAATTTTGGTAGTGACTACTGATTTGGGTCCTTTTGGCTCTAGGACGTCTTGTTTACGAATAAAATGCAATTTTATGTTTTCATATAAAAAATCAATTTTCTAAGTAAAATTTGGAATTTTAGTAGTGATTACAGATTTGGGTCCTTTTGGCTCTGTTTACGAATAAAATGCAATTTTATGTTTTCATATAAAAAATCAATTTTCTAAGTAAAATTTGGAATTTTGGTAGTGACTACTGATTTGGGTCCTTTTGGCTCTAGGACGTCTTGTTTACGAATAAAATGCAATTTTATGTTTTCATATAAAAAATAAATTTTATAAGTAAAATTTGGAATTTTAGTAGTGATTACAGATTTGGGTCCTTTTGGCTCTAGGACGTCTTGTTTACGAATAAAATGCAATTTTATGTTTTCATATAAAAAATCAATTTTCTAAGTAAAATTTGGAATTTTAGTAGTGATTACAGATTTGGGTCCTTTTGGCTCTGTTTACGAATAAAATGCAATTTTATGTTTTCATATAAAAAATCAATTTTCTAAGTAAAATTTGGAATTTTGGTAGTGACTACTGATTTGGGTCCTTTTGGCTCTAGGACGTCTTGTTTACGAATAAAATGCAATTTTATGTTTTCATATAAAAAATCAATTTTCTAAGTAAAATTTGGAATTTTAGTAGTGATTACAGATTTGGGTCCTTTTGGCTCTGTTTACGAATAAAATGCAATTTTATGTTTTCATATAAAAAATCAATTTTCTAAGTAAAATTTGGAATTTTGGTAGTGACTACTGATTTGGGTCCTTTTGGCTCTAGGACGTCTTGTTTACGAATAAAATGCAATTTTATGTTTTCATATAAAAAATCAATTTTCTAAGTAAAATTTGGAATTTTGGTAGTGACTACTGATTTGGGTCCTTTTGGCTCTAGGACGTCTTGTTTACGAATAAAATGCAATTTTATGTTTTCATATAAAAAATCAATTTTCTAAGTAAAATTTGGAATTTTGGTAGTGACTACTGATTTGGGTCCTTTTGGCTCTAGGACGTCTTGTTTACGAATAAAATGCAATTTTATGTTTTCATATAAAAAATCAATTTTCTAAGTAAAATTTGGAATTTTGGTAGTGACTACTGATTTGGGTCCTTTTGGCTCTAGGACGTCTTGTTTACGAATAAAATGCAATTTTATGTTTTCATATAAAAAATCAATTTTCTAAGTAAAATTTGGAATTTTGGTAGTGACTACTGATTTGGGTCCTTTTGGCTCTAGGACGTCTTGTTTACGAATAAAATGCAATTTTATGTTTTCATATAAAAAATCAATTTTCTAAGTAAAATTTGGAATTTTGGTAGTGACTACTGATTTGGGTCCTTTTGGCTCTAGGACGTCTTGTTTACGAATAAAATGCAATTTTATGTTTTCATATAAAAAATCAATTTTCTAAGTAAAATTTGGAATTTTGGTAGTGACTACTGATTTGGGTCCTTTTGGCTCTAGGACGTCTTGTTTACGAATAAAATGCAATTTTATGTTTTCATATAAAAAATCAATTTTCTAAGTAAAATTTGGAATTTTAGTAGTGATTACAGATTTGGGTCCTTTTGGCTCTGTTTACGAATAAAATGCAATTTTATGTTTTCATATAAAAAATCAATTTTCTAAGTAAAATTTGGAATTTTGGTAGTGACTACTGATTTGGGTCCTTTTGGCTCTAGGACGTCTTGTTTACGAATAAAATGCAATTTTATGTTTTCATATAAAAAATAAATTTTATAAGTAAAATTTGGAATTTTAGTAGTGATTACAGATTTGGGTCCTTTTGGCTCTGTTTACGAATAAAATGCAATTTTATGTTTTCATATAAAAAATCAATTTTCTAAGTAAAATTTGGAATTTTGGTAGTGACTACTGATTTGGGTCCTTTTGGCTCTAGGACGTCTTGTTTACGAATAAAATGCAATTTTATGTTTTCATATAAAAAATAAATTTTATAAGTAAAATTTGGAATTTTAGTAGTGATTACAGATTTGGGTCCTTTTGGCTCTGTTTACGAATAAAATGCAATTTTATGTTTTCATATAAAAAATCAATTTTCTAAGTAAAATTTGGAATTTTGGTAGTGACTACTGATTTGGGTCCTTTTGGCTCTAGGACGTCTTGTTTACGAATAAAATGCAATTTTATGTTTTCATATAAAAAATCAATTTTCTAAGTAAAATTTGGAATTTTGGTAGTGACTACTGATTTGGGTCCTTTTGGCTCTAGGACGTCTTGTTTACGAATAAAATGCAATTTTATGTTTTCATATAAAAAATAAATTTTATAAGTAAAATTTGGAATTTTAGTAGTGATTACAGATTTGGGTCCTTTTGGCTCTGTTTACGAATAAAATGCAATTTTATGTTTTCATATAAAAAATCAATTTTCTAAGTAAAATTTGGAATTTTGGTAGTGACTACTGATTTGGGTCCTTTTGGCTCTAGGACGTCTTGTTTACGAATAAAATGCAATTTTATGTTTTCATATAAAAAATCAATTTTCTAAGTAAAATTTGGAATTTTGGTAGTGACTACTGATTTGGGTTCTTTTGGCTCTAGGACGTCTTGTTTACGAATAAAATGCAATTTTATGTTTTCATATAAAAAATCAATTTTCTAAGTAAAATTTGGAATTTTAGTAGTGATTACAGATTTGGGTCCTTTTGGCTCTAGGACGTCTTGTTTTCGAATAAAATGCAATTTTATGTTTTCATATAAAAAATCAATTTTCTAAGTAAAATTTGGAATTTTGGTAGTGACTACTGATTTGGGTCCTTTTGGCTCTAGGACGTCTTGTTTACGAATAAAATGCAATTTTATGTTTTCATATAAAAAATCAATTTTCTAAGTAAAATTTGGAATTTTGGTAGTGACTACTGATTTGGGTCCTTTTGGCTCTAGGACGTCTTGTTTACGAATAAAATGCAATTTTATGTTTTCATATAAAAAATCAATTTTCTAAGTAAAATTTGGAATTTTGGTAGTGACTACTGATTTGGGTCCTTTTGGCTCTAGGACGTCTTGTTTACGAATAAAATGCAATTTTATGTTTTCATATAAAAAATCAATTTTCTAAGTAAAATTTGGAATTTTGGTAGTGACTACTGATTTGGGTCCTTTTGGCTCTAGGACGTCTTGTTTACGAATAAAATGCAATTTTATGTTTTCATATAAAAAATCAATTTTCTAAGTAAAATTTGGAATTTTGGTAGTGACTACTGATTTGGGTCCTTTTGGCTCTAGGACGTCTTGTTTACGAATAAAATGCAATTTTATGTTTTCATATAAAAAATCAATTTTCTAAGTAAAATTTGGAATTTTAGTAGTGATTACAGATTTGGGTCCTTTTGGCTCTAGGACGTCTTGTTTTCGAATAAAATGCAATTTTATGTTTTCATATAAAAAATCAATTTTCTAAGTAAAATTTGGAATTTTGGTAGTGACTACTGATTTGGGTCCTTTTGGCTCTAGGACGTCTTGTTTACGAATAAAATGCAATTTTATGTTTTCATATAAAAAATAAATTTTATAAGTAAAATTTGGAATTTTGGTAGTGACTACTGATTTGGGTCCTTTTGGCTCTAGGACGTCTTGTTTACGAATAAAATGCAATTTTATGTTTTCATATAAAAAATCAATTTTCTAAGTAAAATTTGGAATTTTGGTAGTGACTACTGATTTGGGTCCTTTTGGCTCTAGGACGTCTTGTTTACGAATAAAATGCAATTTTATGTTTTCATATAAAAAATCAATTTTCTAAGTAAAATTTGGAATTTTGGTAGTGACTACTGATTTGGGTCCTTTTGGCTCTAGGACGTCTTGTTTACGAATAAAATGCAATTTTATGTTTTCATATAAAAAATCAATTTTCTAAGTAAAATTTGGAATTTTGGTAGTGACTACTGATTTGGGTCCTTTTGGCTCTAGGACGTCTTGTTTACGAATAAAATGCAATTTTATGTTTTCATATAAAAAATCAATTTTCTAAGTAAAATTTGGAATTTTGGTAGTGACTACTGATTTGGGTCCTTTTGGCTCTAGGACGTCTTGTTTACGAATAAAATGCAATTTTATGTTTTCATATAAAAAATCAATTTTCTAAGTAAAATTTGGAATTTTGGTAGTGACTACTGATTTGGGTCCTTTTAGCTCTAGGACGTCTTGTTTACGAATAAAATGCAATTTTATGTTTTCATATAAAAAATCAATTTTCTAAGTAAAATTTGGAATTTTAGTAGTGATTACAGATTTGGGTCCTTTTGGCTCTAGGACGTCTTGTTTTCGAATAAAATGCAATTTTATGTTTTCATATAAAAAATCAATTTTCTAAGTAAAATTTGGAATTTTGGTAGTGACTACTGATTTGGGTCCTTTTGGCTCTAGGACGTCTTGTTTACGAATAAAATGCAATTTTATGTTTTCATATAAAAAATAAATTTTATAAGTAAAATTTGGAATTTTGGTAGTGACTACTGATTTGGGTCCTTTTGGCTCTAGGACGTCTTGTTTACGAATAAAATGCAATTTTATGTTTTCATATAAAAAATCAATTTTCTAAGTAAAATTTGGAATTTTAGTAGTGATTACAGATTTGGGTCCTTTTGGCTCTGTTTACGAATAAAATGCAATTTTATGTTTTCATATAAAAAATCAATTTTCTAAGTAAAATTTGGAATTTTGGTAGTGACTACTGATTTGGGTCCTTTTGGCTCTAGGACGTCTTGTTTACGAATAAAATGCAATTTTATGTTTTCATATAAAAAATCAATTTTCTAAGTAAAATTTGGAATTTTGGTAGTGACTACTGATTTGGGTCCTTTTGGCTCTAGGACGTCTTGTTTACGAATAAAATGCAATTTTATGTTTTCATATAAAAAATCAATTTTCTAAGTAAAATTTGGAATTTTGGTAGTGACTACTGATTTGGGTCCTTTTGGCTCTAGGACGTCTTGTTTACGAATAAAATGCAATTTTATGTTTTCATATAAAAAATCAATTTTCTAAGTAAAATTTGGAATTTTGGTAGTGACTACTGATTTGGGTCCTTTTGGCTCTAGGACGTCTTGTTTACGAATAAAATGCAATTTTATGTTTTCATATAAAAAATCAATTTTCTAAGTAAAATTTGGAATTTTGGTAGTGACTACTGATTTGGGTCCTTTTGACTCTAGGACGTCTTGTTTACGAATAAAATGCAATTTTATGTTTTCATATAAAAAATAAATTTTATAAGTAAAATTTGGAATTTTAGTAGTGATTACAGATTTGGGTCCTTTTGGCTCTAGGACGTCTTGTTTACGAATAAAATGCAATTTTATGTTTTCATATAAAAAATCAATTTTCTAAGTAAAATTTGGAATTTTGGTAGTGACTACTGATTTGGGTCCTTTTGGCTCTAGGACGTCTTGTTTACGAATAAAATGCAATTTTATGTTTTCATATAAAAAATAAATTTTATAAGTAAAATTTGGAATTTTAGTAGTGATTACAGATTTGGGTCCTTTTGGCTCTGTTTACGAATCAAATGCAATTTTATGTTTTCATATAAAAAATCAATTTTCTAAGTAAAATTTGGAATTTTGGTAGTGACTACTGATTTGGGTCCTTTTGGCTCTAGGACGTCTTGTTTACGAATAAAATGCAATTTTATGTTTTCATATAAAAAATAAATTTTATAAGTAAAATTTGGAATTTTGGTAGTGACTACTGATTTGGGTCCTTTTGGCTCTAGGACGTCTTGTTTACGAATAAAATGCAATTTTGTGTTTTCATATAAAAAATCAATTTTCTAAGTAAAATTTGGAATTTTGGTAGTGACTACTGATTTGGGTCCTTTTGGCTCTAGGACGTCTTGTTTACGAATAAAATGCAATTTTATGTTTTCATATAAAAAATCAATTTTCTTAGTAAAATTTGGAATTTTAGTAGTTATTACATATTGGGTCCTTTTGGCTCTAGGACGTCTTGTTTACGAATAAAATGCAATTTTATGTTTTCATATAAAAAATCAATTTTCTAAGTAAAATTTGGAATTTTGGTAGTGACTACTGATTTGGGTCCTTTTGGCTCTAGGACGTCTTGTTTACGAATAAAATGCCATTTTATGTTTTCATATAAAAAATCAATTTTCTAAGTAAAATTTGGAATTTTAGTAGTGATTACAGATTTGGGTCCTTTTGGCTCTAGGACGTCTTGTTACAAATAAAATGCAATTTTATGTTTTCATATAAAAAATCAATTTTCTAAGTAAAATTTGGAATTTTAGTAGTGATTACAGATTTGGGTCCTTTTGGCTCTAGGACGTCTTGTTTACGAATAAAATGCAATTTTATGTTTTCATATAAAAAATCAATTTTCTAAGTAAAATTTGGAATTTTAGTAGTGATTACAGATTTGGGTCCTTTTGGCTCTAGGACGTCTTGTTTACGAATAAAATGCAATTTTATGTTTTCATATAAAAAATCAATTTTCTAAGTAAAATTTGGAATTTTAGTAGTGATTACAGATTTGGGTCCTTTTGGCTCTGTTTACGAATAAAATGCAATTTTATGTTTTCATATAAAAAATCAATTTTCTAAGTAAAATTTGGAATTTTGGTAGTGACTACTGATTTGGGTCCTTTTGGCTCTAGGACGTCTTGTTTACGAATAAAATGCAATTTTATGTTTTCATATAAAAAATAAATTTTATAAGTAAAATTTGGAATTTTGGTAGTGACTACTGATTTGGGTCCTTTTGGCTCTAGGACGTCTTGTTTACGAATAAAATGCAATTTTATGTTTTCATATAAAAAATCAATTTTCTAAGTAAAATTTGGATTTTTAGTAGTGATTACAGATTTGGGTCCTTTTGGCTCTAGGACGTCTTGTTTACGAATAAAATGAAATTTTATGTTTTCATATAAAAAATCAATTTTCTAAGTAAAATTTGGAATTTTAGTAGTGATTACAGATTTGGGTCCTTTTGGCTCTAGGACGTCTTGTTTACGAATAAAATGCAATTTTGTGTTTTCATATAAAAAATCAATTTTCTAAGTAAAATTTGGAATTTTGGTAGTGACTACTGATTTGGGTTCTTTTGGCTCTAGTACGTCTTGTTTACGAATAAAATGCAATTTTATGTTTTCATATAAAAAATCAATTTTCTTAGTAAAATTTGGAATTTTAGTAGTTATTACATATTGGGTCCTTTTGGCTCTAGGACGTCTTGTTTACGAATAAAATGCAATTTTATGTTTTCATATAAAAAATCAATTTTCTAAGTAAAATTTGGAATTTTGGTAGTGACTACTGATTTGGGTCCTTTTGGCTCTAGGACGTCTTGTTTACGAATAAAATGCAATTTTATGTTTTCATATAAAAAATAAATTTTCTAAGTAAAATTTGGAATTTTAGTAGTTATTACATATTGGGTCCTTTTGGCTCTAGGACGTCTTGTTTTCGAATAAAATGCAATTTTATGTTTTCATATAAAAAATCAATTTTCTAAGTAAAATTTGGAATTTTGGTAGTGACTACTGATTTGGGTCCTTTTGGCTCTAGGACGTCTTGTTTACGAATAAAATGCAATTTTATGTTTTCATATAAAAAATAAATTTTATAAGTAAAATTTGGAATTTTGGTAGTGACTACTGATTTGGGTCCTTTTGGCTCTAGGACGTCTTGTTTACGAATAAAATGCAATTTTATGTTTTCATATAAAAAATCAATTTTCTAAGTAAAATTTGGAATTTTAGTAGTGATTACAGATTTGGGTCCTTTTGGCTCTGTTTACGAATAAAATGCAATTTTATGTTTTCATATAAAAAATCAATTTTCTTAGTAAAATTTGGAATTTTAGTAGTTATTACATATTGGGTCGTTTTGGCTCTAGGACGTCTTGTTTACGAATAAAATGCAATTTTATGTTTTCATATAAAAAATCAATTTTCTAAGTAAAATTTGGAATTTTAGTAGTGATTACAGATTTGGGTCCTTTTGGCTCTGTTTACGAATAAAATGCAATTTTATGTTTTCATATAAAAAATCAATTTTCTTAGTAAAATTTGGAATTTTAGTAGTTATTACATATTGGGTCCTTTTGGCTCTAGGACGTCTTGTTTTCGAATAAAATGCAATTTTATGTTTTCATATAAAAAATCAATTTTCTAAGTAAAATTTGGAATTTTGGTAGTGACTACTGATTTGGGTCCTTTTGGCTCTAGGACGTCTTGTTTACGAATAAAATGCAATTTTATGTTTTCATATAAAAAATAAATTTTATAAGTAAAATTTGGAATTTTGGTAGTGACTACTGATTTGGGTCCTTTTGGCTCTAGGACGTCTTGTTTACGAATAAAATGCAATTTTATGTTTTCATATAAAAAATAAATTTTATAAGTAAAATTTGGAATTTTGGTAGTGACTACTGATTTGGGTCCTTTTGGCTCTAGGACGTCTTGTTTACGAATAAAATGCAATTTTATGTTTTCATATAAAAAATAAATTTTATAAGTAAAATTTGGAATTTTGGTAGTGACTACTGATTTGGGTCCTTTTGGCTCTAGGACGTCTTGTTTACGAATAAAATGCAATTTTATGTTTTCATATAAAAAATCAATTTTCTTAGTAAAATTTGGAATTTTAGTAGTTATTACATATTGGGTCCTTTTGGCTCTAGGACGTCTTGTTTTCGAATAAAATGCAATTTTATGTTTTCATATAAAAAATCAATTTTCTAAGTAAAATTTGGAATTTTGGTAGTGACTACTGATTTGGGTCCTTTTGGCTCTAGGACGTCTTGTTTACGAATAAAATGCAATTTAATTTTTTCATATATAAAATAAATTTTATAAGTAAAATTTGGAATTTTGGTAGTGACTACTGATTTGGGTCCTTTTGGCTCTAGGACGTCTTGTTTACGAATAAAATGCAATTTTATGTTTTCATATAAAAAATCAATTTTCTAAGTAAAATTTGGAATTTTAGTAGTGATTACAGATTTGGGTCCTTTTGGCTCTAGGACGTCTTGTTTACGAATAAAATGCAATTTTATGTTTTCATATAAAAAATAAATTTTATAAGTAAAATTTGGAATTTTGGTAGTGACTACTGATTTGGGTCCTTTTGGCTCTAGGACGTCTTGTTTACGAATAAAATGCAATTTTATGTTTTCATATAAAAAATCAATTTTCTAAGTAAAATTTGGAATTTTGGTAGTGACTACTGATTTGGGTCCTTTTGGCTCTAGGACGTCTTGTTTACGAATAAAATGCAATTTTATGTTTTCATATAAAAAATCAATTTTATAAGTAAAATTTGGAATTTTGGTAGTGACTACTGATTTGGGTCCTTTTGGCTCTAGGACGTCTTGTTTACGAATAAAATGCAATTTTATGTTTTCATATAAAAAATCAATTTTCTAAGTAAAATTTGGAATTTTAGTAGTGATTACAGATTTGGGTCCTTTTGGCTCTAGGACGTCTTGTTTACGAATAAAATGCAATTTTATGTTTTCATATAAAAAATAAATTTTATAAGTAAAATTTGGAATTTTGGTAGTGACTACTGATTTGGGTCCTTTTGGCTCTAGGACGTCTTGTTTACGAATAAAATGCAATTTTATGTTTTCATATAAAAAATCAATTTTCTAAGTAAAATTTGGAATTTTGGTAGTGACTACTGATTTGGGTCCTTTTGGCTCTAGGACGTCTTGTTTACGAATAAAATGCAATTTTATGTTTTCATATAAAAAATCAATTTTATAAGTAAAATTTGGAATTTTGGTAGTGACTACTGATTTGGGTCCTTTTGGCTCTAGGACGTCTTGTTTACGAATAAAATGCAATTTTATGTTTTCATATAAAAAATCAATTTTCTAAGTAAAATTTGGAATTTTAGTAGTGATTACAGATTTGGGTCCTTTTGGCTCTAGGACGTCTTGTTTACGAATAAAATGCAATTTTATGTTTTCATATAAAAAATAAATTTTATAAGTAAAATTTGGAATTTTGGTAGTGACTACTGATTTGGGTCCTTTTGGCTCTAGGACGTCTTGTTTACGAATAAAATGCAATTTTATGTTTTCATATAAAAAATCAATTTTCTAAGTAAAATTTGGAATTTTGGTAGTGACTACTGATTTGGGTCCTTTTGGCTCTAGGACGTCTTGTTTACGAATAAAATGCAATTTTATGTTTTCATATAAAAAATAAATTTTATAAGTAAAATTTGGAATTTTAGTAGTGATTACAGATTTGGGTCCTTTTGGCTCTGTTTACGAATAAAATGCAATTTTATGTTTTCATATAAAAAATCAATTTTCTAAGTAAAATTTGGAATTTTGGTAGTGACTACTGATTTGGGTCCTTTTGGCTCTAGGACGTCTTGTTTACGAATAAAATGCAATTTTATGTTTTCATATAAAAAATCAATTTTCTAAGTAAAATTTGGAATTTTAGTAGTGATTACAGATTTGGGTCCTTTTGGCTCTGTTTACGAATAAAATGCAATTTTATGTTTTCATATAAAAAATCAATTTTCTAAGTAAAATTTGGAATTTTAGTAGTGATTACAGATTTGGGTCCTTTTGGCTCTGTTTACGAATAAAATGCAATTTTATGTTTTCATATAAAAAATCAATTTTCTAAGTAAAATTTGGAATTTTAGTAGTGATTACAGATTTGGGTCCTTTTGGCTCTGTTTACGAATAAAATGCAATTTTATGTTTTCATATAAAAAATCAATTTTCTAAGTAAAATTTGGAATTTTAGTAGTGATTACAGATTTGGGTCCTTTTGGCTCTGTTTACGAATAAAATGCAATTTTATGTTTTCATATAAAAAATCAATTTTCTAAGTAAAATTTGGAATTTTAGTAGTGATTACAGATTTGGGTCCTTTTGGCTCTGTTTACGAATAAAATGCAATTTTATGTTTTCATATAAAAAATCAATTTTCTAAGTAAAATTTGGAATTTTAGTAGTGATTACAGATTTGGGTCCTTTTGGCTCTGTTTACGAATAAAATGCAATTTTATGTTTTCATATAAAAAATCAATTTTCTAAGTAAAATTTGGAATTTTAGTAGTGATTACAGATTTGGGTCCTTTTGGCTCTGTTTACGAATAAAATGCAATTTTATGTTTTCATATAAAAAATCAATTTTCTAAGTAAAATTTGGAATTTTAGTAGTGATTACAGATTTGGGTCCTTTTGGCTCTGTTTACGAATAAAATGCAATTTTATGTTTTCATATAAAAAATCAATTTTCTAAGTAAAATTTGGAATTTTAGTAGTGATTACAGATTTGGGTCCTTTTGGCTCTGTTTACGAATAAAATGCAATTTTATGTTTTCATATAAAAAATCAATTTTCTAAGTAAAATTTGGAATTTTAGTAGTGATTACAGATTTGGGTCCTTTTGGCTCTGTTTACGAATAAAATGCAATTTTATGTTTTCATATAAAAAATCAATTTTCTAAGTAAAATTTGGAATTTTAGTAGTGATTACAGATTTGGGTCCTTTTGGCTCTAGTACGTCTTGTTTACGAATAAAATGCAATTTTATGTTTTCATATAAAAAATCAATTTTCTAAGTAAAATTTGGAATTTTGGTAGTGACTACTGATTTGGGTCCTTTTGGCTCTAGGACGTCTTGTTTACGAATAAAATGCAATTTTATGTTTTCATATAAAAAATCAATTTTCTAAGTAAAATTTGGAATTTTGGTAGTGACTACTGATTTGGGTCCTTTTGGCTCTAGGACGTCTTGTTTACGAATAAAATGCAATTTTATGTTTTCATATAAAAAATCAATTTTCTAAGTAAAATTTGGAATTTTGGTAGTGACTACTGATTTGGGTCCTTTTGGCTCTAGGACGTCTTGTTTACGAATAAAATGCAATTTTATGTTTTCATATAAAAAATCAATTTTCTAAGTAAAATTTGGAATTTTGGTAGTGACTACTGATTTGGGTCCTTTTGGCTCTAGGACGTCTTGTTTACGAATAAAATGCAATTTTATGTTTTCATATAAAAAATCTATTTTCTAAGTAAAATTTGGAATTTTGGTAGTGACTACTGATTTGGGTCCTTTTGGCTCTAGGACGTCTTGTTTACGAATAAAATGCAATTTTATGTTTTCATATAAAAAATCAATTTTCTAAGTAAAATTTGGAATTTTGGTAGTGACTACTGATTTGGGTCCTTTTGGCTCTAGGACGTCTTGTTTACGAATAAAATGCAATTTTATGTTTTCATATAAAAAATCAATTTTCTAAGTAAAATTTGGATTTTTAGTAGTGATTACAGATTTGGGTCCTTTTGGCTCTGTTTACGAATAAAATGCAATTTTATGTTTTCATATAAAAAATCAATTTTCTAAGTAAAATTTGGAATTTTGGTAGTGACTACTGATTTGGGTCCTTTTGGCTCTAGGACGTCTTGTTTACGAATAAAATGCAATTTTATGTTTTCATATAAAAAATCAATTTTCTAAGTAAAATTTGGAATTTTAGTAGTGATTACAGATTTGGGTCCTTTTGGCTCTGTTTACGAATAAAATGCAATTTTATGTTTTCATATAAAAAATCAATTTTCTAAGTAAAATTTGGAATTTTAGTAGTGATTACAGATTTGGGTCCTTTTGGCTCTGTTTACGAATAAAATGCAATTTTATGTTTTCATATAAAAAATCAATTTTCTAAGTAAAATTTGGAATTTTAGTAGTGATTACAGATTTGGGTCCTTTTGGCTCTGTTTACGAATAAAATGCAATTTTATGTTTTCATATAAAAAATCAATTTTCTAAGTAAAATTTGGAATTTTAGTAGTGATTACAGATTTGGGTCCTTTTGGCTCTGTTTACGAATAAAATGCAATTTTATGTTTTCATATAAAAAATCAATTTTCTAAGTAAAATTTGGAATTTTAGTAGTGATTACAGATTTGGGTCCTTTTGGCTCTGTTTACGAATAAAATGCAATTTTATGTTTTCATATAAAAAATCAATTTTCTAAGTAAAATTTGGAATTTTAGTAGTGATTACAGATTTGGGTCCTTTTGGCTCTAGTACGTCTTGTTTACGAATAAAATGCAATTTTATGTTTTCATATAAAAAATCAATTTTCTAAGTAAAATTTGGAATTTTGGTAGTGACTACTGATTTAGGTCCTTTTGGCTCTAGGACGTCTTGTTTACGAATAAAATGCAATTTTATGTTTTCATATAAAAAATCAATTTTCTAAGTAAAATTTGGAATTTTGGTAGTGACTACTGATTTGGGTCCTTTTGGCTCTAGGACGTCTTGTTTACGAATAAAATGCAATTTTATGTTTTCATATAAAAAATCAATTTTCTAAGTAAAATTTGGAATTTTGGTAGTGACTACTGATTTGGGTCCTTTTGGCTCTAGGACGTCTTGTTTACGAATAAAATGCAATTTTATGTTTTCATATAAAAAATCAATTTTCTAAGTAAAATTTGGAATTTTGGTAGTGACTACTGATTTGGGTCCTTTTGGCTCTAGGACGTCTTGTTTACGAATAAAATGCAATTTTATGTTTTCATATAAAAAATCTATTTTCTAAGTAAAATTTGGAATTTTGGTAGTGACTACTGATTTGGGTCCTTTTGGCTCTAGGACGTCTTGTTTACGAATAAAATGCAATTTTATGTTTTCATATAAAAAATCAATTTTCTAAGTAAAATTTGGAATTTTGGTAGTGACTACTGATTTGGGTCCTTTTGGCTCTAGGACGTCTTGTTTACGAATAAAATGCAATTTTATGTTTTCATATAAAAAATCAATTTTCTAAGTAAAATTTGGATTTTTAGTAGTGATTACAGATTTGGGTCCTTTTGGCTCTAGGACGTCTTGTTTACGAATAAAATGCAATTTTATGTTTTCATATAAAAAATCAATTTTCTAAGTAAAATTTGGAATTTTAGTAGTGATTACAGATTTGGGTCCTTTTGGCTCTAGGACGTCTTGTTTACGAATAAAATGCAATTTTATGTTTTCATATAAAAAATCAATTTTCTAAGTAAAATTTGGAATTTTAGTAGTGATTACAGATTTGGGTCCTTTTGGCTCTAGGACGTCTTGTTTACGAATAAAATGCAATTTTATGTTTTCATATAAAAAATCAATTTTCTTAGTAAAATTTGGAATTTTAGTAGTGATTACAGATTTGGGTCTTGTTTACGAATAAAATGCAATTTTATGTTTTCATATAAAAAATCAATTTTCTATGTAAAATTTGGAATTTTAGTAGAGATTACAGATTTGGGTCCTTTTGGCTCTAGGACGTCTTGTTTACGAATAAAATGCAATTTTATGTTTTCATATAAAAAATCAATTTTCTAAGTAAAATTTGGAATTTTGGTAGTGACTACTGATTTGGGTCCTTTTGGCTCTAGGACGTCTTGTTTACGAATAAAATGCAATTTTATGTTTTCATATAAAAAATCAATTTTCTAAGTAAAATTTGGAATTTTGGTAGTGACTACTGATTTGGGTCCTTTTGGCTCTAGGACGTCTTGTTTACGAATAAAATGCAATTTTATGTTTTCATATAAAAAATCAATTTTCTAAGTAAAATTTGGAATTTTGGTAGTGACTACTGATTTGGGTCCTTTTGGCTCTAGGACGTCTTGTTTACGAATAAAATGCAATTTTATGTTTTCATATAAAAAATCTATTTTCTAAGTAAAATTTGGAATTTTGGTAGTGACTACTGATTTGGGTCCTTTTGGCTCTAGGACGTCTTGTTTACGAATAAAATGCAATTTTATGTTTTCATATAAAAAATCAATTTTCTAAGTAAAATTTGGAATTTTGGTAGTGACTACTGATTTGGGTCCTTTTGGCTCTAGGACGTCTTGTTTACGAATAAAATGCAATTTTATGTTTTCATATAAAAAATCAATTTTCTAAGTAAAATTTGGAATTTTGGTAGTGACTACTGATTTGGGTCCTTTTGGCTCTAGGACGTCTTGTTTACGAATAAAATGCAATTTTATGTTTTCATATAAAAAATCAATTTTCTAAGTAAAATTTGGAATTTTGGTAGTGACTACTGATTTGGGTCCTTTTGGCTCTAGGACGTCTTGTTTACGAATAAAATGCAATTTTATGTTTTCATATAAAAAATCAATTTTCTAAGTAAAATTTGGAATTTTGGTAGTGACTACTGATTTGGGTCCTTTTGGCTCTAGGACGTCTTGTTTACGAATAAAATGCAATTTTATGTTTTCATATAAAAAATCAATTTTCTAAGTAAAATTTGGAATTTTGGTAGTGACTACTGATTTGGGTCCTTTTGGCTCTAGGACGTCTTGTTTACGAATAAAATGCAATTTTATGTTTTCATATAAAAAATCTATTTTCTAAGTAAAATTTGGAATTTTGGTAGTGACTACTGATTTGGGTCCTTTTGGCTCTAGGACGTCTTGTTTACGAATAAAATGCAATTTTATGTTTTCATATAAAAAATCAATTTTCTAAGTAAAATTTGGAATTTTGGTAGTGACTACTGATTTGGGTCCTTTTGGCTCTAGGACGTCTTGTTTACGAATAAAATGCAATTTTATGTTTTCATATAAAAAATCAATTTTCTAAGTAAAATTTGGATTTTTAGTAGTGATTACAGATTTGGGTCCTTTTGGCTCTGTTTACGAATAAAATGCAATTTTATGTTTTCATATAAAAAATCAATTTTCTAAGTAAAATTTGGAATTTTGGTAGTGACTACTGATTTGGGTCCTTTTGGCTCTAGGACGTCTTGTTTACGAATAAAATGCAATTTTATGTTTTCATATAAAAAATCAATTTTCTAAGTAAAATTTGGAATTTTAGTAGTGATTACAGATTTGGGTCCTTTTGGCTCTGTTTACGAATAAAATGCAATTTTATGTTTTCATATAAAAAATCAATTTTCTAAGTAAAATTTGGAATTTTAGTAGTGATTACAGATTTGGGTCCTTTTGGCTCTGTTTACGAATAAAATGCAATTTTATGTTTTCATATAAAAAATCAATTTTCTAAGTAAAATTTGGAATTTTAGTAGTGATTACAGATTTGGGTCCTTTTGGCTCTGTTTACGAATAAAATGCAATTTTATGTTTTCATATAAAAAATCAATTTTCTAAGTAAAATTTGGAATTTTAGTAGTGATTACAGATTTGGGTCCTTTTGGCTCTGTTTACGAATAAAATGCAATTTTATGTTTTCATATAAAAAATCAATTTTCTAAGTAAAATTTGGAATTTTAGTAGTGATTACAGATTTGGGTCCTTTTGGCTCTGTTTACGAATAAAATGCAATTTTATGTTTTCATATAAAAAATCAATTTTCTAAGTAAAATTTGGAATTTTAGTAGTGATTACAGATTTGGGTCCTTTTGGCTCTAGTACGTCTTGTTTACGAATAAAATGCAATTTTATGTTTTCATATAAAAAATCAATTTTCTAAGTAAAATTTGGAATTTTGGTAGTGACTACTGATTTGGGTCCTTTTGGCTCTAGGACGTCTTGTTTACGAATAAAATGCAATTTTATGTTTTCATATAAAAAATCAATTTTCTAAGTAAAATTTGGAATTTTGGTAGTGACTACTGATTTGGGTCCTTTTGGCTCTAGGACGTCTTGTTTACGAATAAAATGCAATTTTATGTTTTCATATAAAAAATCAATTTTCTAAGTAAAATTTGGAATTTTGGTAGTGACTACTGATTTGGGTCCTTTTGGCTCTAGGACGTCTTGTTTACGAATAAAATGCAATTTTATGTTTTCATATAAAAAATCAATTTTCTAAGTAAAATTTGGAATTTTAGTAGTGATTACAGATTTGGGTCCTTTTGGCTCTGTTTACGAATAAAATGCAATTTTATGTTTTCATATAAAAAATCAATTTTCTAAGTAAAATTTGGAATTTTAGTAGTGATTACAGATTTGGGTCCTTTTGGCTCTAGTACGTCTTGTTTACGAATAAAATGCAATTTTATGTTTTCATATAAAAAATCAATTTTCTAAGTAAAATTTGGAATTTTGGTAGTGACTACTGATTTGGGTCCTTTTGGCTCTAGGACGTCTTGTTTACGAATAAAATGCAATTTTATGTTTTCATATAAAAAATCAATTTTCTAAGTAAAATTTGGAATTTTGGTAGTGACTACTGATTTGGGTCCTTTTGGCTCTAGGACGTCTTGTTTACGAATAAAATGCAATTTTATGTTTTCATATAAAAAATCAATTTTCTAAGTAAAATTTGGAATTTTGGTAGTGACTACTGATTTGGGTCCTTTTGGCTCTAGGACGTCTTGTTTACGAATAAAATGCAATTTTATGTTTTCATATAAAAAATCAATTTTCTAAGTAAAATTTGGAATTTTGGTAGTGACTACTGATTTGGGTCCTTTTGGCTCTAGGACGTCTTGTTTACGAATAAAATGCAATTTTATGTTTTCATATAAAAAATCTATTTTCTAAGTAAAATTTGGAATTTTGGTAGTGACTACTGATTTGGGTCCTTTTGGCTCTAGGACGTCTTGTTTACGAATAAAATGCAATTTTATGTTTTCATATAAAAAATCAATTTTCTAAGTAAAATTTGGAATTTTGGTAGTGACTACTGATTTGGGTCCTTTTGGCTCTAGGACGTCTTGTTTACGAATAAAATGCAATTTTATGTTTTCATATAAAAAATCAATTTTCTAAGTAAAATTTGGAATTTTGGTAGTGACTACTGATTTGGGTCCTTTTGGCTCTAGGACGTCTTGTTTACGAATAAAATGCAATTTTATGTTTTCATATAAAAAATCAATTTTCTAAGTAAAATTTGGATTTTTAGTAGTGATTACAGATTTGGGTCCTTTTGGCTCTAGGACGTCTTGTTTACGAATAAAATGCAATTTTATGTTTTCATATAAAAAATCAATTTTCTAAGTAAAATTTGGAATTTTAGTAGTGATTACAGATTTGGGTCCTTTTGGCTCTAGGACGTCTTGTTTACGAATAAAATGCAATTTTATGTTTTCATATAAAAAATCAATTTTCTAAGTAAAATTTGGAATTTTAGTAGTGATTACAGATTTGGGTCCTTTTGGCTCTAGGACGTCTTGTTTACGAATAAAATGCAATTTTATGTTTTCATATAAAAAATCAATTTTCTTAGTAAAATTTGGAATTTTAGTAGTGATTACAGATTTGGGTCTTGTTTACGAATAAAATGCAATTTTATGTTTTCATATAAAAAATCAATTTTCTATGTAAAATTTGGAATTTTAGTAGAGATTACAGATTTGGGTCCTTTTGGCTCTAGGACGTCTTGTTTACGAATAAAATGCAATTTTATGTTTTCATATAAAAAATCAATTTTCTAAGTAAAATTTGGAATTTTGGTAGTGACTACTGATTTGGGTCCTTTTGGCTCTAGGACGTCTTGTTTACGAATAAAATGCAATTTTATGTTTTCATATAAAAAATCAATTTTCTAAGTAAAATTTGGAATTTTGGTAGTGACTACTGATTTGGGTCCTTTTGGCTCTAGGACGTCTTGTTTACGAATAAAATGCAATTTTATGTTTTCATATAAAAAATCAATTTTCTAAGTAAAATTTGGAATTTTGGTAGTGACTACTGATTTGGGTCCTTTTGGCTCTAGGACGTCTTGTTTACGAATAAAATGCAATTTTATGTTTTCATATAAAAAATCTATTTTCTAAGTAAAATTTGGAATTTTGGTAGTGACTACTGATTTGGGTCCTTTTGGCTCTAGGACGTCTTGTTTACGAATAAAATGCAATTTTATGTTTTCATATAAAAAATCAATTTTCTAAGTAAAATTTGGAATTTTGGTAGTGACTACTGATTTGGGTCCTTTTGGCTCTAGGACGTCTTGTTTACGAATAAAATGCAATTTTATGTTTTCATATAAAAAATCAATTTTCTAAGTAAAATTTGGAATTTTGGTAGTGACTACTGATTTGGGTCCTTTTGGCTCTAGGACGTCTTGTTTACGAATAAAATGCAATTTTATGTTTTCATATAAAAAATCAATTTTCTAAGTAAAATTTGGAATTTTGGTAGTGACTACTGATTTGGGTCCTTTTGGCTCTAGGACGTCTTGTTTACGAATAAAATGCAATTTTATGTTTTCATATAAAAAATCAATTTTCTAAGTAAAATTTGGAATTTTGGTAGTGACTACTGATTTGGGTCCTTTTGGCTCTAGGACGTCTTGTTTACGAATAAAATGCAATTTTATGTTTTCATATAAAAAATCAATTTTCTAAGTAAAATTTGGAATTTTGGTAGTGACTACTGATTTGGGTCCTTTTGGCTCTAGGACGTCTTGTTTACGAATAAAATGCAATTTTATGTTTTCATATAAAAAATCTATTTTCTAAGTAAAATTTGGAATTTTGGTAGTGACTACTGATTTGGGTCCTTTTGGCTCTAGGACGTCTTGTTTACGAATAAAATGCAATTTTATGTTTTCATATAAAAAATCAATTTTCTAAGTAAAATTTGGAATTTTGGTAGTGACTACTGATTTGGGTCCTTTTGGCTCTAGGACGTCTTGTTTACGAATAAAATGCAATTTTATGTTTTCATATAAAAAATCAATTTTCTAAGTAAAATTTGGATTTTTAGTAGTGATTACAGATTTGGGTCCTTTTGGCTCTGTTTACGAATAAAATGCAATTTTATGTTTTCATATAAAAAATCAATTTTCTAAGTAAAATTTGGAATTTTGGTAGTGACTACTGATTTGGGTCCTTTTGGCTCTAGGACGTCTTGTTTACGAATAAAATGCAATTTTATGTTTTCATATAAAAAATCAATTTTCTAAGTAAAATTTGGAATTTTAGTAGTGATTACAGATTTGGGTCCTTTTGGCTCTGTTTACGAATAAAATGCAATTTTATGTTTTCATATAAAAAATCAATTTTCTAAGTAAAATTTGGAATTTTAGTAGTGATTACAGATTTGGGTCCTTTTGGCTCTGTTTACGAATAAAATGCAATTTTATGTTTTCATATAAAAAATCAATTTTCTAAGTAAAATTTGGAATTTTAGTAGTGATTACAGATTTGGGTCCTTTTGGCTCTGTTTACGAATAAAATGCAATTTTATGTTTTCATATAAAAAATCAATTTTCTAAGTAAAATTTGGAATTTTAGTAGTGATTACAGATTTGGGTCCTTTTGGCTCTGTTTACGAATAAAATGCAATTTTATGTTTTCATATAAAAAATCAATTTTCTAAGTAAAATTTGGAATTTTAGTAGTGATTACAGATTTGGGTCCTTTTGGCTCTGTTTACGAATAAAATGCAATTTTATGTTTTCATATAAAAAATCAATTTTCTAAGTAAAATTTGGAATTTTAGTAGTGATTACAGATTTGGGTCCTTTTGGCTCTAGTACGTCTTGTTTACGAATAAAATGCAATTTTATGTTTTCATATAAAAAATCAATTTTCTAAGTAAAATTTGGAATTTTGGTAGTGACTACTGATTTGGGTCCTTTTGGCTCTAGGACGTCTTGTTTACGAATAAAATGCAATTTTATGTTTTCATATAAAAAATCAATTTTCTAAGTAAAATTTGGAATTTTGGTAGTGACTACTGATTTGGGTCCTTTTGGCTCTAGGACGTCTTGTTTACGAATAAAATGCAATTTTATGTTTTCATATAAAAAATCAATTTTCTAAGTAAAATTTGGAATTTTGGTAGTGACTACTGATTTGGGTCCTTTTGGCTCTAGGACGTCTTGTTTACGAATAAAATGCAATTTTATGTTTTCATATAAAAAATCAATTTTCTAAGTAAAATTTGGAATTTTAGTAGTGATTACAGATTTGGGTCCTTTTGGCTCTGTTTACGAATAAAATGCAATTTTATGTTTTCATATAAAAAATCAATTTTCTAAGTAAAATTTGGAATTTTAGTAGTGATTACAGATTTGGGTCCTTTTGGCTCTAGTACGTCTTGTTTACGAATAAAATGCAATTTTATGTTTTCATATAAAAAATCAATTTTCTAAGTAAAATTTGGAATTTTGGTAGTGACTACTGATTTGGGTCCTTTTGGCTCTAGGACGTCTTGTTTACGAATAAAATGCAATTTTATGTTTTCATATAAAAAATCAATTTTCTAAGTAAAATTTGGAATTTTGGTAGTGACTACTGATTTGGGTCCTTTTGGCTCTAGGACGTCTTGTTTACGAATAAAATGCAATTTTATGTTTTCATATAAAAAATCAATTTTCTAAGTAAAATTTGGAATTTTGGTAGTGACTACTGATTTGGGTCCTTTTGGCTCTAGGACGTCTTGTTTACGAATAAAATGCAATTTTATGTTTTCATATAAAAAATCAATTTTCTAAGTAAAATTTGGAATTTTGGTAGTGACTACTGATTTGGGTCCTTTTGGCTCTAGGACGTCTTGTTTACGAATAAAATGCAATTTTATGTTTTCATATAAAAAATCTATTTTCTAAGTAAAATTTGGAATTTTGGTAGTGACTACTGATTTGGGTCCTTTTGGCTCTAGGACGTCTTGTTTACGAATAAAATGCAATTTTATGTTTTCATATAAAAAATCAATTTTCTAAGTAAAATTTGGAATTTTGGTAGTGACTACTGATTTGGGTCCTTTTGGCTCTAGGACGTCTTGTTTACGAATAAAATGCAATTTTATGTTTTCATATAAAAAATCAATTTTCTAAGTAAAATTTGGATTTTTAGTAGTGATTACAGATTTGGGTCCTTTTGGCTCTAGGACGTCTTGTTTACGAATAAAATGCAATTTTATGTTTTCATATAAAAAATCAATTTTCTAAGTAAAATTTGGAATTTTAGTAGTGATTACAGATTTGGGTCCTTTTGGCTCTAGGACGTCTTGTTTACGAATAAAATGCAATTTTATGTTTTCATATAAAAAATCAATTTTCTTAGTAAAATTTGGAATTTTAGTAGTGATTACAGATTTGGGTCTTGTTTACGAATAAAATGCAATTTTATGTTTTCATATAAAAAATCAATTTTCTATGTAAAATTTGGAATTTTAGTAGAGATTACAGATTTGGGTCCTTTTGGCTCTAGGACGTCTTGTTTACGAATAAAATGCAATTTTATGTTTTCATATAAAAAATCAATTTTCTAAGTAAAATTTGGAATTTTGGTAGTGACTACTGATTTGGGTCCTTTTGGCTCTAGGACGTCTTGTTTACGAATAAAATGCAATTTTATGTTTTCATATAAAAAATCAATTTTCTAAGTAAAATTTGGAATTTTGGTAGTGACTACTGATTTGGGTCCTTTTGGCTCTAGGACGTCTTGTTTACGAATAAAATGCAATTTTATGTTTTCATATAAAAAATCTATTTTCTAAGTAAAATTTGGAATTTTGGTAGTGACTACTGATTTGGGTCCTTTTGGCTCTAGGACGTCTTGTTTACGAATAAAATGCAATTTTATGTTTTCATATAAAAAATCAATTTTCTAAGTAAAATTTGGAATTTTGGTAGTGACTACTGATTTGGGTCCTTTTGGCTCTAGGACGTCTTGTTTACGAATAAAATGCAATTTTATGTTTTCATATAAAAAATCTATTTTCTAAGTAAAATTTGGAATTTTGGTAGTGACTACTGATTTGGGTCCTTTTGGCTCTAGGACGTCTTGTTTACGAATAAAATGCAATTTTATGTTTTCATATAAAAAATCAATTTTCTAAGTAAAATTTGGAATTTTGGTAGTGACTACTGATTTGGGTCCTTTTGGCTCTAGGACGTCTTGTTTACGAATAAAATGCAATTTTATGTTTTCATATAAAAAATCAATTTTCTAAGTAAAATTTGGAATTTTGGTAGTGACTACTGATTTGGGTCCTTTTGGCTCTAGGACGTCTTGTTTACGAATAAAATGCAATTTTATGTTTTCATATAAAAAATCTATTTTCTAAGTAAAATTTGGAATTTTGGTAGTGACTACTGATTTGGGTCCTTTTGGCTCTAGGACGTCTTGTTTACGAATAAAATGCAATTTTATGTTTTCATATAAAAAATCAATTTTCTAAGTAAAATTTGGAATTTTGGTAGTGACTACTGATTTGGGTCCTTTTGGCTCTAGGACGTCTTGTTTACGAATAAAATGCAATTTTATGTTTTCATATAAAAAATCAATTTTCTAAGTAAAATTTGGATTTTTAGTAGTGATTACAGATTTGGGTCCTTTTGGCTCTAGGACGTCTTGTTTACGAATAAAATGCAATTTTATGTTTTCATATAAAAAATCAATTTTCTAAGTAAAATTTGGAATTTTAGTAGTGATTACAGATTTGGGTCCTTTTGGCTCTAGGACGTCTTGTTTACGAATAAAATGCAATTTTATGTTTTCATATAAAAAATCAATTTTCTTAGTAAAATTTGGAATTTTAGTAGTGATTACAGATTTGGGTCTTGTTTACGAATAAAATGCAATTTTATGTTTTCATATAAAAAATCAATTTTCTATGTAAAATTTGGAATTTTAGTAGAGATTACAGATTTGGGTCCTTTTGGCTCTAGGACGTCTTGTTTACGAATAAAATGCAATTTTATGTTTTCATATAAAAAATCAATTTTCTAAGTAAAATTTGGAATTTTGGTAGTGACTACTGATTTGGGTCCTTTTGGCTCTAGGACGTCTTGTTTACGAATAAAATGCAATTTTATGTTTTCATATAAAAAATCAATTTTCTAAGTAAAATTTGGAATTTTGGTAGTGACTACTGATTTGGGTCCTTTTGGCTCTAGGACGTCTTGTTTACGAATAAAATGCAATTTTATGTTTTCATATAAAAAATCTATTTTCTAAGTAAAATTTGGAATTTTGGTAGTGACTACTGATTTGGGTCCTTTTGGCTCTAGGACGTCTTGTTTACGAATAAAATGCAATTTTATGTTTTCATATAAAAAATCAATTTTCTAAGTAAAATTTGGAATTTTGGTAGTGACTACTGATTTGGGTCCTTTTGGCTCTAGGACGTCTTGTTTACGAATAAAATGCAATTTTATGTTTTCATATAAAAAATCTATTTTCTAAGTAAAATTTGGAATTTTGGTAGTGACTACTGATTTGGGTCCTTTTGGCTCTAGGACGTCTTGTTTACGAATAAAATGCAATTTTATGTTTTCATATAAAAAATCAATTTTCTAAGTAAAATTTGGAATTTTGGTAGTGACTACTGATTTGGGTCCTTTTGGCTCTAGGACGTCTTGTTTACGAATAAAATGCAATTTTATGTTTTCATATAAAAAATCAATTTTCTAAGTAAAATTTGGAATTTTGGTAGTGACTACTGATTTGGGTCCTTTTGGCTCTAGGACGTCTTGTTTACGAATAAAATGCAATTTTATGTTTTCATATAAAAAATCTATTTTCTAAGTAAAATTTGGAATTTTGGTAGTGACTACTGATTTGGGTCCTTTTGGCTCTAGGACGTCTTGTTTACGAATAAAATGCAATTTTATGTTTTCATATAAAAAATCAATTTTCTAAGTAAAATTTGGAATTTTGGTAGTGACTACTGATTTGGGTCCTTTTGGCTCTAGGACGTCTTGTTTACGAATAAAATGCAATTTTATGTTTTCATATAAAAAATCAATTTTCTAAGTAAAATTTGGATTTTTAGTAGTGATTACAGATTTGGGTCCTTTTGGCTCTAGGACGTCTTGTTTACGAATAAAATGCAATTTTATGTTTTCATATAAAAAATCAATTTTCTAAGTAAAATTTGGAATTTTAGTAGTGATTACAGATTTGGGTCCTTTTGGCTCTAGGACGTCTTGTTTACGAATAAAATGCAATTTTATGTTTTCATATAAAAAATCAATTTTCTTAGTAAAATTTGGAATTTTAGTAGTGATTACAGATTTGGGTCTTGTTTACGAATAAAATGCAATTTTATGTTTTCATATAAAAAATCAATTTTCTATGTAAAATTTGGAATTTTAGTAGAGATTACAGATTTGGGTCCTTTTGGCTCTAGGACGTCTTGTTTACGAATAAAATGCAATTTTATGTTTTCATATAAAAAATCAATTTTCTAAGTAAAATTTGGAATTTTGGTAGTGACTACTGATTTGGGTCCTTTTGGCTCTAGGACGTCTTGTTTACGAATAAAATGCAATTTTATGTTTTCATATAAAAAATCAATTTTCTAAGTAAAATTTGGAATTTTGGTAGTGACTACTGATTTGGGTCCTTTTGGCTCTAGGACGTCTTGTTTACGAATAAAATGCAATTTTATGTTTTCATATAAAAAATCAATTTTCTAAGTAAAATTTGGAATTTTGGTAGTGACTACTGATTTGGGTCCTTTTGGCTCTAGGACGTCTTGTTTACGAATAAAATGCAATTTTATGTTTTCATATAAAAAATCTATTTTCTAAGTAAAATTTGGAATTTTGGTAGTGACTACTGATTTGGGTCCTTTTGGCTCTAGGACGTCTTGTTTACGAATAAAATGCAATTTTATGTTTTCATATAAAAAATCAATTTTCTAAGTAAAATTTGGAATTTTGGTAGTGACTACTGATTTGGGTCCTTTTGGCTCTAGGACGTCTTGTTTACGAATAAAATGCAATTTTATGTTTTCATATAAAAAATCAATTTTCTAAGTAAAATTTGGAATTTTGGTAGTGACTACTGATTTGGGTCCTTTTGGCTCTAGGACGTCTTGTTTACGAATAAAATGCAATTTTATGTTTTCATATAAAAAATCAATTTTTTAAGTAAAATTTGGAATTTTGGTAGTGACTACTGATTTGGGTCCTTTTGGCTCTAGGACGTCTTGTTTACGAATAAAATGCAATTTTATGTTTTCATATAAAAAATCAATTTTCTAAGTAAAATTTGGAATTTTGGTAGTGACTACTGATTTGGGTCCTTTTGGCTCTAGGACGTCTTGTTTACGAATAAAATGCAATTTTATGTTTTCATATAAAAAATCAATTTTCTAAGTAAAATTTGGAATTTTGGTAGTGACTACTGATTTGGGTCCTTTTGGCTCTAGGACGTCTTGTTTACGAATAAAATGCAATTTTATGTTTTCATATAAAAAATCTATTTTCTAAGTAAAATTTGGAATTTTGGTAGTGACTACTGATTTGGGTCCTTTTGGCTCTAGGACGTCTTGTTTACGAATAAAATGCAATTTTATGTTTTCATATAAAAAATCAATTTTCTAAGTAAAATTTGGAATTTTGGTAGTGACTACTGATTTGGGTCCTTTTGGCTCTAGGACGTCTTGTTTACGAATAAAATGCAATTTTATGTTTTCATATAAAAAATCAATTTTCTAAGTAAAATTTGGATTTTTAGTAGTGATTACAGATTTGGGTCCTTTTGGCTCTGTTTACGAATAAAATGCAATTTTATGTTTTCATATAAAAAATCAATTTTCTAAGTAAAATTTGGAATTTTGGTAGTGACTACTGATTTGGGTCCTTTTGGCTCTAGGACGTCTTGTTTACGAATAAAATGCAATTTTATGTTTTCATATAAAAAATCAATTTTCTAAGTAAAATTTGGAATTTTAGTAGTGATTACAGATTTGGGTCCTTTTGGCTCTGTTTACGAATAAAATGCAATTTTATGTTTTCATATAAAAAATCAATTTTCTAAGTAAAATTTGGAATTTTAGTAGTGATTACAGATTTGGGTCCTTTTGGCTCTGTTTACGAATAAAATGCAATTTTATGTTTTCATATAAAAAATCAATTTTCTAAGTAAAATTTGGAATTTTAGTAGTGATTACAGATTTGGGTCCTTTTGGCTCTGTTTACGAATAAAATGCAATTTTATGTTTTCATATAAAAAATCAATTTTCTAAGTAAAATTTGGAATTTTAGTAGTGATTACAGATTTGGGTCCTTTTGGCTCTGTTTACGAATAAAATGCAATTTTATGTTTTCATATAAAAAATCAATTTTCTAAGTAAAATTTGGAATTTTAGTAGTGATTACAGATTTGGGTCCTTTTGGCTCTGTTTACGAATAAAATGCAATTTTATGTTTTCATATAAAAAATCAATTTTCTAAGTAAAATTTGGAATTTTAGTAGTGATTACAGATTTGGGTCCTTTTGGCTCTAGTACGTCTTGTTTACGAATAAAATGCAATTTTATGTTTTCATATAAAAAATCAATTTTCTAAGTAAAATTTGGAATTTTGGTAGTGACTACTGATTTGGGTCCTTTTGGCTCTAGGACGTCTTGTTTACGAATAAAATGCAATTTTATGTTTTCATATAAAAAATCAATTTTCTAAGTAAAATTTGGAATTTTGGTAGTGACTACTGATTTGGGTCCTTTTGGCTCTAGGACGTCTTGTTTACGAATAAAATGCAATTTTATGTTTTCATATAAAAAATCAATTTTCTAAGTAAAATTTGGAATTTTGGTAGTGACTACTGATTTGGGTCCTTTTGGCTCTAGGACGTCTTGTTTACGAATAAAATGCAATTTTATGTTTTCATATAAAAAATCAATTTTCTAAGTAAAATTTGGAATTTTGGTAATGACTACTGATTTGGGTCCTTTTGGCTCTAGGACGTCTTGTTTACAAATAAAATAAAATTTTATGTATTCATATAAAAAATCTATTTTCTAAGTAAAATTTGGAATTTTGGTAGTGACTACTGATTTGGGTCCTTTTGGCTCTAGGACGTCTTGTTTACGAATAAAATGCAATTTTATGTTTTCATATAAAAAATCAATTTTCTAAGTAAAATTTGGAATTTTGGTAGTGACTACTGATTTGGGTCCTTTTGGCTCTAGGACGTCTTGTTTACGAATAAAATGCAATTTTATGTTTTCATATAAAAAATCAATTTTCTAAGTAAAATTTGGATTTTTAGTAGTGATTACAGATTTGGGTCCTTTTGGCTCTAGGACGTCTTGTTTACGAATAAAATGCAATTTTATGTTTTCATATAAAAAATCAATTTTCTAAGTAAAATTTGGAATTTTAGTAGTGATTACAGATTTGGGTCCTTTTGGCTCTAGGACGTCTTGTTTACGAATAAAATGCAATTTTATGTTTTCATATAAAAAATCAATTTTCTAAGTAAAATTTGGAATTTTAGTAGTGATTACAGATTTGGGTCCTTTTGGCTCTAGGACGTCTTGTTTACGAATAAAATGCAATTTTATGTTTTCATATAAAAAATCAATTTTCTTAGTAAAATTTGGAATTTTAGTAGTGATTACAGATTTGGGTCTTGTTTACGAATAAAATGCAATTTTATGTTTTCATATAAAAAATCAATTTTCTATGTAAAATTTGGAATTTTAGTAGAGATTACAGATTTGGGTCCTTTTGGCTCTAGGACGTCTTGTTTACGAATAAAATGCAATTTTATGTTTTCATATAAAAAATCAATTTTCTATGTAAAATTTGGAATTTTAGTAGAGATTACAGATTTGGGTCCTTTTGGCTCTAGGACGTCTAGTTTACGAATAAAATGCAATTTTATGTTTTCATATAAAAAATAAATTTTATAAGTAAAATTTGGAATTTTGGTAGTGACTACTGATTTTGGTCCTTTTGGCTCTAGGACGTCTTGTTTACGAATAAAATGCAATTTTATGTTTTCATATAAAAAATCAATTTTCTATGTAAAATTTGGAATTTTAGTAGAGATTACAGATTTGGGTCCTTTTGGCTCTAGGACGTCTTGTTTACGAATAAAATGCAATTTTATGTTTTCATATAAAAAATCAATTTTCTATGTAAAATTTGGAATTTTAGTAGTGATTACAGATTTGGGTCCTTTTGGCTCTAGGACGTCTTGTTTACGAATAAAATGCAATTTTATGTTTTCATATAAAAAATCAATTTTTTAAGTAAAATTTGGAATTTTAGTAGTGATTACAGATTTGGGTCCTTTTGGCTCTAGGACGTCTCGTTTACGAATAAAATGCAATTTTATGTTTTCATATAAAAAATCAATTTTCTAAGTAAAATTTGGAATTTTAGTAGTGATTACAGATTTGGGTCCTTTTGGCTCTAGGACGTCTTGTTTACGAATAAAATGCAATTTTACGTTTTCATATAAAAAATCAATTTTCTAAGTAAAATTTGGAATTTTAGTAGTGATTACAGATTTGGGTCCTTTTGGCTCTAGGACGTCTTGTTTACGAATAAAATGCAATTTTATGTTTTCATATAAAAAATCAATTTTCTAAGTAAAATTTGGAATTTTAGTAGTGATTACAGATTTGGGTCCTTTTGGCTCTAGGACGTCTTGTTTACGAATAAAATGCAATTTTATGTTTTCATATAAAAAATCAATTTTCTAAGTAAAATTTGGAATTTTAGTAGTGATTACAGATTTGGGTCCTTTTGGCTCTAGGACGTCTTGTTTACGAATAAAATGCAATTTTATGTTTTCATATAAAAAATCAATTTTCTAAGTAAAATTTGGAATTTTAGTAGTGATTACAGATTTGGGTCCTTTTGGCTCTAGGACGTCTCGTTTACGAATAAAATGCAATTTTATGTTTTCGTATAAAAAATCAATTTTCTAAGTAAAATTTGGAATTTTAGTAGTGATTGCAAAAAAAGTAACAAACATAGGTACAATTTTCTTCCCTTTAACGTTCGAATTTCGAAAAAGTAACAAATATGCATTTGTATTTTTTAGATAAGTTACAAATGTTATATAATTTTTATTTCCATGCGTTTTGGTTTAAAAGCTAGATGGTGGACAAAAAAGTTCCAAAATACAGGTTTTACCCGTTTACTACCTAAAACGGCAGAATTTCGTAAGCGTACCAGACACCTATGCAAAAAGTACTAGTTAAAGTACAAAAAAGTACCAAAAAATTTTATCATACATTCGCGTCCACTCAGGACATTGCATGTTTGTAGTGGAGCCCATAATTTAGTACGAATATGTCAATGAATGGAGAAAAATGTTTCGTAAAAAAAGTAGCAAAAATAGTAACGAGTTTCACCCCTTTGACGTTCGAATTTCGAAAAAGTACCAAATTTATATTCGTATTTTTTTGATAAGTTTCGAATGTGGTATAAACTTTATTTCTAGGTTCATTAGTTCAAAAGATAGGTGGGGTGACAAAAAAGTACCAAAATTAGTATTTTTGTTTTTAATAAAATAAACTTTCCATCCCTGAATAACTTTATTTAATTTGGTAGCACTGCAAATTTCAGTCTGTAAAGCAGTGATAGCCACTCCATAGCTTCGCGAGGCAGTCAATAATCGTATTTTTCACACAGACACGGTCGGCAATTCACATGTATACAACAATTTTGTTCGATTCAAAACATCAGTCTATCATCAGCACAGAATACCACAGAACTGTAAAAAGTGACGTGTGAAAAAGGCCCAAATCAAGGTATATTTATAGCAGGTAGTCTCGGAAAGCCAGCTGTTTATTTTTTATTTGCTTGTTTTGTGGTACGAACTGTCAAATGTTGTATAGTAAACATGTAAACAAGTTCTTTGTCTCTATCTTTTGTCTTTTTTGTCTCTTATCAACCCCTTTGCCTTTTGACAGTTCGTACCACATAACAACAATAAAAAGCCCTGTTGTTTGTTTTATTGTACAATTGTTGTAATCTCGCGGCTACCTGCTATAAATATACCTTGGCCCAAATCAGTTGCGAGGGCAGCTTTTGAAGAAAAAGACAGAAAGCTTTTTTTGGTAGTGAAGTGGCAATGTGTAAAAACAGGCAGCAACAATCAACACAAATGGCATGATCAAAAAAAAATAACAAAACACAGACCACGTTAAAAAAAATGCATTAGTTCAACAAACGTTGTATTTTATGCAAAAAAAAATGTATTTATTAATATTTTTTGTTTTATAATGTTATTTATTTACTTAAATATTATTTACTTGTGTTGTGGTAAACTTAAAATTTAATTTTTACAAAAGCTTTGCAAATAAATCTCAACTAAATAAATTTGTGTTCATTGTATTGCGGCATAAAAGATGATGCAAAAAGGGCAGCTTTCTTAAACAGAGACAAAAAAAAACGCAAAATCTTCCGTCTCGTGACAGTTCTGTAGTATTCTGTGATCATCAGTCTCTGCCACAGAATACCACAGAACTGTCACGAGACGGAAGATTTTACGTTTTTTTTTGTCTCTTTTTAAGAAAGCTGCCCCTTTTTCATTTCTCTTTGCATCATCTTTTATGCCACAATACAATGAACACAAATTTTTTTAGTTGAGATTTATTTGCAAAGCTTTTGTAAAAATTAACTTTTAAGTTTACCACAACACAAGTAAATAATATTTAAGTAAATAAATAACATTATAAACAAAAAAATATTAATAAATACATTTTTTTTTGCACAAAACACAACGTTTGTTGAACTAATGCATTTTTTTAACGTGGTCTGTGTTTTGTTATTTTTGTTTTGATCATGCCATTTGTGTTGATTGTTGCTGCCTGTTTTTACACATTGCCACTTCACTACCAAAAAAAGCTTTCTGTCTTTTTCTTCGAAAGCTGCCCTCGCAACTGATTTGGGCCTTTTTCACACGTCACTTTTCACAGTTCTGTGGAATTCTGTGGTCTCTGCTCAAGCTTTGTGAAAGCAACACCGCGCAAGCTTGTTTGGTATTGTTTTGGTTTTTTTTCGTAATCAACACAAAAGTGCACAAAAGCACACAGAGCAACAATGTTCAATAATTCTTGGTAACTGATGTTTTTTTTTTAAATAAATATTTTATACTAGCTGGCCCGGTTACCCGGCGTTGCTCGGTATCCAATAATTTCATTAAAAAAAAAAAAAATATAGAAATAAAAAAAAAATTGATAAAAAAATTTATATAAAAAAAAATTGTATGGGAGGTACCACGTCCCTTTGTCCAATCTTGCCCTAATATAGCCTACTTGTCCTTCTTGGTCGACAGTAATATACTGTGAAAATTTCATGAAGATCGGGACAGTAGTTTAGACGCCTATACGGAACAAATATATACATTCGATTTTATATATATAGATTGTCACATAGTGTACAATTCGGCAGCGACCGCAGCTTCTGTTTGCGACCGCACACAAGCACATAATATCTTTGTGTACGTGCGTTCGGGGCTTGGTTAACACTGCTGTAAATCAAAATAAAATCACTCAATTATGTCTGCAACATTTCTCAAACATTTACAACTTGTTCTTTTTGAATTGAGTGAAAAAAAGTTTGTCGGCAAAAGTTTGTTATTTTCTCGCGGGTATATGTATGTATATTGTAAAATATATTATTGAGGGATTCACAAGGTGTCATAATGTCATATGTTTTTAAATAATAACATGAAAAAATACGAGTGTTGTGAACAACCCCTCATAATTCAGGGTGCTATTTTGAATTTAAATCAGCTGTTTTAAAACAACTATAAAAAATAAATATTTACCATAAATAAAAATATTTTTTAATACTTATCCATGAAATCATAAGTTAAATTAGATCTTACCTGACTATTTTCCATTTTTCAGACGCAAATCACAAATAAATTTTAGGGATAGCTTATCCCTTCAACAATAAATTTCAGTTCATCAATAGTATGAAATGGGAATTTAGCACATTAAAACGAAACCTTTTTTGAATCCCAAGAAAAACTTTGATAAATTGTATTTTGTTTGTTTATTAACCCGACCACAACTGAAAGTTTTTGTACGAGAATTTAAACATTTTTTAAATGGGAAAGAAGTTCTTATTTATGGGGCTTAGTTAATTTTTTTCTATATTTTTAGAGATTTGTTATACATATTTTAAAAATCGGGGTTTTAAGCTTCGGTTCGGCCGAATTAAGTCAATTTAATCGGAACCTTTTTATTTGTTTTAAACACAAAAATAAACAAAAATAAAAATTTTGGTTATTTATGTTTCTTATTGGGTTACTTTTTATTAAAATTTCGGTTACAAATTTTTTGGTCGTAGTAACGCTGCCAGTGATGTAAACAAAGAAAAAACAACATTCAAATATTACAATATAAATAACAATCATCATAAATAAGATGTCATAGATAATTGAAAATGCAACTGTTATGACAATTGTGTCTGGTTTTAAAAATACGAGAAGTACTCTTAAATAAAAACAACAAAGTCGACGAGTTAATACATATTTACAATTATGAATTTTGTTTGTTTTTTTATGGTTATTACGGAAGTACATATTTTCATAATCTTTTAAAAGTACACCCACCCATGTGTTCATAATGGGTTATTCCTAGTGTTTTTAAAGAGAGCATAACTAATCCATATGTTTTTTTATTGCTCTATTAATTTACTTCCTATTTGAGATCCACTTGTCGTATTTTTTTTTTTTTTTTTTTTTTGTCTTGTTATGTTTTCTTTTTTTTCGTTGACTTTAAGGAAAAAGTTTATGTGCCTATTAGCTTAGCTACTCAAACGTAGTTCCAACAATTCAACCATTTGCCGCTTTTTTATTGTGATTACAGCCAATTTGATGGATGGATGTGTTTATCTTTTTAATAGAGAAAACAAAGAATTTTCTAACAAACAACATTTATTTTGTAACATATGGATCATTTTGATTCAAATGTTTTTTTTTTCTGCAACCAGTGTAATATTTTTATAGAAGGCACTCACTAAAGTGACAACTATAGTCGTGTGGCGCATTGCCTTTTGGGCTTATACATAAGTACAAATTAACATGTGTATTTATGTTTCCACAAAAGTAAATACATATGTATATACATATAAGATTTTCTTTAACAAATTCTGGGTAAAATAAACAATTAAAAATTAAATCATTCTAATGCGGCGAGGTGTTGAACAATTTGATCGTGTTATAACCTAATTGTTACGTTAAGGGGGGTACACCCTATCGAACTTGATTGCCAGTCAAAAAGATCTTCAGTCAACTGTTGGCTAACGAAAATTACGGCCGCACTATCGAGCAAGCAAAAATTTGAGCAAAACTGTCATTCATGCGATTGTTTGAATGAATGAGAGTACCTATACTTAGATTGTTATTCCGTGTGAACCTTTTTTAATATTCATCGAACACCCCATAGAGTATATATAATTTGGGTTCTTGAATAATTCTAAGTCGATTTAGCCATGTCTGTCTGTTTAAATCACGCTTACTTTCGAACGAACAGAAAAGAATAAAATGTGTGTCCAAATAGCTTTAGCTCTTCTAAGCAGTTTGGGATTGAAATCCAGCACAATCGGTTAAGTAGGAAAAGAGTTGTGAACCCAAATGTGGTTCAACCTTCTAAAAAATTTAAATTTTGGTTACAAAAACTAGCATAAATTAATGAAAGAATGCATCGTTTCTCATTTAATTTTGCACAAATTTGTTTTATATGACTACAAATCATACTAATAAATTTTGTGAAAATCGAAGTACTTTTTACTAAAAATGCCTTGAACCAAGAAAATTTTGCATGATGCTCGACCAAGCCAAAAATTACTTATTCTAAATATTTGTGTGGCTTGATTTTAGCAAAATGTTTTTTATTTAAAAAATTTTTACAAAACATTATTTTTGGATTTTCTTGTTTTTAGAAACTAAACTTCTTTCCATGTAGAAAACCCTCTCCCGAATTTTGTGATGAACAATCTATAATTTACGGTGGCTCCAATATAAAATCCACTGTAACCTGTTTTGTTTCAATTTAAACTATAAAATGGATGGCAACTAGAGCTTTGCTTTTCCCGTTCTTTTGCATTTTCCGGGAAAGCGGGATTTTGTTTTAAATTTCCCGGGAATTCCCGCTTAATATAAAACTGTGAAAAATATAATTTAATTCAATTTATTTTAACGCAACCGGAATCTGCCAACATCAAAATGAACTAGAATACTTTTTTAATAATCAAATATGATACCAGGGGCCCTCGTGGTAGAGCTTGGCCATTTTAATAAGAGCTTGAATCAAATATTTCCTAATATTAATGTGACGACTTATAACACCAAAGGGTCGAGTTTTATTAAATAAAATTTCTAAAATGTAATAGCGAGCAGACGACCCACCTACTGGCTTACTGATCAGTAAAAAATCTAGATGTCATCAATTTTGGAGTAGTTAAAAACATCCTGATAGAAAAGATTTATTTATCTCCGGATCACATACCCACTATAGTAACTATAATGAACCTTGATAAAACTGCTTATTTATCTACAGCGGACCCACGGATAAATTGGCCTAAAACAAAAAAATATATCAGTACCGAAAATATATCGCTACATTGCCAATATTAGGTGCGATCCCGTACTTTTTGGGAACAGTTTTCGGTATGATTGGGATCCCGCGGGCTCCCAACGTTGAGTACGGGATCACACCTATTGATAGAAATCTCAAACAAGCTGTTGAACATTCTTCCATAGCACTCGAAACATATCAGACACAAAAAAATATACAGGCCTGTCACAGAAATTTCGAGAAGCAAAATACGAAATCACTTCCACTTTCGGTCTGAATTGATTTCTGTTACAGGTCTTATATTTTGCAGATGTCGAACGACTTTTGGTTGAAAATAGAAGAGTTTTTAGTGAATGGAAACTTAACAGATCCCCTCAGCTTAAAAATTTACTGAAAGAATGCACAAAAAAAAAACTAAGAAAGTTACTGTAGTCTCAGAAAACAGCATCCCTGGAAAAATATTTTATGGAACTTGATGCAACTCCATATTCTGACTACTACTACTGACCGGTAATTTCTAAACCCCATTTTCAAACTTAAATGGAAGCTGGGCAAGTAATTATGTTGAAAGAGAAACCTGCTCGTTAAACATTTAGAAATTCCATTCCACTTGCCATCTGTCATTAACGGATAGCTATACCTGATTTAAGAACCTGGTGTTGATAAAATAATTCTTATCGATCTGCCCCGCATAGCAATAATAATAATCCTTTTAAATTTTAATGCAATTTTACGAACTTAATACTAATCTCCAGGAGGAAGGGGTCTCTAGTTACCATGATACCTAAGCCAGGGAAATATCACACAAGAGTGGAATCATATAGGCCTATTAGCATTGAGAAAATTCCAAATGAAATTGGGAATTTCAATTTAAAATTTAGAAAATTCCAATTGATATTGAGAATTTCAATTTGAAATTAAGAAAATTCTAGTTGAAATTGAGAAATATTAATTTTTGAAATTAAGAAAATTCAACATATGCCAGCAAATGCAATTTCAACATATTAGTTAGCATTAGAGTGTTCAATCATCAAGTTTTATTTTTGTTCGATTAAACGATTAATCGATTTTGGCATTTTTAACTTATTCGATTAAACGAAAACCATTTTAAAATTAATCGAATAATTCTAAATACAGAAATTTTATAATTTACGAGATTATTTTCGAACATTTTTGAAAAAATTAGTACCTGAGTAAATAAAAATTATTTTTTAAATAAAACTTGTCAATATAGCTCCAAATTGTTGTTTCACTTTTGGGCACTTAGATTTTGAAAGATTAAATATTACTTTGGATTTGATGAAACTTTTCACGGACATTCCATCCTTTGCTATGCTTCTGCAAACAGTTTCCTCTAGAGAATCAATCAAAGTATCTTGTTTAAAATATTTTAAATTTAATTTTTAATCTTTAATAACTTCAGAATTGACTACGTTACTGTACCCATGTATTTTATTATGTGACTGCTTGAAGTGTTCTCTATAGAATATTTATGTAAAAAAAATACCGTTATATCAAGAACATTTTGAGATACGAGTAATTTTGGTTAAATACATAAGTTAATAAAAAGGTTTTTTAAATTGGTTCTTAAAGGGTTTATAGTTCGGCTTTTTTATATATCATGTGAAAGATATTTGGAAGCACCCTACAACGATACCCATATTGCTGAGATCGAATTAATACTTAAAGAGATATTGGTTACGAATATTTTAACTTTTATGGTCTATATCTCTAAAACTAAATGCGTTGCCAAAAATTTTTTATTTTGGAATCACTTTTAAATGCCATTTTTTGTTCTTGTTGTTTACACAATTATGCAAGTAATTGAAAGAATACCAGTTTGTATATATTGTTACGAAATATGATTCATCTAAGAATTATTTATAGTTATATGTCGTACTGGTTTTAATTGTTATTTGCTCCACTGTATTGTAAGACTTTAGATTTAATAGTAGAATTTCGAATTCGAACAGAATATTCTGGAATCGACTATTAGGTTCTTGAATCTACTACTCTACAACTAATAAAAAGCCATACAGCTGATTCTGGCTTTAAAAGGAACTGCAGCCGAAATTCTAGAAAGTGTACCAGTAAGTTGCAGAAACAACTATGATGACATTATGGTAGCACTGCAACGCAAGCATGGTGGTAAACACAGAAAAGTAATATACAGAATGGAATTAAGGGGTAGAGTACAAAAGGCAAACCAGACGCCACATGATTTCGCACTATAGATTGAGCGTTTGGTGAAACTTACTTATTTGGGTGAAAGTCATCCATTGCTAAATCACTTTAAGACCGAAGCATTTGTAAACGGTATACGGGATGCTGATGTAAAACTAGCGGTATGCGCATCACAGAAGCCATCGTTTGCAGAAACGGTATCATTTGCCCTGGCACATGTGGTTACATTAATCTTGAAGTCCGAATTTTGACTATCGACACTGGTGCAGGACATTTGATTATAAGAGCTGATTTGATAAAGGAAGCTGTGGAGCCACTAAGTGGTGTAAACTTGCGAACAGCTACGGGATAACCTGTCATTGTCTATGGCAAAGCAAGAGTGGAAATAAGAATGGCCGATATGGTCGTTTTTGATGAATTTATTGTGGCTGACATTGGAGCAGATTTTATGAATCGTCAAAACATTAGTCTAGATATGGGACGACAAATAATAAATTGGCATGGTCTAGAGATACCCCTTAATGTTTGGAGTGGAAGTGAAGCTTTTGTAAAACAGCTTGTCAATGGTGCTCATAAGAAATGTTCATCCCAAAGGAGCGATGAAAAACGTGGGAAAGCGAGCACATATTCAAGACGGTCCAGTGAACATAAAAGCAAGCAATGTATGGAATCTGAAAACAAGAAACGCATCAATGAGATTTGCTTATTACATGTGGAACTCAGCGAAGACTGGATCTATTTAACGTCATCAGAAAAATTGCAGGTTTTGCAGGAAGGAGAACTGCGGCTGTCAAAAGTCTAGATGGACAATTGCTAACCAACGTCAAAGAACAACTTTAACGATGGAGAGAACACTTTATGAGTGTATTGAAAGTGCAACGAGAGGGAATCAGCATAACATACAATAATGTTGATAACGTACTACCCATAAGAATTGAACACCCATCAAAACAGGAAATAGAGGATGCCATCTTGACTCTTAAGCGTAGGAAAGCCGCAAGGGGTGACAACATAACGGCAGAAGTACTCAAGACGGATCCAAAGCTATTTTCCAGCTTACTGTACCCGTTGTTTCTCCAAATATGGAACACAGAGATTTTTCCAAATGACTGGCTGCAAGGGATAATCGTAAAATTGTCCAAGAAAGGTGACGCAACAGATTGAAATAATTGGCGCGGTATAACTATTCTATGCGCAGTTAAGAAAGTATTTATGAAGATCATCCTGGAAGTACTCATCAAGCATGTTGATTGTATGGAATTCGCTCCGACCAGAAATCTGATTGGAATCACTTGATTATGAGGATGATAAATGCGAACTATCACACAGACTATGTGACATGCTCAATGACCTACATATCTTTAGAATCCAATAAAGTAGGACTCAGAATTTGTCTAGACAAAACAAAGGAGATGCGAATAAACACCATAATAACGGACCCATTAAATCTCCTACATACACAGGTGCACCGGGTAGAACAGTTTTAGTACCTGAGTAGCATTATACAGAGAGCGGAGGAACTGTCGAAGACGTGGAAAGCCGTATCAAAAAAGCAATCAGCGTATTTGCACAACTTCACAGAGTATGTAACTCAAGCACGTACAGAGTCAAAACTAAAATACATATTTTCAAAGCCTGTGTTCTCTCCGTGCTTCTGTACGGATGCGAAACTTGGTTTGTAACGAAAACATACAAAACAAACTGAGGGTCTTCATTAATCGCAGCCTTCGAAGAATTCTAAAAATATTTCGGCCTCGCACAATAAGCAACTAACAGCTACGGTACAGATCTGAGATGGGCGATATTAACGTAAAAATTCGAAAGAGAAAATTTGGTTGGATAGGGCACACACTTCGAAGCGACCTGGTGGTTCGAAAACCGCAACAGAACTCATTTTTCTTTATGGCAAGAGCTACAATTTTGTCTCAGAGGGTAAATCCAAGTTCCGAACGGTTTGCAAGATATGAGCCTGAGAAAATTATCACTTTTTTGCAAAACTGACACCGAGGCCCCAAATTTTTGGGGGCCCATATAAAAAAAGTGCATGACTTTGAGCAAAACCGGGAGACACGTTTTTTTTTTGGTCTTTTATCACGTAGTGGTGTCCGGATATAGTTATTTTTCCATGACCTAAAAAATTACACACAGTTTCTGTTCACACTATCACACATGAACATGATTTTGTTAAAATGCAACCCTGGTTAAATTTAAAGTTTTATTGTTTTGAAAAATTTCAAAAAACGATGAAGTCATATGGGATGTCAAATTGTTTTTCGTAATACTTATCATTTTTATAACACATCGCATTTACACTATCACACTTACTCATATTACTTCAGTTTTTGGCATGTATGAATACAAAGTTTAATAGTGTAAGCTAGCCTTTAGTACAATTGAAACGAACAAACATTAATGTGCTAAAGCGAACAAACGACGTTTATGGTTTTAGTACAGTATTTTTTTTTTATTGTGTACGAAGATTACAAACAGAGAATCGGGGTTTTACGGTATTTATTACACAAAAACTATTAGCGGTTGTGTTGTCCATATTTCTACCGTACATAACACTAAAGAACAATATATAATGTTTATTTTCGATCTATATCTATATCTCAAGTAAGCATGAATATATAATTGTTTATTATTACTAACATGACAGTTGCCATAAAAAATGATCTATAGTTTCCTTATTTCTCAGATTATAAAAAAAATTTCACACACTATATGATAAACACGCACAACTCAAAATTTATCAAAATCGTTCTACAACGACCACGAAAATTTTGTTTACATCACTGTCTTATTTTACTTTTTTTAACATTTGTGAAACTCAGTTCGATTAAAAAGTTGTGTATGTTCGAGTATGATATTTAGAATAGAAGATTACGCCGTCCCGATAACAAAATTGAAATTGTCACGCAAACTGCTTTCCTATTGGCTACTAATTTCAAGTTGTCAAACTAAAAATAGTTGTTGTAGCATTACATTACAGTGAAAAGGAGACAGTGTTGTTAGTTCTTTGCGTTTCTCTTGAAATTTTTCGCATATGTACTTAGAAAAATGCGTAGTGAAAAGGAGGCAAAATGTTAAAATTCTAACGTTTCCCCTTAAATTCGCTTATACCTAGAAAAAAATGAGAAGTGCATAGTAGGCAATATATTAAAAACTTAACTTTTCCGAGTTTTATCAGAAATTTTTTAATTTTTTTTCTTTGCAAACCATCTCCTGAAAATTTCGAATCGAATAAAAAAATCAGCCAAATCACTCCATCCGTTCTCACGTGATGCGATTTTATACATAGACCGTTTTTTTTATGCATATAGAAAGTTATCAAGTTAATATTTTCTCTATAAAATAAGCCAGTACCCCAATTAAAAATGTTAAGCGTGGAAACGAAATTATTTTTTACAAATTGGTTGGAAATTGAAAATCCACGCGAACTTTTAACCAAACCGTTTAAATAATTTAATGTCGTTGCCTTTTTTTATTGGCTTAATTAAATATGCATATACTTTGCACATAACTAGTTTTTAAAGGGACAGCCATTCTTAATGTAATAAATATATTTTTTTTACCAAATATTAAAGATTTTTAAAATTTTCAATAAAATATTAAAAATAATTAATATTATAGTTTTTTGAATTCTGGATCCTTTTCTTTCCAAGATATTTCAGTTGGCAGACTTATAACATATTAAGAACTAAGAAACCGGAAGAGCTTCATATTATATGCCACAATGACGTTCTAGTCTAATTTAATCTTTAAAAATATTATATTAATATTTGTAATGTGAATGCAATTTGAGTGATTTATGAAATAAGTGTCTTAAAATATTTAATAGTATCTTATTTCATTCACACAATTTGGGAACTTGTGGCCTGTTCATCGATGCCGAACAAAGACTTCGCTCCCTTAACTTACACTAATAAAAAAATTTCTGGTTTTGCGAAGCACTTATAGTTAATTTTAAAAAGTAAGCGCACATTTTTGTACTACGCAATAAGACATATGGAGGTGAAGGTGAATCAACCTACCTTATACTATGATTGTTGTGATTGTCTGTATAAAAATTTGGGTATAAGCTAATTTTTTGCTTTCGTGACTTAGTTCATTGCGGTCTTAGTTAGTAGCGCCCAATTTTTCACTGTGTAGAATAATTGGCTGATTAAAAGATCTCTTGGGTTGCGGTGTTTATGGCCTTTACATAATAATAATCATGTAAGTATACTTTTTGCCAAATATATAGGGTTAGTCATAAAGTTTCTTATAATCTCTTTTTTGATATAATATATTTTTGGTAATTTTGCCCAAAAGTTCTAAATTGTTTATTTAGTTTTTAAAAAATTTCTAACTTGCATTTCTGTTTTTTATTATTTTGCATTGTCCTTAGAAATTCCGATACATATTACTCGATAACGACTGATAGAATTCTAAAAGTAAACAAATTAGAACGAACGATCTAGTATTCGATCGTATACGACTGACAGAATGAGCCCCGATTAAAAAAGAAACTAACATCTTATTATTTTTCATAGTCAGACAATAGTTCATTAATTTCTTGACTTGAAGCTACTGCAGTATTTAAAAAAAAAAAAACTAAAAATTAATGAGCCAATTAAAACATTACTAAGTTTGTCATTCCGTGTGGAACTTTTTTATTATTCATTTCAGACTCCATAAAGTATATATATTCTGGCTCCTTGTGCAGTTCTAAGTAGATTAAGCCATGTCCATCTGTCTGTCCGTCTGTTGAAAACACACTTACTTTCGAAAAACTCAAAGGAAATTAACAAACTTGGTGTCAAATTGCTTGTAGTTATCCTAAGGAGTTTGGGATTGAACTCCAGCAAAATCCGTACAGTAGGATCAGAGCTATGAATAAAAATGTGGAACCAGCACCTTAAAAAATTGATAATTTTGTTACAAAAACTAACATAAATGGTGGAAAAAATGCACGGAAGGATATAAGATCTTGCAAAAACTCGATTTATTTGACTGGTCCATAATTTAACCTAGGCCCCATATGAACCCTACTACCGGAAAACAGTTTACTACGCCTAAAACCGTAATCAATAATGCTATCATAATAGAAATTGGTACGTCACAGTTTTATAGGACTAGAAATGAAACTGTGAAATTTCATGAAGATTGGTCCGTTATTTACCCAAGGCCCCATATAAACCCAACTCCCGGAAAACAGTTTAGTACGCCTAAAACCGTAACTAATTATGCTACCAGAATAAAATTTAAAACTTCACAGTTTTATAGGACTAGAAATCACACTAATAAATTTCGTGATGATCGGACCATAATTTCCTATTGGCCCAATATAAAGCCCACTCTGGTAAATTAATTAAATACGCCTAAAATCGTAGCAGATATATTTATTGTGGTAAAATTTTCTTCCAACTTAGTTTCATATGGCCAGAAAAAATGTCATGTAATTTTGTGATATACGGTCCATAATTTACCTTGGATCCCATATTTAGCAGCCTTCTGAAATTGACTGTAAACGCTAAAACTAATTTCACCACTGTATTGAAATTTATGTTTTTTAATACCAGAAATACCTCTGCGGAATTTCAAGCTCTAATTAGACCTATTCTTACATATGCATGTCCCATTTTGTTCAATATTGCTCCATCATATATGGAAAAGATTAGAATATTCGAGAGAAAGTGCATAAGAGCGTGCACTTCACTTTATAGATCTGCAAAAAGTAATTACACTAAGTATGTTTCTAATAAAATTCTATACAATAACGCAAATATAATTCGTATAGATAATTTTATTATTAGCCTTGTAAGGAATCATATTTTACGGTGTTGTAGATGTAATGATAATAATTTTATAATGGCACCATATTACACAAACTTTGAATATATAAGTAATTCTTTAGAGAATGGATTTGTTCCGCCTGAAGCTTTTGTATACCTAGATAGTAAGGGAATTGTCCAAAATGATAATGGAACCCCGATATTATACCACAACTATCGACGGGCCAATATAAAAAAAATTCAATGCAATTTAAATCAACTGGATATGAGATACAATACAAGCATTTCAGAAAAAGACCTAAAATTAGCACAAAAATCTAACTCCAAAAAATTTTGGTGGTTATCAAAATAAAGTTTTTCTATTTCTTATTTTACCCTTTTGACTATAACCTTTGAAAATCTATGATATGTAAATAATGTTTTTTGTATTTTTTCATTATATTCTACACTAAAAATTATAATAAAACCTTATAAGTATGTATATTAGTATTTTTGTAAAAAGCAAATTATTACCTTGTCATATTATAATACTAGAGAGCTCGTTCTAGAGACATTGTATAAATTAAATTAACTTGTTACTGTTAACTAGTGTTTATAATAGTTTAAATTTAAGTATTTGAATAAAGAAATAAACGATTAAAAAAAAAAAAAAAAATGTTTTTTAAAAGCAGAATTTTGGGATGATTGGTTCATAGTCTGAGTTTATACGGTTCATTCTTTACTGAAAAGATTGCTACTTTATAGGCGAGAGGGGCGAGTGGAAAAGAAACGAGTACATACCCCTCGCCTCTCTCGCCTATAAAGTAGCAATCTTTTCAGTAAAGAATGAACCGTATAAACTCAGACATAGCTTACGGTGGCTTCAATATAAATCCCCTTCCTGAAAATCATTAAAGTTCGGCTTAAACTGTTACGAATCATGATATTTTACTCAAGATTGTCGGTCAATAATTTAATAGAGGTCAACCGCAACTAATTTTAATGCTGAAGTCTGTTTTTATAAAAATAAATTAATAATAAATAGACATCATATATGTAGATATCATACCTGAAATATTCGAACTGTCGGTGAAGGGTACCAAAGATTCGGCACAGCCGAATATACCTAGCCCTCTTACTTGTTTTTATTAAATTTGTTTGTTCTTCGTTGGTTGTTTTGTGAGTATAAATATATAGAAAAAGGTGGCTTCAACATCGAGTGGCCATATGTCCAGACAAACTTTTCTAATTAAATTTCTACTACTATCTGCATAGGTACATGTACGAGTTTATAAATACTTCCTAAGATAGGTATAGCGATTTTATTTCACAAAAAATTCCAGAGTATGCAGTTGACACAAACGTTAAAGATTAATTGTTACTATAGAAGATGATTAAAAAAACTAATTAAAGTATACCCTACAAGAAATGCATAACCAAAACTAATAAAAAATATCCTCACACTTGCAACAATCTTACATTATTTGTTCCACTCTAACATATGTATATGTTAGAACGGTACAACTAACATTTCCCAAATAATGCCAATATTTTTATATATTTTGGCATACGCGTGTAAAAATTTTTGAATTTCTTTAATTTAATATTTAAGATTGGTATTAAAAAAAAAATCAAATAAATTAATTATATAATTTGTTACTAAAGTAATGCAATAAAAAATTTCTATAAAAAAGTGGCACCGCCAAAAAGCTCTAATCAGGATGCTAGTGGTAAAGGAGGGCGTACTGATGACTGACTAATAGAAACTTTAACCAATATATCGGTCAACACTACCCGGTCATATAACTAGTGCAATGGCCGATAGTCTTCTTGAAGGGTAGGTACATATACATATTTAAAAGGTGGTATCTGTTCTACAAAACAACTTGTTTTAAGTATGGAGTTGGATATTTACGAATGTTACAGATCATTTACTATACATTCATATAGGTATTAAAAAGATGTCAGATGTTTAACTTACAACTGCTTCTTAAAAATATTTTTGCACGTGCTAACAGTGCTATTAATTTAAAGTAGTAATAAAAACACTCTACCAAGGCGAATTCTAATCTCTAGTGAATAAAATAATAAAAAGTTTTTTTAATTTAAAAACTCGTGGTGCAATTTTTTAAATTAAATTAAAGAAAAGTTAAGTACTTTTAATTATATAAAAAAATAAATAAATAAATAAAAATTCACATCTACATACATACCACAGATTACTAATTACATAGGTATGTAATTATGGGAAAAAAACTAAAAGGGCAATGCAGATTACTTGTTTAATAGCAACAACAAATCAACCAATCAAATCATTAGTTATTTGCTAACCAATCACAATCAAGTGCGTGTATGTGTGCGTTTGTGTCCGAAAATACTCGATGTTAAACTCATTTGTACAATTAATAAAACAGACAAATTTTGTTGGCATCATAACAATATTAAAAAAATAATTTTTAGTTTGAATTTAAACTTAAACGAAAATAGTACAGAAATCAGGAGCTAATTTTACTTTAGATGCAATGCAAACTAATCTGGATGAGTTTTTCTTTTGTGATAATTCAGAACAATTTTATCCTGCTAATGTTCAAAACTATAGCAATTTAGTAAATAATTCTTATCGCGATATACACAATTTTTATATGGATCAGTTTAATCAAAGTTATTGCAATACAAATAGTATGTGTGTTAGTTCATCTTCGGAGCGTTTAACTGTTACTCAAAATGATCAGGATTATAACAATTGTTCTTCTTATGATTGTTGGAATTTTAATCAAAGTGAACATGTTAAAGGACAAACAAATAATTTAGAAAACAAAATAAGTGAAAGCGCATCGAAGTTAAACCAGGATATTAAAAAAGGTATTTATGTCAGTGTCATTTTGGTACGATTCGGGTATTTTTTGTCTCTTCATAAACGCGAATTTTTGTTAAATATAATAATAAAAAAAAAATTCTGAATAGGTATATTAGTTACTTGGTTTAAGCAAAATCCTAGCCAGCAAAATACTCAGACGTTGTCTGAATCAGACATTTCTTGCTAATGTCTGACTTCATTCTTAAAGACTTCGTTAAGATTTCTTTCAGACATTGAATATACGTACTGTCAGCCGCTTTCTGATCGATTTCAAATAGATATATCGGGGGGAATTTATGAACCGATATGTCTGATAGATTTCTGACTTTTTTTTTTTTTTTTTTTTTTTTTTTTTTGTAAAAATTGAAATACCTTAAATAAAAATATTCGCACTGAACAGCTAAATATGCCTATGAGCATACATACATATTTTGTTAATAGCAATAATTAAAATGCATAATAAATAAATAAATATTTATCTTCATTACCTACTAAAAGAAACACAAAAAGTAAATTTATTAAAAAAGGCAAATATTGGTGCGTATTGTGTTGTTTGATTGCCGCACAAGAACACAATAAATATTGCTGCATTTTTGTTATTTTTATTGCCGCGCGGTTGCATAGCAAACAGTCACACGATTGCTGCACCAGGGTTGTATTTGATTGGTAAAAGTAAGCACAATATTGTCCTTGATTAGTACATGAGCCAATTGGTTGTGCAGTCACACGATTGGGGTATTAAAAAGTATGAAAATTGGTGCATTGCGGCAATCGTGTGATCCCAGCTTAAAGAATACTATGACTACAGCTATAGAAAGTTATCATGTAATAGTTATTAAATATCATTATATACCTATGTACTTGTAAATAATATAATATGTTTTCAAAGTTATCACTACATATTTAGTTGTTAGAAAAAGAATTATTTGTCAGTGAACCATACTCAAAATTATATATGCGATAAACACTGAAATGTTTACAGAAACTAAAATATTGCTGATTTTAAATAAAAATTTTTGTGTACGACAACAACATGTCGTCAGGTGTGTAGGCTAAAACAATAATAACCTGACGATATAGTTATATAAAAATAGTGTAGTTGCCGTAACCATGCCGAACCACATTTTTCTCTGCGTGTAGGTACGGTTAGCTAAGCTTTCATTAAGGGTTTTCATGATATCGCTTAAAAGTCTCAAAATCTGTGCAAACTGTGCATTTTTACGAACTCGCAAATGAACTGTCAAAAATTGTATGCGAATTCATTTACACAAACTTCGCAAATCAGCCCAACAATTATGACTCGTAAACTTGCGCTGTTCAATTGTGCATTTATGCAAACAAATTTGTTAAATGCCTACCGCCGTTTTCAATGAAAAATTCAAGTGTTAATAAATGACAAACTATAAATTCTTGCAATAATTTAAGCAAATTAGGTCTTTTGGTTTTCTTTACATAGGGTCTCCACCTGAGATAAGATATAAGATTTTTATATCAGCAAACGTCAAATTCAATCGCAGAAAGTATTATCTTACGTGTAGACTCTCAAATAGTGTTAATATTAATATCCCTACAACAAGTGAATGAGCGAGTAGTCACTTTTTTCACGTTGGTCTTAAGAAAATGATAGAAAGAAATGACAGAAAACTTGATTTCGGTCATTTCATTCTATCATTTTCTTAACACCAACGTGAAAAAAGTGACAACTCGCTCATGCTCTTCTTGTAGGGATTATAATAAATCTTATAAGACAGTTGTTATGAGAAATCTTATAACAACTATCTTATAAGATGAGCTGTCAAAAATAAACATGCATGCATACATAAAAAAACAATAACACAAGTCAACACTAGTTTTGGTGCCAAGGAACTGTACATATTTTTTAAACTAGGACTTCATACTGATTACAAAAATAACAAAAAGTTGGAATTCTTACGTGTAGTTTTCTAGTATTTCGCTTTTGTGCATATATACGAAAAAAGTGATTTTTTGCATTATTATTTACATAAAAATTTTCTTTTTCGTGACTTTCGTGAATGATGTGCAGTGGGAAGGTCTCGTTGCATTCCCAAACAGTAGTCAGCCATCATATGCCGATCCCATCGGCCTTGGTACCTCTCTTCCACAGTTTTCAGATCCTGATGAAACCGCTCCCCTTGCTCATCGCTACAAGCTCCAAGATTATCTGGGAATCGGTCGAGATGACTATGAAGGTAGTGCAATTTGATAGACATGTTGCATCCCAAGTTTCTAAAGTTATCTAGCATGTCGTTAACATTTTCGCGGTAGTTGCTTGACTTGTAATTTCCAAGAAAGTTTTTAATAACTTCAACAAAAGAAGTCCAAGCAGACCGTTCCAAATCATTCATTGAATTAAGGAAACTGGAATCTTTAATTAATATTTTTATTTGTGGACCATCAAAAACTCCTGATTTTATCTTCTCTAAGCTTAGTCCTGGAAATTTTCTCGTTATATAAGAGAAACACTGGCCATTTGTATCCAGGGCTTTGACAAACTGCTTCATAAGACCTAGTTTAATGTGCAAGGGTGGCAATATAATTTTTTCTTTTGGAACTAAAGGTGGATTTATGATGTTATGATTTCCAACCTCTAACACCTCACGTACTGGCCAATTTAGTTTTTCCCAGTGTAGTTGCTTGGCCCGGCTGTCCCACAGACAATAAAAACATGGATATTTGGTGAATCCACTTTGCTGTCCTAATAAGAAATTAGTCATCTTAAGATCAACACAAATAATCCATTGGTGCTCGCTATATTTAATTTTGTCTAGCACAAGTGCGATATTTAGGTATTGTTCTTTAAGTCTTGTAGAATGGGCAATTGGAACTGAACCATATGTATTGCAATTGTGTAAAAGTACACACTTCAGGCTTCGTTTGCAGCTATCTATAAAGAGGCGCCATTCATTTGGCTGGTATTCGGAAAGACCCATTGCCAGAATAAGGCCTTGCACATCACAACAAAATACAATATCGTCTTCCGAATGAAAAAATTGTAGTAAGTCTTGCTCTCTTTTGCGATAGTATGTCACTTTTGTATGTGATGCCAACAAGTTTCTTTCTTTTAGTCTAGAAGCCAATACCTCTGCAGATTCTTTAGGTAATTCAAGATCTCTTACCATATCATTTAATTCTTCTTGTTTTAATGGTTTGGGATTTGTAGACGGTATTTCTTCAAAATCACTATCGCTACTCATTTGGTCAAGGATTTCTTCAAACAAGGGTTCATTTTTAGAGCATAATTTTGGAACAGGTACTTCCTGGGAATGTGGTAGAGGTCTTCTGGCTGATTCTACGACTGGATAAATAATTTTTTTCAGGTTAATTCCACGTAATTTAATACAACAAAAGTAGCAGTCATCCAAGTGATTTTTTGTTCTTTCCACTGCATAGGTACTCCGAATTTCATACGACGTCTTTGACCATTCATACACTGTCTTAAATGTTCACAGCACATTTTACAAACCATTTGAGGTATCCACGGCTTATTTTTATTCTCAATTTCCAAATTAAAATAAGAAAAATAAACACTTTTTGTAAAATCCTGTATAGGTTTTCTAAACTTTTTAACGGTGTAGTCACCACAAATGTAACAAAACACGTTTGGATCATTGAGACAACTTCTTCGCGACGACGACATGGTATTAAAATGAATTTATTAAACAAAATTACCGATAGGGTTTTAAGCCGGGCCGAAAAAGTACATTTGACAGCTACTATTAAAAATTGACATTATATCCAAAACTACACGTAGGAAAAAATTTTTTTTCACATTTTTAGTATTACCACTGTCGGCATGTTACAGAACCGCTAACGGTTTCTCGGCACCATTTAACTTTTTTTAATTTGTTGACTTGTGTAATAGGTGCGTTTGAGTACTTTTACAGTAAAATGCAGTAAATGAGAAAATTGTAAAATTTGCTCTCACAAAAAGCTGTTGTCCAAAAAAGTACGCGAACGCAAATTTTGTAAAAATTCGTAAAATAAAGGCAACAGCTGATGACAAATACTTGAAGTGTTCAAAAATGTTTACACTTTTGACTACATAACTCGTTTTTTTATTGGTACTCGATTAATACTTTTTGTAACACAAACATTTTTGGAAAATACAAAAAATTTATTTTATGTAATCTTTCATATTTGTTTGTTTTTTACTTTATTTGATGTTACTAATTTGTCGCGGGTTAATTTATTAAAAGAACATGAATAATTTTTTGCTATTGATTACTTAAGTACCCAAGTACTTAGCACTTTTACAACTCTAAAAAATTAACATAACAAAATAAGTTTCAAATGTTTTTATTTAGCCAAGTAAATGATTCACAAACAAGTTAAATTAATTAATATTTATTCACATTTTGTTTTTGTTTAATTTTTATATCAACTTTTCGTTTATTTAACATTTTTTTCACAATTTGTAAGCATTTTGTTTGTTACTTTTGTTTGTTTACCTTTTGAAACATATGTATGTTTTTTTGTTTTACTAAATTTTACTGCAAAAATAGGTGCGTTTGAGTACTTTTACAGTAAAATGCAGTAAATGAGAAAATTGTAAAATTTACTCTCACAAAAAGCTGTTGTCCAAAAAAGTACGCGAACGCAAATTTTGTAAAAATTCGTAAAATAAAGGCAACAGCTGATGACAAATAATTAAAGTGTTGAAAAATGTTAACACTTTTGACTACTTAACTCGTTTTTTTATCGGTACTCGATTCAATACTTTTGATAACACAAACATTTTTGGAAAATACAGACAAATTATTTTATGTAATCTTTCATATTTGTTTGTTTTTTATTTTATTGGATGTTACTAATTTGTGGCGGGTTAATTTATTCAAAAGAACATGAATAATTGTTTGCTATTGATTACTTAAGTACCCAAGTACTTAGCCACTTTTACAACTCTAAAAAATTAACATAACAAAATAAGTTTCAAATGTTTTTATTTAGCCAAGTAAATGATTCACAAACAAGTTTAATTAATTAATATTTATTCACATTTTGTTTTTGTTTAATTTTTATTTAAAATTTTCGTTTATTTAACAATTTTTTCACAATTTGTAAGCATTTTGCTTGTTACTTTTGTTTGTTTACCTTTTGAAACATATGTTTTTTTGTTTTACTAAATTTTACTGCAAAAATTTCTGCAGTAAAAATTTGTAAATACTCAGACAAGAACTGTCACTTTTCGCTCTCAATTTGTGTTCTCATTTACTGAATTTTGTGTACTCGAACGCAATTTCGTAAAATGCAGTAAAGTTCAGTAAAAAATAGTAAAAACTTTTGTGTTCTCGAACGCAGCTAATTTCTGCAGTAAAAATTTGTAAATACTCAGACAAGAACTGTCACTTTTCGCTCTCAATTTGTGTTCTCATTTACTGCATTTTGTGTACTCGAACGCAATTTCGTAAAATGCAGTAAAGTTCAGTAAAAAATAGTAAAAACTTTTGTGTTCTCGAACGCAGCTTATAAGACGCATTCATTAAAATGTAAAATTTTTTTCTAGAAATAGTGAAAATCTTGTGAAAGGTGTTTAAAAAAACAATATTTTTAATTAAAAACAAGAAAAAACTAAAAAAAAAGAATAAAAACGACACAAGCTTACTGTGCGAGAATCATTCGATTATGAAATCTTATAAGATACGTGTTCCCCTTGTTTAAGATTAAGATTAACATGAAGAAATTTGTTCTCTCATTCTGACGACGTTTTTTATTTGTTTTTTTTTTTCATTTCTTACCAACGTAACCGCGAATTTATATCACGAAGTCTACATAATTTACAATATTTATCACTTGATCCAGATTGTTAACTGAAAACTAATACTATTATAATAAACGTCAAACTAATATCGGGAGACAATTTGTAAATTTTTATTAGTAAAAAAACTATATGCCCCATATAAAGCCCACTATCGAAAAAAATTATAGAACGCCTAAAAACGTAACGATATTATAGTAAAATTTTGCCTGCCGTAATCACATAAGATTATAAATTACTACATATGTATAGGTATATATCAGAGCTGTAAAGAAATCATTAATTTTAGAATTAATTCGTTATTCATTCATGCACTGAATTAGCAAATTTTGAATTAATTCTTTTCACACAAAAAAATTAATTGAATGAAATTTGAGTCAGTTCAAATGAATTAGACAGAAATAAATTTCAATTCGTTTTTTAATTCAAATTAATTTGTAAAATGAATTGCAATTCGTTTCCAATTCAAATGAATTTGTTAAAGTGAATTGCAATTCATTTGAATTGAATTGATTTTGAATAAATTCAAAATGAATTAGAAAAAAGAATTAGTAATTAATTTTCAACTCATTTGAATTTAATGATATTTGAATTGATTTTGTATTGGAATGGAATTGTCAGGTAGCGGCAGAATGGGAATTAAATGATTAGGTATAGACGAAAATCCTATCAAAATTTTGGTTATTTGCTTAAAGAAACTTAAATTTTTATTTTTATCAAATAGTGTGAAAATATTATTAAAAGTGTGTTTACAAATAATTTTTTGTTTAAGTAATTTCGTATTTGTGTATTGTGGAAAATTTCTTTTTTTAAAATTTTTCAATAGAATTTTAAAGATTTTAGCAACTTTGAATCTCAACAACATATTTTCAAAGCTGTGTTCGTTTACTCGAAATTCTTACTACTTTTACTACAATTGGAAAATTGGTGTACTTTTTGTATTAAAAACTTCCAACTGCAATAAAAAATAGTAAATTTTAGTAATTCCCCCTAGAGCTGCTCTTGAATTTGATTGATTACAACCCATTTTTGATTTCATTCATTTGAATTGCAATTTATTTTTCTAATTCATTTGAATGAATTCAAAATCAATTCAATTAAAATGAATCTGTAAAATTAATTGCAATTCACTTTAACAAATTTATTTGAATTGGAAACGAATTGCAACTCATTCCACAAATTCATTTGAATTGGAAAACGAATTGAAATTCATTTAGCTAATTCGTAACGAATTAAAATCAAACAAGTTAGAGTGTTATATTCGGCTGTGCCTAAACTTTGATACCCTCCACCGACAATTTGAATATTTCAGGAGAGATATTAGTTTATCTTTATAAAAATAGATATCAGCATTAAAATTGGTTGCGGCTTAGACCTATATTAAATTATTGACCGACAATCTTAGGTAAAATGTCTTGATTCGTAACAGTTTAAGCCGAACTTAAATGATTTTCAGGAGGGGATTTATATTGGAGTCATGGTAAGTTATGAACCAATCATTCCAAAACTCCGCCGAGGTATTTCTGGTATTAAAAAACATTAATTTCAATACAGTGGTGAAATTAGTTTTAACGTTTACAGTCAATTTCAGAAGGCTGCACAATATGGGATCTAAGGTAAATTATGGACCGTATATCACAAAATTGCATGACATTTCTTCTGACCATATAAAACTAATTTAGAAGAAATTTTACAACAATAAAAATATCTGCTAAGATTTAAGGCGTATTTAATTAATTTACCAGAGTGGGCTTTATATGGGGCCTATAGTAAATTCTGGACCAATCATCACGAAATTTTTAAGTGCTATTTCTAGTCCTATAAAACTATGAAGTATTCAATTTTATTCTGAAACCATTATAAGTTATGGATTTAGGCGTAATAAACGGTTTTCCGGGAGTAGGGTTCATATGGGGCCTTGGGTAAATTATGAACCGATCTTCATGAAATTCTAGTCCTAAAAAATTGTGACGTGCCAAATTTTATTATGATAGCATAAATAATTACGGTTTTAGGCGTACTTAACTGTTTTTCGGGAGTAGGGTTTATATAATTATGGACGGATCTTCACGAAATTTTAATGCGTGATTTCCAGTCAATTCAGTCAAACGAATTTTTGCAAAATCTTATGTCGGTCCGTGCGTTGTTCAATCATTTATGTAAGTTTTTGTAACAAAATTATAAATTTTTTAAAGTGGTGGTTCCACATTTTGATTCATAGCTCTGATCCTACTGAACCGATTTTGCTAGATTTCAATCCCAAACTGCTCAGGATAACTACAAGCAATTGGACACCCAGTCTTTTCTTTTTATTTCTTTTGAGTTTTTCCAAAGTGAGCGTGTTTTCAACAGACGGACAGACAGACGGACATGGCTAAATCGACTTAGAATTACTCAAGGAGCCAGAATATATATACTTTATGGGGTCTGAAGTGAATAATAAAAAAGTTTCTCACGGAATGACAAACTTAGTATACCCTTTTCACAACTTATTGTGGTGGAGGGTATAAAAAGAATGATTCATTTACAGTTCTGGTATATATAACATAAGCTGCTCATACACTTGCAAAAAAATTGCTCAATTTTACGTATTGTACAATTTTATCGCAAATGTGCATGTGATATTCGAAGGTGCCACAATATATTGGCAACAATCAAAATACTTTTGATTTTTATTGCTCAACAAAAGAAAGTGAAGTGTGTTGGCAACATTGTACATTGCTGTTTATATTGAATGAATGAAACCAAGGTATATTTACACAAGGTAGACTCATTTGGGAGTGTAGACATGCTGCTCTATAAATGGAGCCAATTTGTCAAAATTGTCTTCATATAAAACAAAAACAATTTAACGCACACATGTACAAATTTTGGCTCATATACACGCAATTTGACGTTTTGGCTCCAACTAGGGGTAAACAGCTGACAAACATATGGGCCAACGAGTTTACCTTGTGTAAATATACCTTGAATGAAACCATTGTGCGGCTTATTGCATAATGTAGGACAAAATGAAAATAATATGGCGAATATCATATACAATAATATTGCAAGTGTATGGGCCGCTCTACATCTTCCTTTTTGACTGCTTTAAAAATAAAATATTTTACTCCAAAGAGGTCTTGTGGAAGTTTATGCAATCGTGATCTAGGAAATTGTTTGTACATATTCGATCACTATAAACTAAACTAAATTTCTGTTTAAAATTTCTTTAAGTAAAAAATTTTGATGTCAAAATTACCGATAAGTTTTCATGTAGAAAATTTCATTTATACATTTTCTATCTAGAATGTTCAATAAATTTACTAGGTAGAAATTGTATGTGTTCAATTATTTTTCTATATATTTAGAAAACTAACTGTTTGGTCCCGGCGCTGCTCGGGATTTTCTAAATAAAAATAAAAAATTATATACTGGAGAATTTTGTTAATAACTTGACCCCACGCTTTCTACCAGGTCAAAATTCTATCAGGGGCCTGATTCTGGCAGTCGTGATCGAGTACTTTCTCGATTCGAAAGCAATTTTATTTCAGTCGATACTGAACGAATCGAAATTATTTTTTCTGTATTAATGCTTTAAAAAACTGAAAAAATAATTCCGATTCGTTCAGTATTGACTGAAATAATTAGATAATAAATTGCTTTCGAATCGAGAAAGTACTCGATCGAGGAAACTAATGTTTGTTCAATAAAGTACTACATATTTTGTGAATTTCATCCAAATCGCACCATTGATAAATAAAATCATTTTAAAGTCTTTGTACACATTTATTGATTTTTTTAGTTGAAACTTTATTTTTTTAAATTTATTTTAGATTGTCATCCCTTCTCAAATAATCTTATAAATATTTCAACTACAGTGTCCTCAACTCGTAAAGAGCGTACAGCATTTACTAAAGAACAAATCAAGGCTTTAGAAAACGAATTCTTACATGCAAATTATTTAACCAGATTAAGAAGATACGAAATAGCAGTAGCATTAGATTTAACAGAAAGACAGGTAAGAAAACAAAAAAAAAATTATATAAGTTGGAGATGCGGGGCATCGATCCCCGTACCTCTCACATGCTAAGCGAGCGCTCTACCATCTGAGCTACATCCCCTTGTTGTTAATTGAAGACCAAGTAAATTGTTATACTCAAAATAAATTTTTTTTTTACAATTTTAGGTTAAAGTTTGGTTTCAAAATAGACGCATGAAATGGAAACGGTTAAAATTGTAAAAACAAAAAAATAAATTTATTATAAAATAAATTAAAAAATTAAAACAACTAGTCGATGCTACATAATAAAAAGGTAAACAGTACTGATTGTTATATTTCATCTACACATCTTATTTGCTTGCATCTCAATCTGGCAATATTATTATTAAAAAAATAAAATAACAGCAACATGGCCATCTTAGCGGTTTTAAACATATTAATATCATATCTCGTTGCACTTGAAAAGCTATTAATAGTTTAATATTAAAAATTATAAAAAATAAATACATTTATTTAATAGAATTTCGATTATTTGACTTATTATATAAACAATATTAAAAGAGAATAAACCTGAATGTTTAAAAAGTTGTTGGTGCTTTTTGCTTGTGGTTCTAGTTTCAAAAAGTTGACAATACTAAAAAAATATTGCAAGGAATGAAGTATTTTTTTAGAAAAAATTTGTAAATATTTAAAAATATATACGTACATAATTATAATAAATGTCTAGCATTCAAGAACGTTTACAAATGAATCGTACGCCATTGGACAAATGGTCTGCCCGCGAACAATTGTGTTTGGCATCGGCTGTTGCCTGTAGTGGTGATCAAAATTGGATGTCTGTCAGTCGTTCGTTAAAAATGGTTTGTGGAAATACAAAAGATACATTGCAATCGCGACCAGCAGATTGGTTTTCACTAAAAAATTGTGCTGTTCAGTATGGTCACTTGTTGGAAGATGTTGAAACGCCCAAGCGCAAAAAACGCACTTCTGAGTGTAGTGTGTCGTCTTCGCCGGCCACCGTAGAACCTCCAACTGAAGCCATACTCAAACGGTTGACGGAGGAACGTATGCAAGAGATTAAAATGGAATTAAAAAAGGAGCAGGAGGTAAGTTAATGAAAAATGTATATAATTTCTCAGTTAATATGATACATCCGTATATATTTACATATGTATCAGCCCAATTATGAAAAAAAATTCCCCGGGAGTTTTTTCTCTTTTCTAATTTTTACAATTCAATTAACATAGAAAAAATGGGAGAAGGAATTTTTATTCATAATTGGGCTGTATATAATTTAATTTAAGGAACAAATCAAGCATACTATCTGAGTGGCAGGCAAAAAAATTGCATCTAAAAGCAGAGTATGAAAACAAACAAAACATTTCGCAAACGTTTGCAAAATGTACAAAACTATTGAAAATTTTTAAATTGTATTGTACATGAGCAAAACCAAAACAAAAACTTTTCAAGTGTCAAAGAGAGAAAACGAAACAATTGGCTTTCCACTCATCTGCATTATTTAATTTACCGTTACAATCGTACATCTGAGTACAAAACAGATAGAGAAACGTTTTGTTTTGAGTAATTGATTTAGTTCTTGCTTGGTTTTTGTAGTGGCATAACAAGAGTAAAATCCACAATGCCTTGTCTTTTTTTTAAATTTATTTTTTTTTCTTTTTTCTTTGAATTACTTTTTATTTAATTTAATTTGTTTTTTTTTTTAATTACTATAGTAGTCAAAAAAAAGCATTAATAAAAACAAAAAAACCTAAAAACCTCTCTTTTTATTTCACTTAGAAACAATAGTTATATATATATATATGACTAAATATTAAAATGAGTAAATCAATTACCAAACGTTTGTCAAACGTTTTTACTCTGAATGTTTCAATATTGTTCTTACTCTTTTCTTTTCCAGCTGTGTACTTTTATATTAATGTACAATTTGCGCTCACGAGCAAAAATAATACAAAACAAAACGGCACAATCATTCTCATTGTTTTGGTTTTGTTTTTGTTTTACTCACTGCAAAGAACAAAACAAAACGAAAGCAAACGTTTCGTTTTGTTTGTTTTCGTACTCTGTCTAAAAGTGCTTTATAAATAAAAAAATTTTTTGATACACTTCATTCGACGCCAGCGCACATATTTGGAAGTTACGGACCATTCAATTTTAAAAATTCTTTACCAATATCATATCATTAATATGTATGTATATATATGGAGTAATTCGAAATTCCTTTCACGTGGTATAAAAAACTTGCCCAATTATTAACATATTAGGTTCCAATTTTAGAAAATATATTTTTTATTGAGTTCTTTTATAACATTGGCGTTATATTTTATATTCCATTTTAGAGGTGTTGGTAAAAAACTTAACAATTTTAATGGTCTGAACTCCCAAAATAGATGCACTTACGCGAGTCCATACTAAATAGTTATCTTAATATTAATTTGGTCTTCAAGTAAGTTAGTTTTTTTTAATTTGTCCTTATATTCGTTCTTAAAAATTTATTAAAAATGTTTTAAATTGATAAATGTTTTTATAAAAACAGTTTCATCGTAAAATTACTCTGGGCAGAGAAGCAGCTCGCGCAGCATTATCATTTGTTTTTCAGTTCAATCAAGCCGACCTTATTTGTCTGCTTTTCGTGCATTCTGCGTTTCGTTTTCGCATTTGCTAGTGGCTTGGCGTTGTATAATTGAACCGAGTTACAGTTTTTCTGTTTTCAACATTAATCATATTCACTCGTTTTTAAACTCACTTTTGTAACGGGCCTATGCCCGTTAGGAGGTTCCATTCTTCATTTTTTTTAAAATCGGACCGGCAGTTCCGGAGATTACCTTTTACAAACATAGAAACAGTTTTATAATATTAGTATAGATTGCCCCTTTCTGGTACTTTTTTTCTCACCATTGAAGTTTAAAAAATGTCAATATTCTAGTGGGAGCCCATTTAATACGTATATGCCAAAGAATGGAGAAAACATAATGCCAACAATATTTACGAATTTCACCCCTTAAACGTTCGAATCTCTAAAAAGTACCAAATTTGTATTTAAATTTTTTAGATAAGTTTCGAATCTATATATATAAAAATGAAAAATGTTTGTATGTTTGTTTGTTTGTTTGTTTGTTTGTTTGTTTGTTTGTTTGTTTGTTTGTTGGCTTATAGACTCCTAAACTACTGAACCGATTTTCCTGAAATTTTTACAGATACATCACGTGAGCCCTAAAAATAAAATAGGCTACTTATTTTTTCGATAGGGGCAGGGGAATTGGTATCCCCCATAGGATGCCAATATTAATTATCGCATATATTAAGATCCGCTGCACGCATTATGCAGAACTTTTGGTAGTAAGATCTTTTGAGCCCCAAAATTAAAATAAAATAGCAGCGGGGGAAGTGGAATCCCCCATAGGACGCCAATGTTTAACATCGCATATCTAAAGAACTGTAATAGTGAGAATGTTCAAACTTTCTAGAAGTCACTCTTATGGTATACAACACTTTTGAAAATAACAATAAAGCGGGTAGGCGCAGGGGGGGAAATACCTCCCATAGGATGCATATATTAAATATCGCTCAACTGAAGAATTATTAAAGGGAGAGTCTTCAAAAGTGGTTAAAGCTATAATTATAGTAAAATATAAATTTCAATATACAAATGGGCGGGGTAGACGGGGGAGGAGCAGTACCCCTCATAGATAGAAATATAATTAAGAGCCGCTGCACGCATTTTGTTGAACTTTTGGTAGTAGGATCTTCAGAGCCCCAAAATTGAAATAAAATAGCAGCGGGGGAAGTGGTACCCACCATAGGACGCTAATGGTTAATATCGCATATCTTAAGAACTTTTATAGTGAGAATGTTCAAACTTTGCAGAAGTCTCTCTTATGGTATACAACACTTTTGAAAATAAAAATAAAGCGGGAAGGCGCAGGGGGGAAATACCTTCCATAGGATGCATAAATTAAATATCGCTCAACAGAAGAACTATTAAAGGGAGAGTCTTCAAACATGGTTACAGCTACTACTATGGTAAACTATAAATTTCAATATAAAAATGGGCGGGGTAGACAGAGGAGGAGCAGTACCCCTCATAGATAGCAATATTAATAAGAGCCGCTGCAAGCAATTTGTTGAACTTTTGGTAGTAGGATGTTCTGAGCCCCAATATTTAAACACAATAGCAGCGGGGGAAGTGTTACCCCCCATAGGACGCTAATGTTTAATATCGGATATCTTAAAAACTATTAAAGTTAGAATGTTCAAACTTTGTAGAAGTCACACTTATGGTATACTACACTTTTGAAAATAAAAATAAAGCGGGAAGGCGCAGGGGGGAAATACCTTCCATAGGATGCATATATTAAATATCTCTCAACTGAAGAAGTGGTTTAAGCAGTGTAGCGAAGCGCACCGGGTTAAGCTAGTGTGATATAAAGTAATGTTTAAATAAGGCGACCAGATTTTGAAAATAAAAATAGAGGACATAAGAAAAAAACGTAAAAAATTTATTTGACTTCAAGAGTTTTTACAGACAAAGTTACATTCACATATTTATATATGTAAAGTAAATAAAAACAAGTAAGAGCGCTATATTCGGCTATGCCGAATCTTACATACCCTTCACCATGGTTTAGAAAGAACAGAAGTTTATATATATATATATATATATATATGTATCTAAATATATGTATATGTACATGTATTTATATAATATAAATCTCTAAATTTTATTTTTTTTATTTTATTTGCGTGCAAATGAATATATTAAAAGTAAGTTTAGTTTGATCGAATTTCAGTATTTGGTCATAACTCGGCCATTTTGTAACCGATTTGACAGATTTTTACTAGTTTTTCAGCAAGATTTCCGATATTTTGATATCTAAGACGTATGAATAGGTCATGTAACAGCTCTAAAATTTTGGTTTTTATAAAAATTTTAATGTTTTTTAGTCCTTTTTTGGAGTATTTTGCTCATAAATTAAATATTTTTAACCGATTTGGCAGATTTGTATACTAACGTGCTTAAGAATAATATTACCATTAAATTGGGTTATAGGTATTAAGGTATATATACTTACATATATAATTTTTGGGATTTCAGTATTTTGGTCATAACTCATTTTTTAACCGATTTGACAGATTTATTTACCGATTTTTTTTAATTTTAGCGTGCAATATGTTTTTTTTTATTTCTTAATTATTAGATTTAAATAATAATCATTAACATTTTTTTAAATAATGGGACACTCAAAAAAATTAAATGTTTAACCAAATAGAATCTGGGAATTTATTTCTCATGGTGATAGTGCATAGAAAATATTCCTGTGAAATAATGAAGGAATGAGACTATTAAAGTATAAAAGCTTTTGAGGAATGTATTTGACATAGAATACACATTCGAATAATATGAAAAATTTATATATTAACCCCCATATTTATAAAAAATATTATTGATTTATAAGAGGTTTATTAAACAGATTTCCATAGGAAATTCGTTTAATAAACCTGTTATTAACCTGAAATATTTTTTATGAATAAGGCCTTAAATGTTTAACTATAAAAAAAATTTTAACATTAAAAAAAATAGTAAAATCCACTGGAAATTTTGCTATTATTGCTGAAAAATAAACAATTTTTTGCTTTCAAATTTGTTTACACTTATTTATTCTTATTTATTTATTAAAACATTTCATACTTATGTGGATAAAAAAAACCTTTTAAAAATAATAGCAGCAATAGCAGACATATTTCTCCATGGGTAATTGGCTGTATATATTTTTGCAGTTTCCTTAGCAAAATCTCCAAATTTTCTAGAGTCAATTTCTTCATTGCACGCAAGTACTTCTAGGATTATTTTAAATCTAAAAATTAGGTTAAAATCAACAACTGGTCTTTCAGATGCTGTTTCTGGATCTGAAAAGAATCTTCTTGCGGTATTGCCATCATTTGTATTGCCTGACCCTTGTTTCGGCTGATCTATAATCAACCCAAATTTGCGATATTCATCTTGAACATGTTTCCTTTTTGAACTTCTTAACTCCTTGTTGGTTTCGTTGTTTCTTATTGATCATGAAGATCCGAAATTCAAATCATAACTGATTTTAATTATGTGTTCCATAAGTCGTATTCTTGCATGTAGTGGCGATAATCCAAATTCATATGCATCAGTATTATCTAATGATTTTGTCGGGACTTGGTTTAATTGGCTTGATGTTGCATGGCATATGATGCAGCTGGATGCAGCCTTCGTGTGAGTCAAAGCCTGGCCTACTTTTCCATCTATCATTGTTAGCACTAATTGGTAGCTAACTTCAATTTGCTGCCCATCTAAATCTAACTGTAATGACTGTAGTATTGCAATTTGGGCCTTGATATCACTTACTTTTTTGTTAATGGCATCATGAGTTTCTTTTTTGAATTCAAATTTAATAGGTCTGCAATATTTCGTAGAAGATGGTGTCTCATTTTTCCAAATTCCATATTTCTTTAACTCATTTCCTTTTATTGATTGTAGCAAGCGTTCGGCTGTGTGATCAAGTAGAGATTGTAGTTGTACCACTGCCGAAATTGATGTGATTGTAATAGTATCCTTTAATGGCAAACAGTTTTTTTTAGCAGCTGTTATGTTATGATATGCTGGATACAGATTTGAGCCTTTTTCAATCGCACGCAATCTGAGCTGAATATATTGCTGTTTTGTTAATTTCAAATCCAGAAATAATGCCTCCTCATTTGTGAATTGTTTTGCATCACTCGGAGTTGGTATACTTTTAAGAATCCGTTTTGTTCTCAATGGACTAGCTTTAACAACTTTTGCAATGATATCCACTTTTGTCAATTGTTTCTGTGATCGTAATTGATGTAGGAAAGTATCTTAAATATTTTCATATCCGATTTCTTCATTTATATCCTTAAGCTTCCGCCTCTTAGATCTATCGCTACAGTTGTCCAGCGATTTTTGTGGTCTTCCACGTGTGTTTTGATTTGAAGTTTCTGAAGCCATCTAAACAGAAAGTTCGTTCTCTAACCAGTTTGCAAAGCTCTTATAAAATCTATCTTTGCTGTTATCAACTTTCCTGTATCGCTGTTTTAAATTTTTTATGAAAACAGATAATTTATTTTCTAAGTCCAATTGTATTTCAGTGCTAAAGGAATTTAAGTTTCCTTTTTTTCGAATGTAATTTTTAACATCTTCCTCGTTTTTGTTTCTAAAATACTCTCCGGCCAATTCTTTATAGCTGTTTATGGAAAACGTTGTTATTGCTCAGATATATTATATCCACTGAGTTTGCATCCGAATGTCACTTGCTTTTAAACCTTTTCATACTTTTTTTCATACCAAATCAGGTAGAATAAAAAGGATTAAAAAACTTAAAATCCTTTTATTTATATGCTATAAAATACCTGACACAAATTTAACAACGCATTGCATAGCTATAGGGCCATGGAATATTATTAGAGTCATAAAAACAGATAAAATAAAAAGACCAAACAAAATTTAAAAATCCCTTCTAAGGTGGGATTCACAATATGTATACCTGTTTAGCGTAAACGCGTGTCTAAGCTCTTTATTCTACTATAAAATACGCTAATGTGAACGTAGTGTAACGGATAAGGAAGAATAAGTGTAGCTATAAGTTTTTCTGATTGTGTAATATTAATAAAAATTTTTATATGTACTACCCGTATTATTTTCGATCACGATCAATTTTCACATTTTTGCGGAATAAAAAAAAAATTGTAAAAAAATAATTTAAAAAAAAAATTTTTTTTTTGAGTAATTTCATTAAAATTACCTTTCTATCAGTGGTTTTACCTTCTTAATCCCTTTTGATCCGCAAAAGCTCTATTTTACTAAAGTTGAAATTTGACAAAAATATAGTAGTTTAGAAATTTTTTTTGAGTAATTTCATTAAAATTAAAAAAGTGTTAAACAGACGGATCCAAACGGGTACAAGAGTATATACACGGTTAAAGAAAACACTTTCACATTTCTATCAGTGGATTTACCTTCTTAATCCCTTTTGATCCGCAAAAGTTCTATTCTACTAAAGTAGAAATTTGACAAAAATATAGTAGTTTAGAAAATATGTCCTAACATCTCAAATATAAATAACACAACAGTCGCAAGTATTACCTTTTTAAAGGTAATACTTCGGTTTAAAAATTAAAAAAAAAAACACTTTTTCCGGATTAAAAAAAAAAGTTGTGTTTAACAACATGCACAGCCACAATTACCAATATTTTGACCTAATTTTTTGGCTACCTTAGTTTTAATATGTTTACTATTAAATAAAATTAAAATTTTTGAAATCGGTGACAAACAAAAATTGGACTTTTGGCCAATGAAATAAAATTTTCAGCCACTGTGCGACGTTTTTAAGAAGAAATTTATCATTTACTTTTTACTTGGGTTATAAAACTTTAACTCGAGAAGATCCATGGTTACCAAAAAATTTAGGTTTTTCTAAAAAAGGTTGATGTTTTTTAGCCCATTTTAGGATTATTTTACTCATAACTTGCCCATTTTTTAACCGATTTGACAGATTTACATACCGACGTGTTTAAGAAGAAATTTGTCAGTTAGTAAGTAAGTAAGTATTTAAAAAAAATTTAATTTTGGTCATAAATTCTTTGTATCTGAACCGATTTTTCCGAAATTTTCATAAAATATTTTCTACTTAAGATTTCCGATCTGTTGATATATAAGGCGTAACCATAGGTCTTATGACAGTCCAAAAATTCAGGTTTTTAGACAATTTTTGATATTTATTAATTTGGAAACTTTGGCTCTTGCCGTTCTCCAGATATACAGAAAAAAGTAAAAAAAAAAAATACAACAACAAGGGTTTTTTGTGGACCGATCTTGCTGAATTTCAGTAGCAAGAAATGGTGGACTACATGTGACATAAATGTAAAACAACCTAGCCGCTATTATGTCTGGAGTCTCCGGAAAACACATATCAAACGTAAGACGGACAGACAGACGGATATCGTTAAATCAACTTCTCTCCTCATAAGGACCCAGAATATATATACTTTATAGGGTCTAAGGTCAATATTGTAGAAATTACAAACGGAATGACAAACTTATATATACCCTTTTCCACCTGTGGTGAAGGGTATAAAAAATAACAGATATAAAAATTTACTTCTATCTATATATGTACATATGTATATAAAAAAGTTGCGTTGTGCTAGTAATTGATGCTCTTTTGAAACGTTGAGGTATCATTATTTGGGATGAATGCACTATGGCGAAAAGAAATCTGTTGAAGCATTGGAAAGAACAACAAAATACCTTCGAGATAATTCAGAGTTGTTTGGTGGGGCCTTGATTTTATTGTCAGGCGATTTTAGGAACATTGCCCGTCATTCCTAGATCGACAGCTGACGATGAAATTAACGCTTGCTTAAAGTCTTCATGTTTATGGAGATTTGTAAAAACATTGAAACTCACTACAAACGTTCGTGTTCAGTTGCAGAATGATCCATCTGCTAATATGTTCTCTAAGCAATTGCTGAAAATTGGGAATGGTGCAATGCCTGTTAATGGCACTGGATTGATAACATTGCCAAATGATTTTTGCCATTTCGTACAGTCAAAAGGGGAATTGATTGAACGTGTTTTCCCTAACATAGCACAAAAATATACATGCCATACATGGTTGAGTGATAGAGCAATTTTAGCGGCAAAGAACAAGTATGTTAGTGAATTAAATATGGATATACAATCAAATATTCCTGGCGAATTGGTTTCGTTCAAGTCTGTGGATACTGTTACCAATGTAGATGTTGTGAATTATCCAACAGAATTTTTGAATTGGTTGGATTTACCAGCAGGGTTACCGTTGAAAATTTTCGAAAAGGGTCACAAAAAGTGGATTTTCCGGAAAAAGGGGTCAAAAAAAGGGTATTTCAATAAAAAAAGGGTCAAGTTTTTTAAAAACAATATTTCCAATTTTAATAAATATAGTAAGGCCAAGTTTTTTATAAACAAACAAAAAATTAAATTAAATTTTATTTTTTCGATCTTTTTTAAATTATTAAAATAAAAAGTTTTTTCGAGCTCGAGGCCAATTATTTGTAAAAAATATGTATATTATTTATTAAATTATTTGGTCCAATATTTCGATATCCTTCGGATGTCATTATCAAGGAATGAGTTACAAATTTATTTGCAAGAGACGTATTACTATCTCCACATTTAATATTGCACAAAAAATATTTATTTCAGATAGGCAGTGCTTAAAAAACTTATTTTTTTATGGAATGCCGTTTTCTGTTTTTAACACCTGATAAAAAGTTTGTTCTTTATCCTTATAACTCATTTTTTTTAATACTTTTTATGTTATGTTCCGACATTTTATTTTTTTCCGATTTAACGATTTCAAATAAATTTTAGGGTTTGTTTCCAATTTTGCAATCGTTCGCGAATCTTAGCCCTGTTAGTGATTGAAGCGAATTTTTCCTGTAAGTTTTCTGATTCTTTAAAGCTTTTACGATTTTTAACAAATATTAGACTTTGCTTTCATTCCGCTGTTACCAAATATTTGGGAATTTCAGCAATTTTTACTGAATTTTAAAATTTATGCAAAGCTTTTTACAAATACAAACTACTTTTTAGGAATGTGCGTCCTAGGTTTTGTATTAAATCTTCACTTTAAGTCCATTCCTCCATCTCCGCTTTTTTCGAAAACATTTGTTTAGCACTAACATTCAGCAGTGTTGACAAAAAAACAAAATGTGAGTGCTGTTTCCAGAAAGGGTCAAAAAGTGGCACAAAATAGGTGCAAATGGTACAAAAGGATAATTTAAAAAAGGGTCCTTAAAGATATCAAGACCGTCGAAAAAGGGTCAAATTGATACTTTAGTATCATAACAGTAACGCTGTTTACCAGGATTGCCTCCGCATAATCTCCAATTGAAAGTTGGAGTCACTATTATTATGATTCGCAATATCCATCAACTCCGTTTGTGTAATGGCACAAGACTTGCTATTAAAAGGTTGATGGCTTTTGTAATTGAAGCTACTATTTTAACTGGAAAATTCAAAGGCGAAGATGTATTCATTAAACGCATCCCAATGATTCCGTCTGATATGCCATTTGAATTCAAACGACTTCAGTTTCCTCTTCGGCTTGCGTTTGCGGTTACTATTAATAAGACGCAAGGCCAATCATAAGGAATTTGTGGAGTGTATTTAGAGTATCCAGTTTTCTCACATGGACAGTTGTATGTAGCCTGTTCGCGCGTTGGCAAACCATCGGTTTTGTATTTTTACACCGAAAATGGAAAAACAAGAAATGTTGTGTAACGCAGAGCATTACAATTAAAACAATTTATCTTTAAATTTATGATTTAAATGAATTCGAATTGATTTCTTATTTTCTTTTTTGCACTACGAAGTGTGCAGGAGGTTCGCTAGTTGACTTATAAATAAGTAAAATTAATAAAAAAAAATAACGAAACTTAAAAATGCATGAGAGTTCAGTAGGAGTGTAAACAGGACAAGCATGTTACATATTTCATACGATTTGACAGAAAAAATCGGTGACCGACGTGAAATAAAATTTATTTTAATTTATAAAAATTAAAACAAATATTAACCATGCTTTTAAAAATAAAGATGACAGATTATGAAAAAAGATGACAAAAGAGTGTACAAATTTTATAGATAACAGCCAGTTAAAATAGATGATTGTTCTCTAAAAAGGAGTACGTATGGTCACCTTAGTTTAAAAGACGGGGGGTAACAAAAAAGTACCAAAATACTGGTTTTACCCGTGTACTCCCTAAAAGTGCCGAATTTCAAAAAAGTACCAGACACAGCTAATTTTTCTCAAGAACAATGATAAGTATTACATTTTCTTCTGTCTTTTCATAGAAACATACCGACTTTTCAGCTTTATAATATAAGTAATATAGATATAATATACAACTTAAAATAATCAAAGAAAGTTTCTTTCAATTATTAAATATAAAAACAAGTAAAAAAAAATTTTATTATTATTATTATAAGTTGTAATCTATGGTATTTAATTTAACAAATATTACACATTCTGATTAAAAATTTAAATTTTTTATAAAATTTACAGTTTTTTTTTACTAAAAGATTTATTTTTGATTCATTCTTTAAATCATTCGGCATCATGTTGTATAGGTTCAAAGCTTTGTTAAGTAGTAATTTGGCATTTTATTTGAATCTGATCTCTGTGTTCTAAAATATAATGCATTCCCGATGTTATACGGCTGAACCTCCCTACATATCGTATTTGTTCGATCAGGTAGTCGGGTGCATTTCCATTTTCATTATTTGGATAAAAATATTGTATTTAACTGCAACGTTTGCTGTATATTTGTATATTTAGGCATTTTAATGTTTCCAACATATGTCTAATTGAAGTGTAACTATTGCATTTTAAGATTGTGCGCATAGCCTTATTTTGTAGTTTTTGTAGCCTTGTTATTTGTTGGTTTGAATGAGTAAGGTATGGTGTATATATATTTTTAATACCTCCTATATAAATCCAAAACCTATTTTACGAAAATTTTTTTAAGTTTCTGAAATATTAGGCATTAATTTTTCTCTATATTGACTATTTTAAAGTTAAATAAGTATTGTTTTGCTCTACTGGCGATTGCAGCAAATTCCTCATACAAATCGTACAAAATAAATTTCACTCTTGATTTGCTTCATTGTCGTAAAAAAAAAGAAAATAAAACAAGTAAGAAAGTATAGTCGGTCAAGCCCATCATGCTTATGTGTCCATATTAATATGGATTTATCTATGTTTACAAACTTCATTAAAATCGGTTTGAAAGTTTGTGAGAGGCAGAAATTGCCCCCTACCACCCTTGTGGTCCTATTTTTGAAAAACTACATAGCTTTAAGTTCGCTAGTTAGTTCGACTTAGAAAGTGATTCTAAGTCGATCGGTATACTCTAAGGTGGGTCTAGGACCAATATTTTAAGCCGTTACACACATCAGCACAAATGCATAATACCCTCTCCACTATTGTGGTGTGGGTATAAAAAGAAAGAAAAAGTTAACCAGTTTTATGGAAATCTAAGAAAAGACAAACTCACTGTTTATTGTTTGTGTTTTGTCTAAGATTTGACATCGTTTGCAAGTTAGACCTGAACGTTTGTAACAGTTTTATTTGTATAATATCTTAAGCTTCTTCAAATTCTTTGGAAAAAGGTTTCCTGTTGATCTGGCCTGACATGCGCATAGAAACTAGCTTTACCTAAACAATAAATTCCAGTGTGTTTATCAAAAATAAAAATTGGGAATTTAGCACGTTATACAGAAGACTTTTTTATAATAAATTTTACTCTTGCTTTTCTTGCCTTTTAAAAATAAATTAAGAAAAGTGGCGTATGCGGCACAAAACAATAATTTTCACTTTCAATAAAATACCATTATGTATTTTCTAACTTCTTGCATGAAAGTTCACAAAAAATTCACATATTTCTTCAAAACATATGCCGAAAGCAGTGGTAAAAATACAAAAAAATTCTATCGGGTATATTTCCAGAAAACTTTATGTAAACGCCAAATCAATAATGAGCAGACGAAATGTCGCATGGATTTTTTTAGTGTAGAATTTTATTTACAAAGGATCTATAAAGTATCAAGTTTAATTGAATAATTTTTCTGAAGTTATTTTTCGATAGATTTTCTTAACACGACATTCTTTTTAATAAATTGACAACAGCTTTCATATAAGATCTATTGCAATATCTCTTCTTTTCCTTTTTTTTTATTCAGGAATATTCAAAATTGTATAATGAAATCAAAGCCATTCAAAGTGGACAAATTAGTGATGAAAATCTGCTGCAAATGTGGAAAGAATTGGAAAAGGATCAGGAGATGCAAAGAATAGAAGAAATGAAATTGGAAAACCAATTGCGTGAACGAGAGTTGAAGAAACAAGAATTACAAAGAAGTTGGCGTACCGGAACAAATACACATAGTTCCTCTTCTTCAACAAATTCTCTAAAATCCTCCACAGATACTACAGCAGTCGATATGGATGTAGAAGAAATTATTGGTTTAGGAAAACCTATTTTATTGGCAGGAAACAATAACACGGGACAAATTCCAACTGGTACATCTCCCCTTTTATCGTCCCTACTAAAATCACCAACAACAGGCACCCCAGCTGCAAGCATTGTAGTTTCATCCACTTCTGTGCGCAACACCGCCCCTACTATAACTACTCTCTTGACCGGTGGTTCCATACCCAATCAAAATCAACCAGCCCTAATTCCCTCACATGATGAGGCTGTGCAGTTGTTGACAAGACCCATCAGTGGGCCACCTTTAGATTCAATTTCCATTCAAGCATCTGTAGCACAGAATTTATTGAGTCCCTCTCAATCAGCTCCTACTCTGTCAATGTTGTTAGAAAAAAATAAAACGGCCGGGCAAATGCCAGCAGAATCTAAAAATACTGAACCTATTTCCCTTGCTACTTCAAAATTGGTTGGTAACACGGCACATAATGATTCCAATAATGAATCTGTTCCCATGGATATTGAGGAGGATTTAACAGCGGCAAAAATTGATGCAAATGATAATACACAAGCGACTAATATAGATGAAACTGATCCAAATGAAGAGCAACAGCTTTTAGAGGTCTTTAAGAATATTGGCAACATAGAAGAGTTAGACATTGATGTGTCAGATGTTATTGATGAAGAAGTGGATTTCCTTAAAGGTGTAGATGAAGAGATTCCGCTCGATGATAACATTGAACTGGAGCAAAAACTAGATGAAAATTTTACTGATCAAACGGATGATATAAAACATTTAGGCAATGAAACTCCCGGTGTAAATCTTAATACTAGAGTGGAGGAAAAATCCATAACAGCACAAAAATCTCTAGATAATAAATTGGAAACTTTAGAAAAAAAAGTTGAAATAATATCAAGCGATGATTCTAATGATAACATACCTCTGGCCGCTGTGGCTTCATTGGAATCCTCTAAGGAACGTTTGAATATAAATGAATCCTCAAATGAGGAGCATTTTTTAAAAGATCAGGTGGAGTCTGCAAATTTAAAAAACGAACAAGATCAAGTAGAAACTGCAAATGATATTAGTTCCAATAACAGTCTGGTCATTAAGCAGGAAATGTTAGATGAAAATGAAACATTCAAACAAGAGACATTAAATGCAGATAATGAGGCAACTAAAGCCACAGATCTTAATGAACGGAAGGATGACATTTTTATAACTCCCTCTCTTGAAGATATTAAGGAAAATGTTTTAAAAATAGAAAAAGATGAACCAAAAGACGAGAGACAACAGGAAATTAAAATAGAGACAAAAGAAGAAAACGAAAATTATGGTAAGTGTATATATTTTAGTTTTTGTTAAATATTTCAGTGTGCTATAAAATAGTCAGAACAAAATTTTTATATTTTCCACTTTGTAGATTCCTCGAATTTCCCTGAAACCGACAATAATGGGCAACAACATTGCACTATAGCGCCGTTAGAATCCCAGACGCATGATACTCTGGAAACATTAGCTATGCCGAAAATACAGCCACCACCTTCTATATCAATAGCAGATACCGATGAAAATTCTTCATCCACCGACATAAGTGTACAAACGCGTAAAGATGAAAAACACACGAGCAGGCAACGTAAAAGTCCTCATGAGACAAAGACTGATGATGAACTGCCAAATCCTCCAATACAACAAATGGCAACACCAACTATTAGCTCGGCCAGTGGTAATTTGACACCAAGGCCAACAGCACTCCGTAAACTACGAGATCGCGATCGTTCAGAAAGTCCCATGATTGACGATGATACCACAACACACAGTGATCACTCCACAACAAATCAACGCTCTAGGAGGCGATATTCATCCACACCAGTTATTGACAGTATACCAAATTCTCCTGCATCCAGTGATCGTGAGGAACGGGACCTAAAAACTTCCAAAAAGTCTCTTCTCAGTATTTTCAATGTCTTATATTCAAGTAAATACTCTGCCACATTTCAGAGGCTACTGAGTGATGAATCAGCGGCTCTGAAATTAGATGAAATATGTCTTAGATCTATAGATTTTTTAACTATAAAGAAAAATATTGAAACTGGGATCATACGTTCTGTGTATGAACTGCAGAAAGACATTTTATTGATGTGTCAAAATGCTTTAATGATAACAAAAACCTCTTCGGCCTCTTTTAAAATTATTTTACAGTTTCAGCAGGAATGTCAAAATATTAGAGAATTTATGTCGAATGGTTGTGAATTAGGTCATAAGCTTGAACGTGAAACACGAGATACTAAATCAAACAGCTCAACATCATCTTCAACAGTTGGAGGCACATCAAAGGGCCGCAGTGGCTCTAGAAAAAGCTTACGTTTATCTTAAAATTACCATTAATTCAAAACTTACTTAATAAAAACACAATAGTAATAGAAAACAAAATAAATGTTTATTTACTACTTAATATAAACAGGTTCAATTCTAAAACGTCAGTTGGAAATCAACTTGCTTTTTTCAATGAATTCTACAATGATAACGTGTAGAATTTTACAATGTTATCAGTCCCAAAGTGCACCAAAAAAATTATCGGTGCATACACAATATGCAAACTTAAAGACTGCAAAGTATTATGATAATTTGGAATTCAGACGCAATACATACTAAATGCTAAAACTAATTTGCTAACAACAAATTCTGCAATCTTCTTGATGCCGACGAACGACATACCGTTCTGCGGCCGGGACAAGCATACTGACGTAAACACTTTGACAGTCTTAAGTCACAATGGCATAAGCGTGCTGCACATGATTGAGGTCCGCCCCATTCACCATGATCTATGGCGCACAATGGCTTGCCACGATAACATTTCCATACGTATGGTACAAAATATTCCAAATACGATATACAATTACTGTGCTCATAACATTTGTCATGCAGCTTACAACAACGGTCGATACCATCCGTAGGTATACCATTTCCCAAGAATCCACAGAAGCAACCGTAACCTTTATAAACTAGCGGTTCACATCCTGTTGAACATTTGATCATCGAATATAACGTAAAAACATTACGTTTGTGTTTGCTTTGTGTTGATATATTTCTGGAAAAAAATTTTAGATTTATTAGTTGGTAAAATAGAAAGTTTTAACATGTACATTAGGGTGGCCGTTATTTTTTTTATTTTGATTTCTTATATTCTCCCCCCCTAAATCGGTTCAGTTTTATGTAAAAAAAAATACAAAAAAATTTCGTAGCGATAAGTTATGTTTTAGGGCCATTTATTCAAATGTAATTTGTTTGCATATGACTATCTTCTAAAAACAACATTTTACAAGAATATGATATATGGCAATATTTTAGCTCTTCTAGTCAACAACATAAGCCCGCAAGAAAGTTTTTTGCTAAGACTAATATCTTAGAAAATAATTAAGAAAATAAAAACAAAATACCAAACATATTATATACGTTTTATATATATAAAAGGGGGATTAAATGTCAAGTGACCCAATTTTTAAATAGATGTCATTCGATTTAAATGAAATTTACACCAACAAGATCGGTCAAAAAGTTTCTGAGTTAGTGGGGGTCAAAGTTTGACATTTTGGCCATACAGGTGTTCTTTCTCATCCATGTAACTTATTACCTATTGGTGTAAGCAAAATTTGTCCCAAGTAGCTCAGATCGCTTTTTGATCAAACTTTTTAAAAAAATTGTTTGTTTTTTTAAAAAATTTTTTAAATTTTTTTTTTTAAATTTAACACTTGGCTAAAAAAAATAAAAAAAAAAGTTTTAAATTTAAAAAAAAAAATTAAAAAATTTTTTAAAAAAAACAAAAAAAATATTTTTAAAAAAGATTGATTAAATAGCTAGCTAAGCTACTTGGGACAAATTTTGCTAACACCAATAGGTAATAAATTACATGGATGAGAAAGAACACCTGTATGGCAAACTTTGACCCCCTCTACCTCTGAAACATTTTGACCGATCTTGTTGAAAATTTGCGTGTAAACTACTATCTAATAGGACTAACCTTGGTGTAAATTTCATCCAAATCGGAAGACATCGATTTCAAAATTGTGTCACTTGACATTAAATCGCCTTTTTATATATCGTTACCTTAATATAAAAAGACCCCAACTCATCAAAAACACTTTTTACAGGAGAAGGAAAAAACTTAATAAAAGCTGGAATAATATAGCTACACAAACATTGTCAAAAAACATCTTTATTAAAATTAAACGAGGAATTCAGATTGAAATACAGATTCGAAAAATTGTGTGTATGAGTTAGGGCTTTTTTTCTTTAGAAAAATTGTGTGTATGAGTTAGGGCTTTTTGTGTTCTGCTTATAACTTCTTTATTTTTAATCTAATTTGCTTGAAATTTTAATAGAATGTGTATTAGCAACCATTCTACAAGAATCAATAAAAAAAACGGATTTCCAAAAATAATGAGTTGGGGCCTTTTTATATTAAGGTAACGATATATAAAACGTATATAAAATGTTTGGTATTTTGTTGTTATTTTCTTAATTATTTTCTAAGATATTAGGCTTAGCAAAAAACTTTCTTGCGGGCTTATGTTGTTGACTAGAAGAGCTAAAATATTGTCATAGATTAAATTCTTGTAAAATGTTGTTTTTAGAAGATAGTCATACGCAAACAAATTACATTTGAATAAATGGCTTGATGGCAAACTTTGAGGGGCGGACGCCCTCCCTAAAACACAACTTATCGCTACGAAATTTTTTTGTATTTTTTTTACATAAAACTGAACCGATTTGGAGGGGGAGAGTATAAGAAATAAAAAAAAAAAGTTCTCCATACAACTAACGGCCACGCTAATGTACATACATACATATTTTGTTAAAAAAATACTTGTAGAGGGCATTAAGTGTATAGGACTTTTTAAATAATATGGGTTACAAAGACAATTTGTGTAGTCTCGCCATCTCTCGAAAAAAAATCGCGAACATTTTAGGAAAAAATGTTTTTGAAATCGGTAAAAAACGTATAAAAATTGGGAAAAAAAAGTTTTAATCAGAAAAAATTTAAAATAACTATCTCAACAAAATATAAGAACAAAACGACAAATTAAAATAGAAGCACAACTCTAATGGCCAATTTTACCAATTCTATTTAAATATCAATTCATATTTCAATATAGTTTTTCATATAATTTGATTTTTATTTGATATGAAAAACGAATTTTAAACATAAATTGATATGTATTTAAATAAATTGGGGAAATCGGCCATAAAACAAACAAAAAATTGCTAGGTTATTTCAAAAATTAGAAATCGAAAATTCCATTGTCTGAAAAAAGTTTTATTAAAAAACTTTTAACACTTTTGTCCCCGTTATTTTTTTTTTTTTTTAATTACTGTTATGAGTACAATTAAGTAAATTTTTTTTTTTTTAGTTTTATACTATCAATAAAGAGAAACAAAACTGCATACCACAAATTTTCGAAAAACTTTAGTTTTCCTTAAACTCTAAATTTTAGATTTGTATTTAAACTTTAGTCTCTGACGTTTTTGCAGGGTATGTGTTCCTAATACTCATAAACCGCTGAACCGATTGAAACCAAGCTAGGATAATAAATAAGTTTAGTCTGGAGCCAGGTTTTTTTGAATTTAATCCTGATAGGTGGGGGGGGGGCTGTTGTCGAGATATTTAAATTTTTTAATTAATGTACGATTTGGCTGAAATTTACAATATATATTTATTTCCTGATAAAATGTTGACCCGATGGGGCTGGGGTCAAGGTATTACCAAAATTCTCCAGTATTAAATTGTTATTTGGAAAATCCCAAACAGCGCATCGGGACCAAACAGCTAGCTTGTATATGAAACTAAGTTGCATTGTGTTAGTAATTGATATTCTCTGTATCGGTGGACTGATTTTGTTTATAGAAATCTCTTATTAAAGATAACGTCAATTCCAATATTTTTGTGCGCATATGGTGTATACATATGGGGGATTTCATGTCAAGTGACCCAATTTTGAAATCGATGTCTTCCGAGTTGGATGAAATTTGCACCAAGTTAGATAGTAATTTAGACTCAAATTTTCACCAAGATCGGTCAAAAAATTTTTTTTTATTTATTTATTATTTATTACATATTTAAAATTCATAAATACAATTGTCTCAGCGTCCTTGGGACATTTTTGAGACGAGTTGACTATAATTATAGTTAATATGCTTATTTGTATTTAATAAAAAAAAATACCATTCTGACAATGGTGCCATTATCAATGCATCTGACACATCTGCGAATGAAAATAGCTTACAATGTTCACATAGTTGCAAGACATTTTTAGTCAATTGTAATGACAACATTGTAAGATCTGACCATCGTCTGTACGAAGCTTAAGTCTTTTATCTGCTCTTCATTGCGGCTTTTTGTCAATCCTATAAGTAGTTTTGAGCGCACGTATGTAATACTAAATGTGATTTTTATTCTCAAAATAGCAGGTGCCCCAGGCAGGTTTTTGAATCAGGTGGAAATATTTTATGGCCATTCTCCGAAATACCAGTTTATTTTTTATTTTATGACACTTGACTTTAAAAAGTGAGTGGAAAGGTAGAAGTTAACAAAGAGTTTATTTTAACATTATGTTTGAAAGTCAAAATCAACAGGTAGTTTATTTTTATTATTATTAGTAAAACGTACTAACTTTGTATATAATCTTCAAAAACTATTTATTGTCATTCGAAAGACATTCGGAAAGAAGTTTTTTAGAAATAGCGTTAAAGTTTAGAATTTGAATCTTGGCTTCAGGCTGAAAGATGCACATTGAAAACAATTATTTCAAATGTGCATGATTTTGTTTAAGAAATGTGTAGAGGATTGCTAAATTTGAGAAACAATGACTTTTTAGTAAAAGAGCAGTTGTCATTCTTCAAGGAATTAAAGATACATTTGAAGTCGGGTGAATTCGTTATTTCGTTTGATTTCGCAGAGAACTATAAATATGTTCTTCAGGATGTCTTACAGTTATTCCACTTCAATAACGACCAAACAACTATGTATATTTACAGTAGTTATTTACTACATGAAGATGAAAAACTGGAACACAAAAGTATGGCAATCATATCTGACGAATGTGTTGAGGATTGCTAAATTTGAGAAACCATGACTATTTAGTCAAAGAGCAGTTGTCATTCTTCAAGGATTTAAAGATACATTTGAAGTCGGGTGAATTCGTTATTTCGTTTGATTTCGCAGAGAATTATAAACATGTTCTTCAGGATGTCTTACAGTCATTCCACTTCAATAACGACCAAACAACTATGTATATTCACAGTAGTTATTTACTACATGAAGATGAAAAACTGGAACACAAAAGTATGGCAGTTTATGAATACCAGAAGATAATACAAAATTATCTAAAATGTAAATTTACAGTAGAGTATGTATACTACGTTTCGGACGAAGCTCGTCAACAAAAGTAGCTTCTCAAATCTTATAGCTCATAAAAATGATTTTGGAATGCCAGCTGAGTGGCATTTTCTTCCTACTGTTCATGGTAAAGGGGCATGTGATGGTGTTGGAGCAAACCTGAAAAGAAATGCAGCGAAGTATAGCCTTCAGTGCTCTCATCAAGATCGCATCTTAGATGCGAATGCTTTATTCCATTGGTCAAAGAATTATTGAAAATAAACTGAAATAGTTTTTAGTAACAAAGAGGATCATGAGGAAACATTGAAAACACTGAAGAGCAGATTCGATGCTGCGGTAACAATCGACGGTACTGCTCAATACCGCGATTGTATACCGCTTTGCGATTGAAGAAGACTCAAGTTGAAAAAGTTTTCTGCCTCTACTCTTTCCAAAGCCGAGAAAAACCATCAGCGAATCAACAGCTGAACCTAGTAACGCCAAGAAAGTATTGGCAAAAAATCACAAAATAAGGGCTGTAAATAGGAAGGCTGAAAGACTGGGTATTTGAAAATTTGCAAACTTAACCCTTAAATGCATGATTTTTTCTTTTGGATTGAAAAAAATGTTTTTTAATAGAAAATTAGGCGTAGATTACGTAAAAAATATTAAAAAAAATTTAGAAAATAGTTTTGAGTGTTTATTTAGAAAAAAACGGTATGTAGACTTTTGGCAACAATATGCGTTTGGTACTTGAATTATTAAGGCGTGAACAATAGTCATATACATATTTATATTGCATACAGGTGCTTAGAAAACAGTTTCTATTTATGAAAAAATGCAAAACAAATGCGATTTTTGATCTGGCACTAATCAACCTTACATTAAGTGCACTAAGTTCGTGAAAATCCATTGCAACCTGGAAGTTTGCACCTGTTTTTACTAGAACATCTATTTTCATTCTGCCCTATACCATCGGTCCGTTTATCTTGTGTCGGTATAGGTTTTGTGGGTCCTCGGGGCCTTTACCTCCATTTGTTTTTCTGGCTAAAGATCTTCTTCGTTTGTTTTCATATGTTTTATAAGAGCACAATATTTCCGCCAGGTCTGATTTTGAATCTGACAATGTAATATTTGGGTGGTTTGTTTTTTAAAGTATCCATAAAATTATTACGTCCATATCTGTTATATGGTAAAATAATCTAAAATACCACTTACCACTTTTCATTCTTAATATATACCTGCCAAAAAAGCTATCATAAGGTCAACTCCTCCAATATAGGCGTTAAATTTTTTAACCGTTTTCGGGCATGCCATTGAAGTTTGTGTTTTTTGCGTTTCGTCAAATCTATTGGAAGCTTCAAACGGTTCCGCGCCTACGTAATTTGAAGTTTACTTAGCAAGCTTATTCTCTTTTTAGCATGTCACAGGCATAGTCATACTTTCATAATTTGTAACAAATTCCTCATGGAAACCCCGTGCAACAGACCGTTTCATAAATTATTTTGCGGCAGGTAATTTGCAGTTTTCGAGCCTATTTCTTTGAATTGTGCCTAACGAGTATATTCCCTGAGTACATAGGTAATATATTAATGGAACAGACGTATAATAACTAACTAAATAAATTACTTGGTTAGATTATCGGGGAATTTTAACGGCACAGTCTAACCACAGTCTAACCAAACAAGTTGTAACCGTCTATAATTATTTATGTCACAAACGCATGTTGTAGACATTTGGCAACGTACAGTATTTTTCAAAAATATTGCATTTATTCAATAACATTATTAAAAACAAGATGACCAGGCCATAGCTAACCTGTCAACAGATGCAAAATTATTTTTTTCCATTGTAATAATACACGATTCACAGAAAAGACAAAAATACAAAATTTGATTTTAACTAAGAAACTGATCTTTATCACCCACCACAATGAAATACCAATTTAATACAAATCAAACCAACTAAAAACAAAGTAACGTTTGTTTTTTATTAATATTGCTTGTGTGTGCTTAGAAACGAACTTTTATGAATGCACACACATAGGAACATAGAGAAAATTAGCTAGAACTGGTATGTAGACAATTGGCAACAGTATGCATTTAAGGGTTAAACACTTTATCAGCTATAACACATTAAATGTAAAAAATTATTGTATAAAAGGATCTAATGTGATTAAGATAAAATTTTATTAAGGCCCCTATTAAGGTTCACAACTCAACTCAGTTGAGTTGTAATTTCTTAATTTTTGTATTATGGTTTACAACTTTGCTATATTGCGGTCAACAAAAACCTAACAAAAATTACAACTGATCACAACCAGTTGTCTCTGTTGAGTTGTGAACCGTAATAGGGACATAAAGTATTTGTCTTTTTATTATTATATATTAATTTAATTATTATTACAAGTAATTAAAAAAATTTATGTGTCAACATTTCTATAGAAAAAAAGTGATTTTATTCCTGATATTAACACATTGTGAGTATTACAGTATCGATGGTATAAAATGCTAGTTAGGTATGTTACATACAGTCGGAAAGGTTAATATGTCTAGTCTCTCAGCATAGGTTTTATTTTTAAGGTTTAAGAAACACTTAAACACAAATAGGAAAACATTCAAAACAGTGCATATGTTAAAAATTGAAAAACCCTCGTCTAGAGGTAGAAATAATTTTTTAATACTTACATTAGCCACTCGCGGCCCAAAAAGCGAAAAAAATGTTCAATAGATTGATCAAATAGCTATCTTAGCTACTTGGGCCAAATTTTGCTAACACCAATAGGTAATAAGTTACATGGATGAGAAAGAACACCTGTTTGGCCAAAATGTAAAATTTTGACCCCCTCTAACTCAGAAACTTTTTGACCTATCTTGTTGAAAAGCTGTGTCTAAACTACTATCTAATAGGACTAACCTTGATGCAAATTTCATCCAAATCGGAAGACATCAATTTCAAAATTGGGTCACTTGACATGAAATCCCCCGTATGTAAATTTTTTTGCAAATATCACGCGCAAACGACTGAACCGATTTTTATAAATGTTATTTAAGTAATTTGGCAGTAAGATTAGATATTGCAGGAAAATTATTATAGGGTATATTTTTCCCGAGTTTTGGGCAAGGAGGCGATAAAACTAACAGAAACAGGAAAAACTAGAACCGATTTTTTCATTCTAAGTCCAAAAATTTTTCATCTACAAATTTCTATAGCTACGGCCGCATGTAACAAAAAAGTAAGACCTAAAAATCGGTCTTTTCGGGGGTAAAAGTGGGTAAAACTAGGATTTTTGGAAACCTTTACATCAACCGCATTTAGAATACAAGTTAATTTATATTCATGCTTATACCAAGGCCCATTGAAAAGGTCTGCGCAAGAAGCCTGATGTTCATTGTTTATGTTCTTTTTAGTTGTCAACATGTGCATGTATACGTTTGTGGTATGCCACACATACACGTTTTTTCCTTTTGCTTTGTATATGTGGTAGTAAATTTTTGACAACTAAAAAGAATCGTTTTTTGTTTTTGTACAAGTAAGCAGACCTAATAGATGGGCCTTGGCTTATACCATCATCAGTGATATAGATTTGCAATATCTAAGCTTTAAGGGGCAAAACAGGGAAAAACTTTGTACCCTGGGTACTTTTTGTAAACACCCATTTTCAAATAATGTTGCGTAATTTTGAAACCTCTGTTCTTCACCAAACAAGGCGAATTCATAAAGGTGATATTTTCAAGTCATCTGTTTATTGTCTGTATGTTAAGCTTTGTTTACATTTTGTGAAAAAATTAATTAAAATTTAAAATTCAATAAAAATTGGAAAAAAAAACTTATTTAAATTTTATAAAATAAAAAAGTGAATACCTATAAAATATAAATTTAGATTTTTGAAGGAAATTAAAAATGCGTAATGAATAAGTGGAGCCACAATCAATTTGCAATAGAGGAACAAGATTTACTTTCTAATTTCCCAACCATAATGTGCTTAAGTTGGCTTAAGGAAATGTGCGAATACATGTAAATCATATGAGGCAAGCCATATAGAACTTAAGGAAACGTTTTTTTAAGTTTTATGAAACTGTCATTTGCTTAACCCTTTCAGACCCATGCTTTAAATTGCTTTCAAATTAACCTAAATCATAAAAATCAAACAATATATTTTTGTATTTTGTATAATATAGACCCATAAATTATTCTTACATGGTCCTTTTTGGCAAAAAGGACATCGCAGAATTGTGCGGTCTAGGTCAATATCTGCAAAGTTACTTCGAACTGATAAAACATATTTTGGAACTTTTCTAACGTTTATTAAACTTAAAAAATACAGATACTTCACTACCTTATAAGAAATAAAGAATATAATCAGCGGAGTTTCAATTTTTTGTACCATCTTCTAATTTTTCATACAGGATCGTTTTTAAATTTCCTTGTTTCCCTTCTGTGCTAATCTCGTGAAGCTCTACGCTTATCTGCAGGAGACCAGAGTCTCTGGCGAAAATCGAACCAGCAACCCCCGCACTGATAGTCTAGCTCACTTACAGCTAGCCTACTTGCTATCACTGCCTATATGTCCTTCCATTTCACAACAGCTACAATTTCGATATTGGTAAATTCATTTCTTTGTCCAAAGGAAATTTTACACTCTATTTGCCATATTTGTACCTGTTGCTACCAACCCATCTGGGGTAATGCTTCTAGCAGTGGCATTTGTCAAAAAAAATCGGTCCGAAATATACATCAAGATATTTATGGATAAAAACGGTCCATGACCAAGACCACAATTTTTAATTAACAATATTTTAAAGTTCACTACAACACCTCTAGAAGTAGCAAAGACAAGATTTATCAGCTAAACGGGTTGTGGTTTGGCCTTATTACTTCACGTCCAAGACATTTTCCTGTAAAGAGTATAAACTGCCCATCAATTGAGTAATTCGTGATTTCTGTTGCCAATTCATAACACCGTGTTTTGTTGAACTTTCCAAAACTTATTTTTCTAGTGAGATGAAGAGTTATCTTCAAAATGTGTATTTGGACGTAGCTGAAAAAACTTTTCGCGGGACTTGGAGTTATAAACGGCAGTAACTTTGCTTCCACTCGCAAAGTACATTCTTATCGTAGGGCAAAATTGAGGCATCCCACCATGATTGCGCACCCGTCAAATCTTTTTATTTCTGCTGGTACGTAACGCACTTTCTGACCACGTTTACTCAACACATACATACATTTTAGTTTATTTCACAACTTCCTCGATGTATTTCTGGAAAGTAGCTTTTAAAATATTGAATGAAGTTTTATCATATGTTTCATTTTGCAACTAGGTGGAATTAGAAGTTCTGTGTTCGGAAATGATAAACTTTTTAATATAACGTGCCTGTTTGGTATTTTGGATCTAAAAACTGATGGTAGTTGTGCTGTATCTGGGTGGTCCGAGGAGTATGATTGTTCAACTGATGTACTTGTTTGGTCATTCGTGTTAGGAAAAGTGTTTTCATTACATGAGGTTTCATAACTTTCTTGTGCATCTGTATTTAGATTACAAGGGATACATGCTTCAGCAGCAACATTATCATCAACACTGAAGTCAGCATCAGAATTGTTAAGAATGTTTAAAACTGCCTGAATATTATAATTTTCATTCAAATCAAAAATTTCCCTGTAAAAATAGTAGATAGCACAAACGTGAGCATAAAACAAAATGTTATATTGTGTCTGATCAACACAATTGTGCTATCTGAATTTTCTTGAGCACTGACTCCTTGTTACTATGCACAATATCAACACTAACGAGCATAATTGTTGCAAAAACTCATTTTACAGTTACCACTACTAAGACTAAAAACGTATTTCAATATTACTTTACAAAAACACATTCCATGTGGACGCTTGTTTACACTTGTGGAAGGACACAATCAAACTTAAGCTGTAGTTTTTTAATTTCTGCTGGTTAGTGGTTTTTTTTAATGTTTTTTAAACAGAAACAAGAACTCACAATCATTGCTTGCCGGTTAATAGACAAAAAATTATTATTTCATATAATTTGAGGCAAACAAAGGAAGATCGCACAATCGATTCAGCTAGGTCTGAAAGGGTTAAGCAAAATGCGGAACGGATCGCACATTACGTACGGAATCAAATGTTTGTTGATTTTGTTTTTGTTTTTTTAATACATTTGCGAGACTTTTTGTTAATTTTTGACAGTAGGTTAAGCAGGGCTATGATTATTATGGTTGGGCCTTAAAGCAATTGTGTATAGGTATTTTATAAACAAAAAAATTTCCATTCTTATATTTTCAAGGCGAATTCAACTAGTAGTTAATTCGCCTTGTTATATTTTCAACAAATATTTTTGACATTCACTCCAAGGCGAATTGAGTAGAAGGTGGGGTCAAGTCAACATATGGTGTTTTTTTCGGTGGTCGACTTGTCAAAGTTTGTATACAAACTAGTTTTTTATGTAAACAAACCTATTTTTTTTTACTAGAAATATTTTTGACAATCCGACCACAGAAGCATTGTAGTTGTAGAGTTGACCTCACCTTCTAGTCAATTCGCCTTGATTCACTCTTTCACAACTTTTTACAAAAACAAAATACATACATAATATTTATCAATAAAAAGGGATAGCTAGCATAACTCTATCTCATGATGCGGTCACCTTTATGAATTCGCCTTGTTACCAAGGTTTAAAAATACTAATATATTAGTCATAAATATGCATAATTTTGAACACAAGCTAACAGAAAATCTAAAAATATTAAATAATCAACCGTTATATATTTAAATACATCGGTGTATTTATATAATTTCTAGTTATACTCAAAAATATTTAACCAGTGGTAACTTAATAATATAACAATGCGCAAAATATTAAATATTTCGCCGTATAAATATATTATATATATACATATTATATATTATATATATATATATATATTAGCGTGGCCGTTGGTTGTATGGAGAACTTTTTTTTTTTGATTTCTTATACTCTCCCCCTCCAAATCGGTTCAGTTTTATGTAAAAAAAAATTTCGTAGCGATAAGTTGTGTTTTAGCGGGGGCGTCCGTCCCTCAAAGTTTGCCATCAAGCCATTTATTCAAGTGTAATTTGTTTGCGTATGACTATCTTCTAAAAACAACATTTTACAAGAATATGATATAAGGCAATATTTTAGCTCTTCTAGTCAACAACATAAGCCTCTAAGAAAGTTTTTTGCTAAAATTAATATTTTAAAAAATAATTAAGAAAATAAAAACAAAATACCAAACATTTTATATACGTTTTATATATATAAAAGGGGGATTTAATGTCAAGTGACCCAATTTTGAAATAGATGTCTTTCGATTTAAATGAAATTTACACCAATTTTAGTACTGTTAGATAGTAGCTTAGACACAAATTTTCAACAAGATCGGTCAAAATGTTTCAGAGGTAGAGGGGGTCAAAGTTTGCCATACAGGTGTTCTTTCTCATCCATGTAATTTATTACCTATTGGTGTTAGCAAAATTTGTCCCAAGTAGCTTAGATAGCTATTTAATCAATCTTTTTTAAATATATTTTTTGTTTTTTTTTAAAAATTTTTTAATATTTTTTTTTAAATTTAAAACTTTTTTTTTTATTTTTTTTAGCCAAGTGTTAAATTTAAAAAAAAAAAATTTTAAAAATTTTTTAAAAAAACAAAAACAATTTTTTAAAAAGTTTGATTAAAAAGCTATCTAAGCTACTTGGGACAAATTTTGCTTACACCAATAGGTAATAAGTTACATGGATGAGAAAGAACACCTGTATGGCCAAAATGTCAAACTTTGACCCCCTCTAACTCAGAAACTTTTTGACCGATCTTGTTGAAAATTTGTGACTAAGCTACTATCTAACAGTACTAAAATTGGTGTAAATTTCATTTAAATCGAATGACATCTATTTCAAAATTGGGTCACTTGACATTAAATCCCCCTTTTATATATATAAAACGTATATAAAATGTTTGGTATTTTGTTTTTATTTTCTTAATTATTTTCTAAAATATTGATTTTAGCAAAAAACTTTCTTAGAGGCTTATGTTGTTGACTAGAAGAGCTAAAATATTGCCATATATCATATTCTTGTAAAATGTTGTTTTTAGTATATGTCATACGCAAACAAATTACATTTGAATAAATGGCTTGACGGCAAACTTTGAGGGACGGACGCCCCCCCTAAAACACAACTTATCGCTACGAAATTTTTTTGTATTTTTTTTTACATAAAACTGAACCGATTTAGGGGGGGAGAATATAAGAAATCAAAATAAAAAAAATAACGGCCACCCTAATATATATATATATAACAAGTTGTTAACAAACAAATAAATTACATTTGAGTATACGAGTAGTGGTGAATTATGGGACAAAAAGGGTAAAAATGGAATTTGATTTTTCGACTTAAAATGTCCATTGTTTTTAAGATAAAGGTAAGTATTTTTATATCCTATTAAAATTTGTATTTTCTTTATTTACCTCATTTGCCATTTAGTAGAATAGCCAAAAGGATCATTAGCTCTAGCTATAAATACATTTTGATCCATTTCCTTTCTTAATTCTAATTCTTCAGCTTTCTCCATTATCGTATTGGTGTTAATATCTTGAAAAAATTCATCTCCTTGTCCATTATTTAAATCTTTGCTTATGTCAGCATGGGGATAATCATTTGCGTTTGTTGTTGTTGAGTATCTAATAAAAATTATATCAAGATAATAGATTTAATAATTTACCGTTAGTGCCAATGTTAAAAAAATAGTAAAATACTTTTAAATTGGATATACATTTCGTCACCTAAAACGCAAAATGCCCTAACGAACAAAAAATTAAAAATTGACTTTTTCATTAAATCTGATGTATTGCATCAACACAAATATCCACAAAAAATTTTGGCCCCACATTAGCGATTTTATTGACAAAAAACAAACGGCTCTAAGATTATACGAAAAACGCTAAAGAACCTAACTAGCAGTTTGTATAAAATGCAAAATTTTTTTTTGAAAAATAGAAGAAAAATTAATTATAAATAGTTTAGTGTACTTTATCATATTTAATAGTTGTTTGCTCTTCCTTGTGCGTTTTAGGTGACGATATATATGTATGTATGTACATTAGACCGGCTCAACTTACATGGGCAAAAAAAGATAAAGTTGTACCCCCTGAAAACAAACTTTGACATCTTTTATGATGATTCTCAAAATACTTCGGCACTAGCGATAATCTTGTCAGCTAAACCGCTTTAAAAATGGGTCCAAAATCGGTATTTTTTATGAATAAAAATTTGGTAAATTTTTTTTTGTCTAATGAATGACCAAATACATATAATAGATACATATTTAGAAATTCTTTGGTTTTGCATTAAAACATTTTAAAAATATAAATATCTAATATTTGGTAATTTATTGAACTAAACAAATTTTACCGACTTTTTTTATTCATGAAAAATACAATTTTTGTACCCTTTTTGATGCGGCTCACGGGAGATTATCGCAAGAGCCAAAATATTTTTGGAGTCATCATACAGAAAACATGTCAAAGTTAGTTTTGAGGGGGAGGGGCGGGTGCAATCCCGTTATTTTTTGGATAAAGTTCGATAAAATGGAATAAACAATAATTTCTCTCACTTATAAGGGGCATTATTACAACTTGAAGATAGCTAAAGCTAAGATTAAGTTGACAAATAGTAATTTGTCATCTGTCAAAAAGCGTCTGTTATCTGCCGGATAATAGCTAACGCCAAGTTATCTCCCGTAAAAAGACATTATAGACAAAATGTGGGCGTGGCACAAAATAGATTTATTTTTATAAGATGCCCTTCCTAACCTAACCAAACCTAAAGCACGGTATTAATATACATTTTCTGTTCTGTTCGTTCTATTGCGAACTTGGCTAAAATTTGCTAACAGCGGCATAAAACCAATGTCTAATATTTTTTAAAAATCGTTAAAGTTGTATAGAATCACAACCCTTACAAATAAAAATCGCTTATATCGCGAACATGGCTAAAATTCGCGATCAATTGCAAAATTTGATACAAAACCAAAAAAAAAATCAAATATTTTTTAATAACATAAAAAAGTTTGCAAAAATAGCAAAAATTCGCGAACATTTTTAATTTTTCAAAGAACCTATAAAATTGATTAAAAGTCCCTTAGACTATTATTATTATTATTATTAATTTCCCGTAGTTCCTAGGTGGAACATAGGGCCTCGCCTTAGACTATTAGGAATGGCAAAAATTCGTTAAAAAATTGCTAAATTAGCAGAAATTTGCAAAAATTTGCTAACAGCGGCATGATAGCAAAGTCTACTATTTATTATAAATCGTTAAAGCTGTAAAGAATCAGACAACTTACAGGAACAAATCGCGAACATGGCTGAAATTCGCGCAAAATTGCAAATTTTGAAACAAACTCAAAAACTAATTTGAGTTTGCTAAATTTAAATGCAGAACACCAAAAATGCTTAAATAATCCACTTTCGAGTGGATTCGGATTCTAGAACACACCCAATTAAAAGTTTTTTATGTTTTTTTTATTGAAATATGGTCAACCTATGATTTGATATTTAAAATTTTTATTTTATTTCTAGTTAAAACAGATGAAAATGGAGGAAAATGGATATAATCTAGCGTCCAAGATATTTATTTTTATAAATTAAAAAAAAAAATTCAAGTCACTTATTGGGTCTCATTTGACAAATTTACGCAACGAATTCTGGCCGACGAATTCGTCATACTATGCGAAGTTCGTCACAGTTGTGTTTATACCATAAGGCCTCACCAGCTAAATATATATATAGAAACAAATATATCAATATAAAAAAAAACTTAATTTAATTTTAAATTAATTTTCGTTTTTAAAAACGTCGTTAAATATTAAAAATAAGCCGGGGTATGTTGGTTTTAAATTGTGAAGAAGGTATGTGTTTATTAGATGAGCTAATATTGATTAAATTTATTAAAAAAATTTTATCAAATTTTGTACAAAACGTTTATACCCACCCTTTGGGTAAATACCAGGGCAGTGTTTCCAGTGGGTTTTTCGAAAAATTACCTACACATGCTAATAAAAATCCGATTTTCCCTACACTTTGAAAAAATTTCCCCTACAAAAACAAGGCAAAAAAGTAAAATTTATTAATTTTTTTAAAAATAAACTACTTCTTATTATGGAAACTATTTAAATTAAAATACGTTGTTGCGGTATTTATACAAAATGAGATTGTAGGTTTAAATTGTGTTTTTAGTTATATTTTCCATAAAATTCTTTTTAAAAATACATTTGGTATCTATTTTATTTCTAATAAATAAGAACGTAAAAATTCCATCTAAATAAAGACGTTTCATCGAAAGTAATTCATTTCTAATATTAGAGATGTATAAATTATGGGCAAAAAATTTTAGTTTGTATATTTATTCGATACCGTTGTTATATCGAAGGCATTTTGATTTAAAAAAGCTCATAGAATTTTCCTAAGTATATTCCTAATGGAATTGTTATTAAAATAATGTTGGTACACCTTTTTAAAGGTATTCTTAAGCACTTATGCATATATACTTTGTTTAAAAATTATCATAAACATGGAATGTAGAATTTTCAAACTAAAAGCTTCTTAACCTTAGGATTCTCGGTAGCTTTTTATCTCTTGGTCTGGGCAGACCAAAATTAGAACAGCTTAAAAACCTAATTAAATGAAACGTAAATAAATATATTTTTTTATTGAACATACGCTTTTTATGCTAGATTATACGAATTTATTATTTCAATTTACATGCAATTCATCGAATATGTAGTCCTTAATTTTGCACATTGCTTTTTCGCATCTACCACACATTTGATTCAAACTTGATTCATTCAATTCAGAACATATCATTTATAGAATTCATGTTTCTGTTTTCTTGATATTTTGTCCTATTTTATATTGCAAGAAAACAAGAATTTGGTCTGGCCAAGACGGTAATTACTAATTTTATAGACTTTAACATAAAAAAAGGACTTCGCCCCACTGATTTGCTCCAATCGAATCCAAATTAGTTTCATTCGATTCAGCACATATCATTTATAGAATTCACGCCCCTGTTTTTTTTTATATTCGAAAAATATTGCAAGGAAAACACAAATTTGGTCTGGCCAGACCAGATCCTAGACATGAACGTTTTTGTTCTTTAATAAATTAATTTTTAAAAAAATACGTTTTTTTCTTTTCACAAATAATTTTTTTCATCAGTATTCCGAAAATAAACAACCGCATTTTTGTGTATGTTAAACAATGGGTACAAAAGTCAGCAAAACCAATAGACAAGCTTTTTTAAGCATTTATTTTATAAATAATACGATTTGAAGAAAAATCCCTAGATTTTGGAGAATATGAAAAATCTGTCCGATTTTCCCTACGCTTTTATTTATGTATCAAAAAAAAACCTACATGTAGGGATTTTCCCCTACTTCTGGCAACACTGTACCAGGGTATTTAACAATTCTTACCCAATTTTCCCTAATTACCGAGTATTTACCAATTAGATATTTACCCTTTTTCCATCTATAGGCATTGCCGAATATATCCCTCTCTCCTGTTGTTATATAAAAATAAAAGTAAGTCTTCCCATAAAAATAGAGTTTAAGAACACGTTTTTTTTTTTACTCAATAAGCAATTTCGCTGGAAATCAAGGTTAATTCTAAACTTCTCCGTGGTATAAAAGCTATTATTAAAGTTTTCGTCACCAAATTTTTTTTGGTTTACAAGATAGAATGTTTTTGATTGAGCACAAATTCCGATCATTAAAAAACAAGAAAAATGTGCTATATTTGTTAGGGCTTTTTTTTTTGCTTATTTTGGCAATATCAGCTTTTTTTTAGTTATTTTTGCAATATCGACTTTTTTACTTATTTTGCTATTTTGGATAACTTTTAATTTTTTCATACGAAAAAAAACTTATTTAATAAATTTTTAAAAAATTGTTATTTTTTTTTTTTTGATGTGCAATTTTTTTTTTTATAAATACTAAAAAAATCAATCTTTTTGTGCTGTAACAACTCTGGTTCAAAAAAATCGTTCAACGTTATGGTAATATTTTGTGTTTCCCTTACCTATATTATGTATCTCTGTATGTGGTTGTACCCACACCACAAGAGTCGAGAGTGCATATTGGTCATATATTATACCGATCCACTCAGAATTACTTTCTGAGTCGATCTAACGATATCCGTCCGGCTGGCTGTCCATGTAACCTTGGTACATATGTAGGTTCTTATTGTCACAAGGGCCAAACGGTCCATAATTTCATGTAGCCCCAACACAAACTGCGTTCCGGAATAGGATCTTTAAGCCCACTATCAAACCAATTTTAATGAAATTTGAAGCATATGTAAAAAGATCCATTGGAGGCAATTTCTGCCTATCAGAAACTATTCAACCGATTTTAATGAAATTTAAAACATAGATAGATCCCTTTTCATATAGCCATACACTCTCGCATTTTTTTTTTAATATTGTGGTGCAGGGTATCATATGGTCGGGCTTGTAACGTACTTTTTATATTGTTGCTATTATTTTGTATGTGTTTAAGTATTAAGTAGGGTATTCAATTAATCGGGCTTTTGCTTTAATCGGTTAATCGCTCGATTAATTAACCGAGGTTTTTGTTTAATCGGTTTAATCGGTTTGTTTAATCGGATTGATCGGTTAACCGATTAACAAAGTTTTGTTATTAATTAAGTAATTTCAATAAATAAAAATGCAAAAATTATTTATTATTTGGAATTTATTACCAAAAAAAAAATTACATAACAAGCAAAACAATTCTTGAACTAAAACGAGCAAATAAAAAAGTAATTCATAAATATATACATATGTATCATTTACCCCTAATTTCACCAAGTTCAGTTAAAACTAACTATTACTTTAACTTCCAGTTAACAATATGTTTTGGCAGCAATAACTGATAGTTAATTATAACTGAACTTGGTGAAATATGGGGTTAATAAGAAAAAAACTGTCAGATCATTTTATTAATACATTTTTCAACAGTTTAGGTATTTCTTATAAAATAATCTTTTAGAAAAATAATTTGGTTTAAATGTTTAGGATTTAATCGATGCTTTTCTTTAGTTTTGATAAAACTTGAAATTGAAAGCAATCCCTAATACAGATTATCTAATTTCTCAGTTCTTTTCCTGTATTTCTCTAAACATATAGGGTTAATTTTTTAGGAATTAAGTTTTTCGGGCTGGCGGCACTGGTTGGTAATTGTGTCCAAACAACATATGTGAAAGTGAAAAGTGTTTAGTATACTCTGCCATTTCATCATGGAGAAACGCACAAACGTGCAACGACTGCAAATCGTTGAAATTTATTATCAAAATTCGTGCTCTGTGAGAAATGTCCAAGACGGTGCCACATTGTACACAGCTCGTGAAACATTGGACATATTGAAGGATGAATTTGGTGAGCAGTTTATCTTTCGAAATGGCCCTGTGAGTTGGACACCAAGATCATGTGATTTGACGCCTCTTGACTATTTCTTGTGGGGTTATGTGAAGTCGTTGGTCTATGTGGACAAGCCAAACACGATTAAAGCCTTAGACAATAACATAACACGTGTTATTCATGGAATACAGGCCGAAATGCTCGAAAAAGTGGTGCAAAATTGGACCTTACGAATGGACTATTTGAACCGGAGCCGCGGGCAACATCTACACGAAGTTATTTTTAAAAAGTAAATGGTAAAGACCAATTTATCGATTCCAATAAAAATTTTGAACATATGAAGCAAATTTGAGTGTTTTATTAGTTTTTAAAAAACTACGCTTAAAAAATCACCCATTATAAAATCTTCCATTACGACATTAAATTCTAGTTTTAATTTTTAAAATTTTAAACACTTCTAATTGCTTTGGTTAATGCTGTTAAAAGATTGTTTGTGTTACAATCGAGAGTCAGCTATACATCTGTCTCATCCTGGCAAAGCTCAGCATCGAACATTCTGCAAAAAATTTATTTCCGAATTTCTTAATTTTTGATTTTGCACTGTATTTAAATTAAAGAATGTATTGCTAGAAGAAAAAAAATATTTTTCTAAACACATGCCTTTTGTATATGAGACAAAACAAATAATTAAAAACACAAAAAAATATGTTAAAATACTACAAAAAAATTAAAATTTTGTTACTTCGGTTAATCGGTTAATCGACTGAAATTAACCGGTTTAATCGTTAATCGAAAAAAGCCAATTTTAAATTAACCGATCAGTTAATCGGGTAGTAATTAATCGGTTAACCGATTAACGGTTAACCGAATGAATACCCTAGTATTAAGCCTTTTTATCAACGTATTTTATTATTAGCTTGCTTAAGTTCTTTTCTCTCGAAAATTCCATAGTTGTATTCTAACGATCAAATTCCTGTAACAACGTATTAAACGAATTAAGTGGAAAATAAACAATAAATTTAAATTGCTTTTTTTAATTTTAACAGCTTATTTTAATGTTTTTAAACGCTTTTTTAAGACCTTAAAACAGTTTTTTTAGTGCTTTTTTTGGTTGCCCTAGTAATATATAGAGCAATTCCATATGAAAGCGATCACCTCTCCGATTTTAAAATAAATAGTCTCAATCGATTGCCCAGCAAAAAATAATGTACCTACATATTTTTTTTTTTTTATAGTGACTGGTTTAGTGGTGGTGTACACCACTGTCATGTGACAGTGGTGGTGTACACCACTGTCATGTGACAAAATTGAAGAATTCTTCATAAGGGACCTCATTGAAAGTTGTTTAAAAAAAAAAACTACTAAAGCGATCGCAACGAGTGATAGCTCGTTGGAAAGGTATTGAATCAGGCTTTAATTGAAAAATAAAATTTTCCTAATTTTTCTTAGAAATTTACCTTTAAATTTTCCCATGAAAATTAAATTTTCCGATTTTCCACAGAAGCTCCTAAATTTTCCGGCTAATTTTTTTTTTTTTTTGGATTCCCCATAATTTTTGCTTTAAGAATCAGCAATAAAAAAATGGGCCCCGACTCCTTGTTTGGACAGGAGAAGAGCATTTAAGAGACCACCTTGTTAAAAATACATTTTAAAAATTACACTGTGCATGAAATTGACACTTTTTTTTCGTGACAAGGCGGGCACATGGCGTTTTAACATAATTCGGGGACGCTGAATCCAGTGGTTTGTCGACTTTTGTGAATAAAATCAAAAGTTGCAAACAGATTTTGTTTGTAGCTTCGTTTTTTATAAGTCTGCAAAAAATTAGAAGCCTAGCTGCATTTTTTAATTTTTTATGAATTTTTAAAAAACAAAAATTTCGAAATTTTGATAAAAAAATTAATTTTTTTTTCAAAAAAAAAATTATGTTTCAATAACGACTACTCATATTAGAAAAAGAGTTTTATTTTTCTGAAATGAAATTTTATTGCGGAATTTCGGTTTTTTTAGTAATTTCAATAAACTAAACCGTTTTTGAGTTACGCGAATATATGTTGAGCAACCTCCTCCATTTTCGAAATAACGGTATATCTCGAAAACGAGAGCCAATCTGAAAAAACCGCGGGCACCACTGGATTCAGCGTCCCCGAATTATGTTAAAACGCCATGTGCCCGCCTTGTCACGAAAAAAAAGTGTCAATTTCATGCACAGTGTAATGCACAGTGTAATCTTATGAAGAATTCTTCAATTTTGTCACATGACAGTGGTGTACACCACCACTAAACCAGTCACTATAAAAAAAAAAAAAAATATGTAGGTACATTATTTTTTGCTGGGCAATCGATTGAGACTATTTATTTTAAAATCGGAGAGGGGTCGTCCAAAAATTTGCCAATTTTGATCGTTTTCATATGGAATTGCTCTATATAAAAAACATAGCGAAAATTATAATATTTAATCTTTGCCCGATTGCATAAATATTATATTAAAGTAAGATAATTAGTACTCTTGACTGACAACTTAAAAGTAAAAATTCATTACTTATTATTTGTGGGCACTTTTGAATCTGCTATATCACCCTTCCATCCATCCAAGCCCATATCAGTCCACGCGTCATTAACATATGCCTGTACAACATTTTGCATTTCCAATTTCAATAGCTTCATTATATTTAAGTCCATAAGCTCCGTAAATGGAATTTTAGACATTTTTAAGCGCCTTAAACTTATATACGATTGCGTGAGATTCGGAAAAGTTGGATCGTAAAATTCACGACGATTCATTAACATTATAATTTCCGTTTTAGGATTCTCTTCACTATTCGGTAATTTGAAAAGTAACGTTGAAGTATCCGTGCTTGCCATTTCAAAATCATACATTTGTCTAAACACTTGTGTATTATTGGTTATCGAGCAAAATGCTTGATGCATATCTTGCATTATGGTTTTTATTATCGTGGGTGTGTTCGGATTTATAGTTTGTTTATATAAATATTCACTTTGCACACAAAAATTGCCATAGAAATTTATTATTATAAAGTAACTAATTAGACATCCTTTTAAATTTAAATTAAACATTTGGTGTATATTTTTTATCGGTTTTTTTTAATTTAAATTTAACTTTTATTGACGTGTTGCTTAGCCGACCGATTAGTTTAAATTGAATAATATACAAACAAATTTGTTTATTATGCCACCGTTATTGTAAGTATTTTAAACTATTTTTTTTTTTTTTGTTATAACTGAATAAAAATAATAATATTGGCAGTAGTCTCAGTTGTTTTCAGTATGCAGAGTCTAGACTCAACTTTAGTGTGTTTTAAAATCTATTTTAGTTGCTATAAAGTGTTCACTTGCCGATGATGATGATAGAGGGGTAAATTTTGATTACAAGTGTAGTTAAAACAGAGTGAAATAGATAAATTATTACAAAAGTTCCTAAGTTGTACATTGAAAATTTTCTCAACGACTTTCTACGAAAAATATTTTTATATCTTCTTTTTTATTAAGGCCCTAATTATATAAAACGCAACGCCAAAGAATTACATTGAAAGCAAAAACAAAGTTATACATATTTTGTAATTTTGTTATATATGTAATTAGCTTTTTAAATGATTAAGTTGATTTTTAAACCCGAAATGATAACAATGCTTTTTGTTCATGTTTAAAAATATTTTTTAATGTACTCGGTTCTGCTAACTGGGTGCATTAAACACCCAAAAAAATTTATCGAACCCAGTAATTTAAAATGATCTGTATAAAATATTACTTTTCACACCTGCCAAAAAACACTCTGCCACATTAAGAAAACTATAAAGTAGAAGAAAAAGAAGTTGCAGTAAATGCAGTTGTGGTAGTTGGTCGAGTATGAGCAAAAATAAACATTAAAAGTGAAATAAAATCATGGCAGTGGCACAGACACTATTGAAGCTGTTTTGATTGTCTGTTTTATTTCAAAGGTGCCTTACCAATTGTTTATTCTTCATTGCCACCTCTAGTAGCAGTATTACAAAATATAGTTTAATGTACTCCAACATTAATAATAAAAAAATAATAAAAACAATCATAATAATAGTAAAAGTAATCAAAACAACAACAAAAATTAATTCAACAAGTTTAACCGGGTCCATTAAACAATAGAGAGCGTCATTTACGGAAATAACCTAAAAATAATTCCATTTATTAAACAAAAAACTACTACTGTTAGCCTCGACTTACGCGGTCTATTTGGACCGAACAAAGTACGTGTAAATCAAATTTGGGTAAAATGTTGTTAAGAATACGTACAAAATCGTTTTTTGGGACCAACAATTTAACATATAGCTACGATGACCATATATTTAAAACAAAAAAAAAAAACAGAACAATAGTTTCAGTATAAGTATAAGGCACACAAAAATTTGATGTTATGGATCATTAATCTATTCCATTTAAAACAATGCGCATATTTTAACGTCTTTATAGTTTTAAAAATATTTTTCGTCGATTTTAAACATGCTTTTAGGTTTCGCCGTGATGAGGCAACCAAGATTTCATTCCTTTAAATTATTGTTAAAACAAGAAATTTCAACAATACCATTAATTCTATATCGTCGAAATTTCTTGTTTTCAAAAATTAGGGATTCCAGGCGAATAACGATATAAACTTGGAAGATGGATTAGTATCAAAGAAAGTTTTGTCAAACATTGAAAAAGAATATTGACGACTTTGAAACGAGATATGTATCTGAAAATTAACACAAAATTAACAAATCCTGTTTTTAACTTTCTTGGAAATCGAAAATCTGAATATTTTTTTTGCAAACTTTAAAATTAATTTTTTTAGCTAGTGTCAAAAATAGTGTCATCAAGCCTAGAATACTTCTTAAAATAAATAGGCATACAGAATGATCTTTTTATTTTTTCAGAGTCCTTCAAAAACGCCTGCCACTTGCGGCCCTTTCAATATTGTAAAAATTATTATTTTATGTTATTTTTTTATTAACTGCCTGTCCCTTGATTTCGAATGAAGACTTCGTTCAACTAACTTACATTAAAAACATTACTTTTAAAAGATACTTTTAAAACATTTTAAATGTAAGTTAAGCAAACGGAGTCCTGACCTGACTTGTTGTGTTAGGCGGCAGAAATAAAATTTTAAAATCTTAGTAGTTTCCAGTGCTGTCAGATTTTTTTTAAATTTTATCCCCAAATTGTAAATATGTATCCCTTAAAATTATGTTTTTCATCCCCAAAAATACCCACTTAAAACTTTTAAATTTTGTCATAAAATTATTTGTTTCGCAAATCATTTGTACATTTTTTTTATTTGACATTTAAATTATAATCATAAACTCGTTATCATCCTGCTCAATTGTTTGGTCCATATTTCTAGCTTTATCATTTCTGGGTATGCTACACAAAGCAGTGTAAATACCAAAAGAAAAAACAACATAGGTATGTTAACTCAAAGATTTATATTAATTTATCGGGTATGTTTTAGAAATCGAAATAAATTGGAATTGAAATCGAGCGATAATTTAAATTCAATTATTTACAAAATGACAGTAGTTTTTCGTGGTTTTAAGTGTTGTTCTTGCAAAAAAAAAAAAATAGAGACTTAAGGAATGAAATAGATAAAATGGAATATTTTTATGAACTTTTTTTCCAGGGTCGTTTATAAAATTTGCTCAATTTTAAATCAACTTCATTTCGATTTCTAGAACACGCCCGTATTTTTTAACAAAATAGTTAATGCGTTCTCCCTTTAGGAGTTTGGTTTAAAAATATTGTACGAAGGATAAATCTAATAATGCTAAATGTAACAGGTGTCCAAAAATGTATTAACGTAAATATTCTTCAACAACTTCACTAATTTACCACTTCCACAGTGACTAAAACATTGTACCTGAAGAAGCTGCTTCAACAACAAAATCAAAGGGAACTACAAGTGGTACAATGAATAAATATTTTAGACAAGATACTTCGATCGATTCTCTAGAGGAAATTATTTGCAGAAGCATAGCGGAGGATGGAATGTCCGTGAAAAGTTTTAAAAAATCCAAAGTTATATTGACATTTTGGAGCTACATTGAAAAGTTTTATTTAAAAAAGAATGTTAATTTACTCAAGCACTAATTTTTTCTAAAATTATTGAAAAAAAAATCTCGTAATTTATAATATTTCTGGATTTAGTATTATTCGAATAATCGATTAATTTTAAAACTTTATTCGTTCAATCGAATCAGTTAAAAATGCCAAATATCGTTTAATCGAACAAAAATAAAACCCAATTTATTGAACACCCTAGTTACAGTATATATGTACTTGGAGCAAAATGATTGAAAAAATTTACATTTGGTCGGAACGCTTTAAGATTCGTTGCAACAAACTTTTAAGACACAAAAAACATATCTATCTTCTTTACTTTTAATGACAACACTACACTGATTCTATCGATTTTATTTCTTCTTCAAAATCGTAGCTAAGTTCATTATATCTAATGCTAAGTTTCTATCGCCTCAATATTTAGTCTTGACTAAATACACTTAATATGGAAAATGTCATTACTTAGTTAAAGACTTGCCAGTCATCAATTCTTATACAATAAGAAAAATCCCTAAAATAAAAACAAGTCGTTTTCAAAATAAAATTCCCAATTTGGGGATAAATCCCCTGATATGACATTACTGGTAGTTACTAATTTTTAAAGCGTGTAAGATTAAATTCGGATGAAAACAAGAACGCGTAATTAAAAAAATTATTATTGGTCCGCGTTATATCGAAATCCCAAAAACAAAGTACCGCGTAAATCGCGGCTTACCTGTACTCTTAATAATCAGCATGTATGCATTATTATTTGTGTCTTCTTAAATAAATGTATTATGCTTTATTTTCTTAATTGAGTCATGGGAATTATGTAATTCATTTAATTGTACTGTAGTGTCCTTGTTTAAAAAAGTTAAAATTAAAATATCTGTAAGCTCATTGCTTTAGGTTGCTACTTACAAAAGGTTAGCTTACTATCTTGTAAACTCATATATAGGCAGTTCCAGCGAAAAGTCTACTTATTGTAACGTAACGCCAGAAGTAATTTAAATTGTTAATGACCATAGTACCTTAAACGAGCAAAGATTTTTAAATTTATATATAAAAATTTTTTTGAGAACTTTTTTTATAATATGGAAATACAACAAGCACTCAAAAATGTCAAAATATGCATTTTAAACCTAAATATGCAAAACTGTGCATTTTCACCAAAAAATGCAACAATATGCAAAATCAAATCGATGCCATTTTAACGCAAATTTAATGATTCGGAAAGATAATAGGTCGACATCATTCTTAGACTTTCGACAAAAAACATGCATTTACAAGGAAATCGCATCCCTAGTCATAACTAAAGTTCTAGTAGATATGAATGTGTTTGGAATTTTTTTATCATGTTTATTTGTCGAGTTATGGGGTGCTAAAGTATTGTTATTTTTTAGAACTGGTTTTTTTAATTACCGTTTCATATAAAAACAAGTAAGAGTGCTATATTCGGCTGTGCCGAATCCTTGATACCCTCCACCCACAGTTCGAATATTTCAGAAGTGATATTAATTTATCTTTATAAAAACAGACAGTAGCATTAAAACTGGTTGCGGCTTAGACCGCAGTAAAATATCTCGATTCGTAACAGTTGAAGCCGAACTTAAATCATTTCCAGGAGGAGTATTTATATTGGAGCCGTGGTAAGTTATGAACCAATCATCCCAAAATTCCGCAGAGTGATTTCTGGTATTAAAAAACATAAATTTCAATACAGTTGTAAAATTAGTTTAAGCGTTTACAGTGAATTTCAGAAGGCTCTAAGGTAAATTATGGACCGTATATCACAAAATTGCATGACATTTTTTCTGGCCATATGAAACTAAGTTGGAAGAAATTTTACCACAATAAATATATCTGCTACGATTTTAGGCGTATTTAATTAATTTACCAGAGTGGGCTTTATATGGGGCCTATAGTAAATTATGGACCGATCATCACGAAATTTTTTAGTGCTATTTCTAGTCCTATAAAACTGTGAAGTATTCAATTTTATTTTGATAGCATTATTTACTACGGTTTTAGGCGTACTAAACTGTTTTTCGGGAGAAGGGTTTATATCGGGCCTAGGGTAAATTATGGACCGATCTTCATGAAATTGCACAGTGTAATTGCTAGTCCCATAAACGTGCCAACTTTTGTTATGATAGCATTAATAATTACGTTTTAGGTGTACTAAACTGTTTTCCGAGAGTTGGGTTTATATGGGGCCTATTGTAAATTATGAACCGATCTTCACGAAATTTCACAGTGTGATTTCCAGTCAAATTTAACGAACTTTTGCAAAATCTCATAGCATTCCGTGCATTGTTCCACTATTTATGTTAGTTTTTGTTACAAAGTTATCAATTTTTTAAAGTGGTGGTTCCACATTTTGATGCATAGCTCTGATCCTACTGAACCGATTTTGCTAGATTTCAATCCCAAAAAATTAAAAAAAAATTTTTTTAAAAAAATTTTAGAAATTATTATTTAAAGTTAATCTTAATAAAATGTTTGTTTAAAAAACAAAGGATTCTCAAATGTTGCAGATATAGACGATTTTCCAAATCCGTCATTGCGGCAGTAACCAAGCAGATATATTAGAAGATTTAAGGTATCTCTAGACTTCTTCTTCTTTAGCTGAACCACAGCGTTGGATTGAGAGAGGATAATCCTTCTCGAAATTTTCTTATAAGACTTTCACAAAGGTAAAATTCATCAATTCATGTAGATCATGTAGACTTAAAAGAACTTTTTCTAGGCGTGGGAGTGACTGTGTCTTCAACACTTTCGGAATGCAGATCAGAAAAATCTTAAAACGTACAAATATATACATGATTTATCAATGAGAGAACATTTTACTACTATGGTGCAAAGCAAAGCATATTGTAAAATTGTATTGACAAGTTACACAGCAAATGCGCAGAATGCCTATACGCATCGAAAGTGAGAAGAAGAATTACTTTCAAAAAATTAACATACACATAAAACGCGTGGTGTGGTCCTCCAGCTTAAGAATTGAAAAAAGCTATTTGTTGTTCTGTTTGATTTTATGCTCTGCTTTTGAATGTGTTATTGCTCTTAGTTGTAATGTAAAAAATAATCATTGAAAATTAAATTGTTAAATATGTCGGCAAACTCGAAGTATCGCCGATATATCGGTATTCGATACATCCCTAGTTTGATCCTTAAAAAAAAAAGTTTTGCATTTCGATGGCTTAATATAAAAAAGGCGTAACTCGATTTTTTGTTTGCTTACAGAGGCAGAAAAAAAACTTAATAAAATCCGTAAAATTTTCGATAAAAATATTAATAATGCAGTTTTTAATAAAAATATCCAACAAATGTTGTACTACAGCCCCTTAAAAATTTTAAATCAAGATACATGTGGCATTAGCTACCAGAATAAACAAAAAAAGCTATTTTTTTAAAAAATCGAGTTACGCCTTTTTTATATTAAGCCATCGATATGCAAAACCGGAAATGACCAATTTAAATAAAATGTTTCAACTTGGAAATCTTTTTTTATTTTTTTAGCAAAACAAGCCGGAGGTGTCCTTATTATCCTGTAAAAGTTTGAGAATTTCTTTACAGGCGCAAAGCCCTTTTAAACCGAAAGTGATAATTTTAAATTCTAATTTTTCTAACTCAAACCATTTTTCTTTTTTTTTTTATTAGAAATTTGCCTTCATCAATAGATAAGCCAGAAAATATAAAATTGGTATCGCCGTCATAGTCTTTAAACCAGGGCTGTGGAGTCGTCAAGAAATAGTTCTTACTTTGACTCCCACTCCATACGCTGAAGTTTTTTTAGTACCGACTCCAACGCCGACTCCTATAACCTTGATGCTAAATTAGAGTTTTTCTTTTCCCAGACTTTTTGATTTCCCGGCAAAGCGGGATTTATTTTTCAATTTCCCGGGATCCCGCGAATTCCCGCTCAATAAAAATCGATTTAAAATACTATTTAATTTAATTTATTTGAACAAATAACATTTCCTGAGATTAATTAAATAAGTATATAAATGCATTCAACTTTTTTATTTCTGTTATTTTGTAGGATTTTTGAGGAAGTTATAGAAAAATGATTTTATTGTTATCTTTTTTCAATGTGCAATAACATTTAAAATTATAAAAACTTTCGATCTGTGACATAGGGAGTTTTTAGAAATAAAAACTTAAAATACTATATATCTATATTTTTGTTGTTTGGCAAATGTAATTGTACATTAAATTAGGTTTTATTTTAGCTAATACGGCATAAAGTTTTATATGTAATTAAAAATGCATTTAAACAATATTTTTCCAACGTTTCGTGAATGTTATGTTCACTTTATTAAGGGATCCGTCTATTTAAATTAAAGAAAATATATTTAACAATATTATTACAACAAACATTTTTCAACAAATAATTATGACTTACAATATAATAACCGCAGAGAACTGATGATTATATTAAATTGTGAGTAAATTTCCAAAAGCCACCTTTAAAGTTTTAAATTGTTCTCCTATAAAACTAAACAAAAATACTTAAGTAATTATTTCCACAGAATTAATTCAAAGTCAACACCGTTAATATAAAACCAAAAAAGTTAGATTATTTAAACAAATTATTACAAAATATTTATTTTAAAATAAGATTTTAGTTTAGAATAGACATTTACAGAATCGTATGAAAGCCTATTTCTAATTTTTATCAAGAAGATTTCAGTGAAAAAACACACTTTCTTTCTACGGATGTTGGCCTTTGTAGTCAAATGAACTTTATTTAATATCAAGACACTTTCAGTTTTCTTGGTGCTTCCTTAAAAACTTGTGATTCCTTTTCCCGGGATTTCTTTCCTGAAAAATGTGAAATCCCGTATGAAAAACACTATGCTAAATGTATATGAGACTGGTCCAAGAAAGAAGAAAATGATTCTGTTTAAATTTCAAATCGATATTTTAATTCTTTAAAATAGTTATTTACATATGAGTAGGTGAGATGTAATACTCGTTTGTTACAATTTATTCGAATTTTGGGAAAATGCAAAAAACATATAGCGCCCGATTAAATGGACTAAATAAGTTGAACTCTTTTGATTCTGAAGTGAAATTCTTGATAAATAACTCAACAGTTGAAAAATTAAAACCAAAATTATGCAAAGAGTAATAAGAAATGTAACAATAGTTTTGTATTGGAAAGATAAACAACGCCACTTCACATCTTTTTCAAAATACGTTTTTTATACGGTTTTTTTCCTCTATCGATGTGGGAACTCCCATAAGTCCTATCGAATGTAGTTTTCGAGATAGAAAAGTTAAAAAAACACCAAGTCCAACTTGCATAGATGTAAAGGGCATCAAGTGTACATAGTGTAGTTTACCACTGAAATTGTACACAACAAGGAGAATGTGCTTAAAAGCAAAGAACATCAAGAGTCCTTTTTGTAAATTGTGTGTGAGGTCTTTTGTTTTTAACAAGGACCCTAAATAACAAATATGCTCATTTTTCAGGTACCAAAAAATGTACCACTTTTAAGAAATATTCTAAAAAAATTGCTCATAATTATTATGTATAATGAAAATAAATATTTGTTAAACATAACTATTATATCCAATTAATATCTTTTTACATTGGCTCATAACTATGATGATCCATAAATATTTATTTCTCTTACAGTAACTATTACTAAAGATTTTAATTGTTTTTATTTCCGATAATAATTATTTTGAATATTTTCTTGATATTAATTGTTTTATTTTTGCAGATTATGCATGTGCTTATACTTTTATTTGATACCCATAATAGTTATAATCAATTTTTAAAAATAAAAATTTAAAATAATAATTATTCTTAATAAATAAAATATAAATTTATTCGCAATTTTTATCGAATAAAAGTTATAACTATTAATTTCTTGGTTTTTAATATAGATAAATTAAAACACTGCCATTTTGGGTTTATTTTATTTAGTTAGTGAATAATTTCGACCAACTTTGTTAATCATTCTCAAAAAAATTAAATACATATATTTTTATTTAAACATGCAGATGCGTCTTCAGTTGTTACTTGTACATATAATTTGTATAACACATTTTGAAGTAATAAGTATGGTAAAAAAATATTGTAAGCCTTGTATTATTTTTGGGAAATAGCACCACTTTAGTGGTTGGACTTGGTGCTGTTTGACCATCATGGGAGGTAAAGAACACCAAGTCCAATTTAAAAAGTAGAGGTATGTTACCTTATATGACGTAATTTTTTTAAGCATATTATCGACATAAAAACACATATTAGAGTTATATAAAATATTCGGACAAAGGAAAATGTTTAATACAGAAATAGAAGCAATTGTGATTTTCAACATCTTTTTTTGCTTTGCTGTAAAGTTTTCAAAATGTTTATCTCCCACCTGCAGAGTTAAAAATATATGAATTTGTAAACATATAAATTAAAATCTTTTTCTTCAGTGTACTCCCCATTGTTTCTTTTCGTTTCATAATCCATATTATCCTTGTCCAAGACCGAAATATAAAATTGCAAGTTTCTATTTTTTTTAAATTTTCTCCAAAGTGTGTCCCTAGATAAAAGTATTCTCAAATCATTTTTCGGGTTAACCCCCAAATTATGGGAATTGTATCTGGAACAATGTCATGTATTTTTCCTAGTTTTTTTCTATTATCATTCACTTTGAAGGTTGGAATTTAAAATATAATTCACTTACTGCTTGCACCATAGGAGCTACAGCAAATTTCCAGTCATTACATTTTATAGGTACTTTACATCGATTGTTTTTAAAACATCGATGTATATGTCACACCTTTTCACAGCGGTGAAAAACAGATAGCTTTTTAAAATGAATTTCGAAAAGGTTTTCCTCTCCATATTTATTTAGAATTTAAATATGCCCGTTTTAGTTAGCAATGAAAAAATCCTTGTAATCAAAATTTTTCAGTGAAGTTAATGAAAAATTATTTTTGATTTTTCCATTATTAAAAAAATATGAATAGTAAAAACCGTTTCAGGAGAAAAATTAAAATAATTACAAATTTTTTTAACTTCAATTTGAAAATGGGATAATTTACTGCTCGGAAGATAATGATATCCAGATTGTCGATTTCCAAAATTTTTATGAAGACATTCTGCAATGTACATTCTGCTTTGTACGGCTATGATTTGAAATACACTTTTTTACATTTAAAAAAAGGGTTTAATTGGAAAATTAAAAAAAATGGTAAAAAGTTATACAAAAAAATTTAAATAAATGAAAATATTAAATGTTTTTTAGATTTGATAACATGGATGTATCGCCCACACCATAATAGTGGAGAGGGTATTATGCATTTGTGCTATTTGTAATAGGGCCTGTTCGGAAATGCATCACTTCGCTGCATCAGTGATTGCAAATGCTTAAATTTATATCAGTGAAGTAGATGTAGACCAAAAAATTGTCAAATACTCTACAAAATATGAAGTCACACAATAAAAAAAAAATTAAATTATTTTTTATCGGCATTAAAAAAAAATGTGCTTTTCTGATGCAGCGCAGTGATGCATTTCCGAACAGGCCCATACCTTAAAATATTGGGGCTAGACCCACCTTTAAGTCTCAGAATCACGATGTCCGTCCGGCTGTCCATGTAAATCTTGTGCGCAAAGTACAGGTCGCAATATTGGAGATAATTTGATAATCCCTCCAAAATATATATATATATGTGTTCCTCTAACTCCCATTGGAGCATAGGGCGCCAAAAGTAAAATAAATTTAAGGCTATGTTACCTACCACATTCTGCGTTAACTTGCTACATTACAAAAAAAGGACCAACAATCATTCTATTTACATTTTTTATTTGCATTTCTTTATTATTTTCAAAGTCAAAAAATGTTTTAATTTATTACATCTAATTCAAAACATGTTAAAGAAACATTATTAAATATAAAAATGAATAAAAAGCATTGAAGAAGAATAAATGAGCAAAAAAACATACATTAGGTATATGAGTGATTTCATACAGTATGTGTTTTTGTGTGCTCAAGTTTGTTAGGGCGAGTCTGTTAAAAAAAACTTAGAAACTGGTTTGTTTTTGTTTGCATTGAGAGAAAACGATTCGAATTCATTTAACCAACAATTTAATCCAATAAACTTATTGTAATTGTAAGTATGTATTCTACCTTAATAAGCAAAATATAATAATTAATTTCATATTGATGTGCATAGATTATTAGCTGCTGTTGGTGAAACTTCTGCTGTTAGTGATTGCGCGGTTGTTATTTCTACTTTATTTGATTTAGGGTAAGTGTTATTTATGTGATCTACATAATGGTTTCTCAAATCCAAATTGTTCTGACAATCGAAGTAATGTAAACTATTGCTGTTTTCATTTGTTTGCAACGTTATTATGTCCATATCTTCTTCAATTTCCTCGTACGGAATTTCTGCAACCCCATCCAACTGTTCAATTATGTCATCCATAGTGTCACCTTCGTTACACGCCTGTTCGCTTAAAGCCATAGAAATTGAATCATTAATGTTATCACCGGAACCACCTGCGCCAATTGTAGAGGAAGTTGTGATGTTTTGTTGTTGAGCAGACTGTTGCACAACTGTACCTTTGGATGACAATGTGATAGTACGTTGTAAGGTATTGCTTGCATTAAATATGTTAACAAAACCCTTTTTGCCAGCCGCTGTTGCAGAATTTGTGGGAACCATAACTAATTTACCTGTTGTGCCGCCACTCGTACCTCCCGACGTGATTATTTGATTTTGTGTTTGTGATTGACCACTGTTGGAAGCGACTATAGTTACGGTTTTCGGTACAGCTGTTATGGTAGCAGGATTGGAGGACATTTGCACTGTGACTGCCTTGCCGCCCAATGTTATAGTTTTCTGGTGTATACCCCCTGTACCGCCACTGACACTTGCAAACTGCTGGGTTTGATGAGTGGTTAATTGTTGTGTTGTTACATTGTTGTTCCCCGCTGTGGAGGTAATGGTTATGGGTCTTACGGCACTTGTGGGAACGTTACGCAGCATTTTCATGCCTGATTGAGTGTTGACCACATTCCGCGTAGAGCTTGATACGGTGGTGGAGGTCGAACCCACAATTGACACAATATTGGAAGAGGAGGCATTTGTCACAACACCGGCTGTAGGCAAGGTACGAATTCCAGCCCCGGTAGTGACTATAATTATCTGTTGATTGGTCAGTTGTTGGCCTTGTTTGTTGGTTATTACAAATGCTGGTTTACCCGATACGTTTGATGTCATTTTGCCAACTTGTAAAATGTTTGAGTTTTTCATAATCACTTTCCCGCCGCTGAGAGTATGAGGCGATACTAGCTTCACCAGATTGCCGGGTACGATCTGTTTCTGTTGACCCGTTGCGTTAGCAACATTTCCACTTACTATAAATTGAGTCTGTTTGCTTTGTACCCCAGTTCCAGCTTGACCTATTGCTTGCGTGCCGGCTGCTCCTACTGTTGCGCCTTTAGCCATGTTTATGTTAATTTTAGGAAAAGTTTGTACAGCCACCCCACCGCTGCTAGTTTTGACCAATTGAAATTGTACATTGGAACCGAGTGTTAAGGGTTTCTGTATGATGTATTGTTTACCTCCAATGGTTGTCGATGTTGTTCCACCACTAGTTGAAGACGTTTGTTGTATGGTTTGATTTCCGGTTATTTGATTTACCGTTGTTAGTTGTCCTGTTGTACCAGATGTAGTTTTCAATACCGCAGTAGTGCCTCCGGGCGAAGAAGCTGTACTTAGACGTAAAGCCGGTGATCCTGTAGCCGAAACCAAGCGAACGGTACTATTTGCCGAACTTGTGGCCACCATTGTGGGTTGTGAAACAGTGTTGACAACACGCAAACTTCCAGCGCCGGATGTGGATGATGTTCCTGAAGTTATAACCATCTGTTGAGAAGTTATGGGTGAGACCATGGAACTGATAGAGCTGGTAACGGTGGTGACCGGCCTGGAAACTACCGATGTTGGTCGGAATTTTTGCAGTATTGTGGTAATATTTGAACCACTACTGACTACTGTTGGCTGTTGGGCTGGTGTTTGATTTAAGTTACCCCCGGAAACAGAAGTAATTGCATGGCTGGTCGTTGCAGCTCCTGCTGAAGCAGTGACGACTGCTTGTTGTTGGGGTTGTGCTATATAAATTCCGGAACTTACAGGTTGTACCGCCGTATTTACCGGTGACTGTTGTGTCAATACAGGCGACTGCAGCTTATTTACAACTACTGCTTGATTATTGACAATGTTATTACTAGCTCTTACTTGGCCTGTTGCTACAGGAGTTTGTTCAATTGGAGTTGTGGAGGCTATGGGCGTAGCTCCAGCCGATGCAGCTGCAGCCGGCACAATTGTTGACGTAGTAGGAGTTTGTATGCGATGGAATTTTGTAGCTGGTCCAGAACTGCCAGAAGCATTTATAGCACCTCCTGTTTGATTGCCATTGGCCATTTGCCCAATAGCACTGAGAGGAGCTGCAGAACCTGGAGAAGGATTAACCTTTACTATACCCGAAGGAGGTTCAATTTTCTGTATCTGCAGTTCATAGGCTGAGGCAAAAGTTGTGGCAGGCCAGCAAATTTCTAAGGCATGTGTTGAAGCCCTTACTAAAGCCACTTTAACAGCATATAACGGACGATCTACTTCCAAATACCATAAATCTTTGCAACAAACTTGATTATTCCAGGCTTTACGATATCCATCGCGTCCGGACCACACATATAAACGACTATGTATACCAATGGCACAGTGACCAGCCCTGGAGCGTGGTACATTCTCTTCTACTGTATCCATGGTAACATTTTCCCACGTCATAGTATCCAAATTTAAAACGGCCAAAGTATTGGTACATTTCCACTCCCTCTCCGTGGTGGCCTTTGAATCGTTGACCACTAAGGGCACCCAGCCACCAAAGACATACATTTTATTATTCACCATAGTTGCGCTGTGTAAAGAACGAGGCAGAGGAGCTCTTCCCCTAGTGCAAGGTTTCGACCAAGTCATTGTGTCTATGTCTAGCAACCACAAATCGCCCAGACGACAACCACTCATGCCACCATAAATTAAAAGATACAATTTTCCCGTCGTTTTACAAGTAAAACTAACTCCCGTATGGGACTCACGAGGCGGTGGACTTTCTCCATAGGTTTTAGGTACTATCCACTTGCCATTGTGGCTATGTGCTCCACGAGTTTCCAAAATATACAAATCATTAAGATATTTCGGGATATTATTCTTGGGATCATCAGACTCATTCGCCAAGCCGCCAAATAACAATATACGTTCTCCCACCAGGGTAAAGCTATGACCCAAGCGAGGACATGGCGCAGCTTCATTATCAGGTGCTTCTGGTTGCATTTTGCGCCATTCCCATTTTGTAGCTTGCAATTCATATAATTCATTGGAATACTTTCCATATTCAATCATACCACCAAATATAAACATGCGAGTACCTTCACAAACAAACCCATACGCTGCGCAACCGGGTGGCACATCTCCCTTCATGGCAGGCACAAACCATTGATTAGTTATGGTATTATAAACATGCAATTCGTCAACGATACCTTCATTGCCGCCACCAAAGACAACCATTAACTCCTTTATATTTATTGCTCTATGACCATGGCGTGGCCTTGGCTGAGGACCTGTGGTATTAAAAACTCTTCTCCAGCGAAATTTCTGCTGCCATTTATCAGAGTTAACAGTATCCGCATCAAGCGTATCCTCTGTATTGGCGCTTAATTGCATTTCGCTTAGCTCACCTTGTAGATTTGTTGTATTTGGAAATGGATCTGAGCTTGGAGTGTGTTTATTTTGTCCAAGTAAAGTATTTGTTGTAGTTATTTCATTATCTTTTACCGCGTTGCCATCAGTGTTATTAGAACTTTCCGTGTTTATACCCATGTTACCGTAATTGTTGTTGATGCAGTTGTCTTTTTGTAATTTTCTCGTTTTTAAATTTTATTTTAAAGCAGAAAAATTCTTTGGTTTTGCTACGCAAAATTATTAACGCGGAATGGCAGCATTTGTATTAAACTTTTATTATTTATTAATTAATTACTTTATTCTTATGGGTTGGACAAGTATAAGTTAATTTCAATGTAGAAAACTCGAATTTTATAGTTTTACTCAAATTGTTTGATTTTTGTTTCTCTATATGTACATTTTTTCATAAGTTAACTGACTTCGATTTACACAAATTATAAAAAAATAAAAAGCCCAATAAACGCTAACGGCGTTATCAAATTTTGCAAGCCGCTGCTTAATTTAAACAAGTTTCACGTCCTTAATTTTTTGTATTTTATCGTGTTTGCAATTTTCTTAGAAACTGCTTCTTAAAAATTTTAAGTAATAATTTTAATTTCAAGGAGTTCTATGTAAAAACACATGCACATCTTCTTTATTTAGAATAATAATGGTTCTAGTGAATTTGATTTAAAAGTTTATATATCAATATATAACAAAACACATCAATTTAGTTTAAATTCACTTCATTTTAAAAGAAAATTTATTAAATTTTGTTTTATTTTCTTTAGTAGTTTATTTAATAAATACGATTATTACTTTATTTTACAATCTGCCGGTTATGTACACTGTCAACAAGACAAATATTTTTGACGCCGATAGATTTTATTGACTTTGACATTTACTGATTCTTCCTTTTCTACTTCTTGCTTTTATAATTTATTTCGCGTCGGTCTTTCGTTTTTATTGATGCTACCATCCGTAAACTTTTCTTATAGGCAATACTATATACTTATGAGTGGCAAGGCCACTAATGACACAGCATGTATCACACAGTTAGGCGTCTCCATCGCCCATACGTAAATATAATTGTTGGGTATTAATAGTTTAACAAGGTATGTATGTACACTACGTTAACAGGGTGGTTCAATACTCTTAATATAAGCATAGGGTGGTAAGTATAGAAGAGGAAACTGTATGAATTGGGTTTAGTGTACTAAGGTGATATATCGACTAAATTTTTTTTTCAATAATAATATTTAAAAATATAAAAATTATATTGCCGCTTAAGTGTAAAATGATGTACAATTCAAAAAAAAAAAAACAAAAACTTACACTAAGGTTAATCTTCGTTGCGACGAGTACACACCTCTGAATTACAACTTAAAAAAAAAATGAGGATCCAGCGTACGTCCACTCACTACAAGATTTCGGCATCAGCTAACGTTGTTGACAAAAAGGGCGTTATTTGAACACTCATAAAGAAGTTATATGATAAAAAAATTAAAGAGCTTCGTCGGTTCGACGAACAGTAACCCCTAGGGTTGCAAACAAGGCGAATTGACTAGAAGGTGAGGTCAACTCTACAACAACACTGCTTCTGTGGTCGGGTTGTCAAAAAAATTGCTAGTAAAAAAAATTGGTTTGTTTACATAAAATTAGTTTGAATACAAACTTTGACAAGTCGGCCACCGAAAAAAAACACCATATGTTAACTTGACCCCACCTTCTAGTCAATTCGCCTTGGTTGCAAAGAAGGAACATTAATTATACAGAATTGATTTATCAGGGATGTGCTGGAAATCGAAAACGTAAAACGCAAGAACTTGGAAGTTGTTTTTAATACACTTTTAATCTAATTTTTTACTTTTTGTTATAAAATTCTGTTTAATAGAGAAATATTTGTGTAATATTTGACATAAAATTATATTATTACAAAAATCGAATTAGAAAACGACTTTTAAAATTTTTGCGTTTTACGTTTTCGATTACCAGCACACCCCTGTATTTCTAATTTTTTGTCATATATGGCATGCGGCATACTTTGAAACAGAGATGATAACGTCAGTATCATGTCAGGGGTGTTTTGAAATCAAAAACGCATGACGCACGAATTTTAAAGTTGTTTTTAATACACTTTCAATCTAATTTTTATAATTTTTGTTAATTAGAGAAATATTTGTGTAGTATTTTTCAATAAAATTCTTTTACTATAGAAATCTTATTCTTGCGTTTTGCGTTTTCGATTTCCAGAACACCCCTGTGAGCTGCAATGACATGTTTAGTTCAATTTACCAATTTCAAACGATTTAACATTGCAACCTATTTGATCATACCAAAACATGATAAAAAAAAAACAGAGCAAAGAAATAGCCTTTATAAAAGTTCTGTATCGAATTCATACAAATTATTAATACAGTCTAATAGATCTTGTTGGCTTAGTTTTAAATTGACAAAAACCTTACATAGAAATTGTCACAAAACGAATTTCCTACATAAGTTGAACTTTTATCTCCTTTTAAAATAATAATTTTATGTTTCTTACTATACCTGAATTATGTAAATTTTAAGTTAAATGTTTCTATACACTGGCGACACTTGATATATTAAAATTCAAGGGATCAAATAAAAAGTTCAAATAATCAAGAGCTCGTATTAAAAAAAGTTTTTGGTTTTAAAACTCAAACACACTTACATTTCCAGTTCAAATTGTAAAAAACCCAACCTTCAAATTATGAATTGTTGTTGACCGAAATGACCTTCCTATATATAAAGCAATGCAAAAAAACTAAAACAAATAAGTATTTCGTTTTTATTAAATTTTTTCATTTGCTGTGTTACACCAAGATAATTCAAAGTTTGTCAAAAAATTTCCAATTATGAAGGCGCCCAATTTATTTGATTTTTTTACGATTTGTTAAATGTTTTTCAAAGGACCTGGAGAACTAAAGGGTGGTTAAATTGTAAGGGCCGATGTTGAATGTGAACCACACCTAAACGCCAAGTTTTTTTCCGAATTTTATTTGACATTTCTCTATTTCAGACTTACTCAATTTGAACCATGGAGAGATACACAATCCAACAACGTGTTTAAGTTATCCAGACTTATTATGAAAATGGATGATAAATTTCGAAGAAAATCATCTTCAGCGATGAGGCACATTTTCACCTCAGTGGATTTGTCGATAAGCAGAATTTCTGCATTTGGGCGAATAATAATTCAAGAGTGATTGTCGAAAAACTAATGCACCCACAAAGAGTGACTGTTTGGTGCGGTTTATGGGCTGGCGGCATCATCGGGCCGTATTTTTTCCAAAATGAGGCCGGTCAGGCAGTTACTGTGAATGGTGTTCGCTATCGTGAGATGATAACGAACTTTTTATGGCCCGAATTGGAAGATATGGATGTGGACGATATGTGGTTTCAGCAGGACGGTGCCACTTGCCACACAGCTAACGAAACAATGGCTCTTTTGCGCAACAAATTCAATGGCCGTGTTATCTCACGTAATGGCGATGTTAATTGGCCGCCAAGATCATGTGATTTGACACCGTTGGACTTTTTTCTTTGGGGTTATTTGAAAGAAAAGGTGTACGTCGATAAGCCAGCAACAATTCAAGAGCTAAAGGATGAGATAATTCGGCACATTAACGGCATAGAACCTCCATTATGCCTCAGGGTCATCGAAAATTTGGACCATCGGATGGAGGTGTGCCGCCGTGGTCGCGGCGCCCATTTGGCCGATATTTTGTTCCATACATAATTGAGTAATACCAATATATCATAATAAAATAAAATTACAATAATTTCCTAAATAGTTTGTGTTTTATTCAAAATCAACATCGGCCCTTGAAATTTAACCACCCTTTATTTAAATTCGGGATATTGAAAATATGGAGTTTCATATAATCGAGAGTCGACTGTTTATAATTACAAGCTATATTAATAGATATAGCTGTAAGATAGGAATTAAATACAAAATTAAAATATTTTTTTTTTCCAATATAATTTCTACTTTATAAAAGAACATTAAAACAATTTGAATTTTAGATTTTTTGTTAAAATGTTTGTGGTATTAAGTTTTATAAAATCGAATAAAATTCTGATATACAGTAAAAATTCGATAGTCCGGATAATTAATTGCAGACCCCAATCCGGAGTAGCGAAATATCTGGATTACCGCATGTATGTATTTATTAAAAATTAAAATAATTCATAGCAAAAAAACGCATGTGCAAACCTACTCATATCACACTAATCTAACTGCATTTTACAAAGCATGCTGTGATTTGAATAAAAAAATAAATAAAAACGGGTGTTATTCAATCCGGATTATAGAGTTGCAATCAATCCGGATTATAGAATACGCAATGACTGTATTTTTCAAAGCATGCTTTGATTTGAATAAATAAAAATAAATTAAAACGGGTGTTATTCAATCCGGACTATATAGTTGCAATCAATCCGGATTATAGAATACGCAATGAGCTGCAAAATTCTGTCCGGATTACCGAATATTCCGGATTAGTGGAGTCCGGATTATCGAATTTACACTGTATTTAGATATTTTTAAATAAAATTTACAAAAAAAAAAATTTTTTGATATTTTTATTATTAAATAAGAACGTGCTAGAAATCGATTCGACTAAAATTTAAATGGCATAGCTGAATATACCACTCTTACTTATTATATAAAAGTTAACAACGTTTATAAACTATTTTTCAATGAACAGCTATGTTAATAGACAAGAATTGTATAAGTTATTTTAAAACGATTTCTAATATCAAAGCTTTCATTTTTTAAATTAAAATTGATTACGTTAGAAATTTGGGAAATTTTAAACAATTTAAATATTCTTTTATAAAGGTACCCATCGCTTACAAAATTTAGTTGAGTACTTTATTGCTATTATTTTCGTCGTACATAGTGCAATTTTTGATTCTACATGTAATATTTACATATTATGTAGATGTAAATTCAAGCAAAGGCAACGCACACATGTTGTCAATACATTACAAAATATTTAATTTTGCGCAAAATAAATTAAAAGATTTTTTATTATCAAAGTTATTTATGGGAATACAAAATTTATTATTATTAAGATTTTTGTATGACGTGCTAAATTCCCAATTTTTCATATTTGATAAATACACTGAAATTTATTGTTGAGGGAAAGCTAGCTTCTATGCTCATTTCATTGGTTGCTTAGGCCAGATCGTCAGGAAACCTTTTCCAAAGATTTTAGATATGCTAAAAATATTAAACAAATAAAACCTTAAAGCGAATAAGAATTATAAACACTTAAAGTCATACTTGTAACAATATCAAAGCTTAAACAAAACACCAACAATAAACAGTGAGCTTATCTTTTCTTACAATCTCCTACAATTGGTTGGCTTTTTTCCCACTCGAATTGTAGTTGTAAGTGGGAAAAAAGAAAAAACAAAATAAAAAAACAAATTGATTCATAATATTGTTTTCGTAAAAAAAAACAAAAAAAAAACAAATTTGTCAGTTCAGTTTTTTGCACGGGCACATGTAAGTATATTATCAAAGTTATTTTTGGGAATATAAAATTTATTATTATTAAGATTTTTGTATGACGTGCTAAATTCCTAAATTAAATTTTTATTGTATCCAATATAATATGCCACTTACTAATATTATATTCACACAGGCAATTTTTTTGTACACTATCAATAATGTTAAATTATATATTGCTTCAATAAAAAAAACAACAAATATTGAAAAAAATTTCGGCTTCTAAAATCATATATATTAATTATAAAATTATGTTTGGAAGTTGGACCTTAAAACATTTTTAATATTATAAGACAAAAAAAATCATATATTAAAGAGTTCTAACTTCACACTTGAAAAATTTTCGAATAAAATAAAAAAAGAAATAAATTCCATCTAGGATGTTTAATAAAATACATATTTTTTAGTAAGGTTAAGAATCAACTCTGTTAAAATTTTACAAACAATATCTTTTGAATTACCCAGTGTACTGATTACGTGTTTTCTCATCAGCAATAGAATAATGGCAGATACTTAAAAAGCTGTTATTACGTGTTTGCCTTTTGTATACTGATATTTCCACTTCGTAAGCAAAATTGATTTTATGTATGGCGCATGTCGAAAATTGACTGAAAGATATGTATAACACATATCATCTGACAGCGGCAGCAACAACAAATAATTGTTGACGTAAACACATGAAATTGTGATAATTCACAATAAAGTGTTACACAATATATGTACAAATGTGTGCGGTTTTTGCTTAATTATTTATTTTTGACAAAAACGGGCATTGTGTATAGACATAATTTAAATTACTTCTAATAAGACAAATATTTACATATGCATGTATGTATAAAAAAAATATTAAAAACTTCCTTTTTTTATTTAATTCATATTGTATGTACATAGTCATTAACACTAGACGGCGTTAGTAAGGAAAATAAAATTTTGAATGTTTTACTTTTGTTTCGATTTTAAAAATAAATTTGAGCGAAAAAAATAGTTCTTGGCATTTCTTTTTCATATGTATGTATGTTTGTATGTAAAAATAAAATTCCATATGCCCGTTAGAGCTGCAAAACAATCGATAGTTTTATTTTTGGCGGACTATCGATAGTTTTTATCACTATCGATACTATCGGAAAATTTTAAAAGTAACAACAAAGTTGATGAGTTGCATGGTCCAATTAGTAGGTCTGCTTGAAACGCCTGCTGATTTTATGCAAAGTTTTGCTTTTTACGTGCAATTTTTTTTGACCTTTCCACCATTTTTTAAACAAACAACTGCTTTTGTTCTTGACATCTTTATCATTTTTAACACAAACAAAATGCGTGTTGTTTTTGCTATTGTTGGATTTTTGTAGTTGCGCGCAAACCTACTAATTGGGCCATGATTAGATGTAGTCAACGAATCATTTTTAACAACTCATTCGACGCAAATTTCTAGCAGTGCACAAACTTTTTGAATTCTGGGGCAAAAAGGAAAAAGTACTTAAGTTGACATAACCTAAATTTAAGTTTATGGCATCTTTGATATATTTATATTCAAAAGTGCACATGCAACAACAACAAGAAACAATAGCACCTTTGAGATCTTCAAGTTCAAAAGTACACACGGGCAAGGTTTCAGTTATTTTGTACGACTTTTTAGGAAGTTACTGCAAAAATTACTCATTGCTCATCTTTTTTCAATGAGCAATAATATTTGGAATTAAAAACTTTAGTTGAGTTCCGATAACATTAGACATGCTTAGAAACAAAAACTTTAAAAAATATATAACCGCAGATATTAGAGTCTTAACACTGATCAACATCTAACATCTACCACCAAAGATGTAGAAAATGTAAAACACTCGTTCACATTTTCCACATCTAACATCTAGCATCAAACAAAAATGTCACCATTTTGAAAAATAAAAATAAAAAAAACTGTTTTTCTGCAAAAGTGCCAAAGTTTTTAAGGAAAACAAAAAAATGTAAATAAAACTGAACTTGTTTAAAAATATAAAAAATATTAAACATTTAAAAAAGGGAAAACTTGACAAATGATAATAACGCTGCTTTCAAAATAAACGTCTTTTTGTCAGTGACGCCACAATAAAAATAGAACTTATTCCCACTTTTCTAGTGATGACACTAAACTAGTTGAAAGATGTAGAATGAAATACAATAATGCTATGTTCATACGACCAAGGTATACTTACACAAGGTAAACTCGTTGGCCCATATGTTTGTCAGCTGTTTACCCCTAGTTGGAACCCAAACGTCAAATTTCGTGTATATGAGCCAAAATTTGTACATGTGTGCGTTAAATTGTTTTTGTTTTATATGAAGACAATTTTGACAACTCGGTTCCTTTTATAGAGCAGCATGTCTACACTCCCAAATGAGTCTAACTTGTGTAAATATACCTTGCATACGACGATATAAACCACTCGTTTCGCTCTCTGAAACTAGTTTGCCAAACATGCTGTTCATGAGATTCATTCTTGTTTAATTTTGACATTTTTATTTTGTGTTGTTGGTGTGGTTTTTTTTTAAATAGATAAAAAAGTAAATAAAACTTAAAAGTATATTATTTAATACTTTTATTATTATGTTATTAGTATTATTATTTAATTAAGCTTCAGGTCTCTTTTTTCATAAAAATATTAATTTTACTATTTTTAATCAGGCTTAAGTTTATTAAATTTAATTTTTCATTAAATTATTTCTATGAAGACCATAAATAGTTCGACAAAATAACCACAATACTAATTATTGTTAAAGCTGAGGCACGAGCTCTATGTGTACATTTGTCCTTCAAGTTGTGCTGAAAAAGGTCAACAAGAAAAAGAAAGACAAACATGGAAAAACAAAAATGTACTTTGGACTTCAAGAAGAATTCTTGACAAAAAGTACGAAAAAACAGAAGTAAGGAAAAACATGTAAAATCAATTTAAAATGGATAATCTTTCGAAAAAAGCAAATTTTGATCTACCAAAGGTTAAAATACAATTTGGTTTAAGGATTGATGTTTGACTATTGACGTCAGCAGTCATCGATGGCTGCGAGTGTAAGACGGCAAATCGCTCTGGGGAGATCAAGTGGTTGTGATCGAAACATGTCAGGGTAACCAGCCGCTTGGGTTCGAATCTCAGGTCAGTCAAGAGGGGAAAATTATCAATAACAATTTTAATTAATTTTCATGTTGTAAAAAAAAAAAAAAAACCTTTCTTCATAGAAATAATTTAATGAAAAATTAAATTTGATGAACTTAAGCCTTATTAAAAATATTAATATTTAGATTGAAACCATAAATAGTTCGACAAAATAACCACAATACTAATTATTAATATTAATTTTATTTAATCAAATATTTCGGCACTCCGTTGTGTGCCTTCTTCAGAGTTTTTTTTTCTTGAATTTTTTAACAATTTTGAACAAATTTATTATGTTATAATTATCACTTTATTTTATTAAACATCAATTTTTATTTTGTTTTTTTCTTTGCTTTGATTTTTTTGAGAGCTAGTTCAGATAAACTAATACCATGTTCACACGGACAGCAATATTCGTGTTTCGCTCTCTTATTCCTGTTTCGCGCACCAAACATGACTGAAACGACTTGTTTCCCCATACAAAATTTTGAGAGCGAAACCGGTCGTTTCATTTTGAAACAGGCTGCGAAACAGGAAAAATGTACTATCATCTCCAATTTTGATAACATTTATCGTTAGTTTATCTGAACTAGCTCTCAAAAAAAATCAAAACAAAGAAAAAAACAAAATAAAAATTAATGTTTAATAAAATAAAGTGATAATTATACAATAATAATATTAATAAAAGTATTAAATTATATATTTTTAACTTTTAATTACTTTTTTATCTATTTTAAATAAAATCACACTAACAACACACAAAAAAATGTCAAAATGAAACAAGAATCATTCGTATGAACAGCATGTTTGGCAAACTAGTTTCAGAGAGCGAAACGAGTGGTTTATATCGTCGTATGAACATAGCATAATGATAAATGTTATCAAAATTGGAGATGATAGTACATTTTCCTGTTTCGCAGCCTGTTACAAAATGAAACGACATGTTTCGCGCTCAAAATTTTGTGTGGGGAAACAAGTCGTTTCAATCATGTTTGGGGCGCGAAACAGGAATAAGAGAGCGAAACACGAATATTGCTGTCCGTTAGAACATGGTATAAGATAGAAACATCTTGTAAAGATGTTGATTTTTAGCCGTATGTATTTCTTATGGGAAGATGTTAACATTTTCGCAAATCGATGGTAGATGTTAAATGTTGATCAGTGTAAAAAGCCTTTAATTGATGATTATAATGGAATAGGAGTAAATTTTCAAAAATCACATTTAAAACTTAAAAAACAGACTTAAGCACTTTTTCCTTATTGCTACAGAATTGTGTACTCACTTACTTATTAAAATAATGTTAATCGTACCTACCTTATATAAACTAAATTAATTCAAAGAATGTTACCTTGTTTATTCAGTTAAAAAAAATTTAAGTTAAACAAATAATAGCAGGCAGGATTTTAAGATGTGGTGTTTTCTCTCAAAATGTGTTCTTTTTTTACCATGTCATTTTTTTTTCTTTACAAAAAATAAAAAAAAAAAAAAATAATGGTGTTATTTTGTAAAAGACTTCATTCAGCTCCCTTAAAAAAGTTTTATAAAAGTTTTTGAAACTATAAAAATTTTATATGATTATATTTATATTATAGATTTAAAATGCATATTTTGACGTCGAAGGTAAAAAAACTGACAACCCTGCTGCCAATTAGCCGTCTTTATATCTATTTAAGTTTATATTGATTATAAACTATAGTTGACACTGGAATTTAAAATGAAAATGCTGGTCTTCTATACCTGAAAAATGTTTTCTGTAAATGAAGTATTAAAACTACCGTGTCCACAGAAGTGGCACATAAGAACTTTTCGATACTATCGAAAGTTTTTAAGCTAGCTATCGAAACTATCGATTGGGCCAACTATCGATAGTTTTGCAGCTCTAATGTCAGTACCATTGTTAGCAGTGTTAAAAAATTCAGTACTTTAATACTTTTTCATATTGAAAATACCGCAGCACCCATGGGAAATAATAAAGGTGGCAGCACTACGCCAGATGACGATTTTTTGCTCTTGCTTTGCTCGTCTCAATTCATTCTTAAATTCGCCTTGGTTTGTCTAGTCTTACTGCCCGTCTATACCAGAGATAATTATTGCGACATATATTGCAGTATATGTCAACATTATGTTATCTTTATGATGAAACAGAACTGGGGCTGAACGATGTTTTTATACAGTTTGACATAAAATTATGCCAGAGAATGCGGTCGAGAAATAAAATCAATATTATTTTGACCAAGGTATATTTATTTATTTCATTCATTTATGCAATATCAAGCCTTAGAGGCCAAAATAACAATATTACATGTTCATATATCCTGAGAACTTTTACAACATATTATATATATGTGCACTAATAATCTAATAATAATAATAATAATAATAAAAAAAAAAAAAAAAAAATAATTAAGCTATAATCAAAAAACAACATATCATAGTTAATGGTTAATGGCTCCCCAGCCGCAAAAAAAATAACAAAGAGAAAAAAAGAAAAGAAAAATATCCTAAAAAGGCCCAGACAGTAACAAACTAAGAGGGAAATAGCACAACCAAATAAGCTAAAATGGAAATACAATTTACAATGTGTTTAAATGTATTTAGTTGAGATATACAAAATCATTAAAAAGTAGAATCAGCGAAGAATTCCAGTAGTTTTAAACGAAATACATTATTTGAATGCGAAAATATCCGTAATGAATGTGGTAAAAAATTCCAAACCCTAGCAATCCTAACTATAAAAGACCTACTTAAAAAAGATGAGTAAATTCTAGGAATCATAATCTGGGGGTTTCTAACAGATCTTGTAAATACAAACGAACTATACAGGTCAATGGGTCTGCCATGTCGAATTACTCCATAGAACAAAATACCCAATCGATATTTCACATAATTTTCAAACGTACACCCAAGAAAACGTCGGACCGAAATAGATATATGCTCACGACGCTTAATGTTGTAGACAAATCTTACAATACTATTAACTATACGCCTAACTCTGCTTAAGCGAGTGGAACATGTACCGGAATAAACTTCGAGACCATATAATACGGATGACATCAACATTGCATGAGCCATATTATACCTAACACGTAATGGGAAATACAAATTAGATGAATACATTTTGCGAAGAATACCAAAGATTTTACCATTAAGGAGATTAATATGGGGGTCAAAGGAAAGTTGATTATCTAAAAGCACACCAAGACATTTAATATGATCAACTAACTGTATCCGTACATTGTCCAGAACAATATCCAAGCTAGGAAAAAAATGATTTCTATGCCCAAACATGATGCCCTTGGACTTATAAGGGTTAAGAGCCAAGGAGTTAAGTGAAGTCCAATCATTAATTTGATTCAGGCAATAGTTAATATTGTATTGCAAAACATCATGTGCATTCAAATTACTATTAAAGAGAAGAAAAATGTCATCCGCATAGATAAATAGCTCACATAATGATAAATTAATGTATGAAGAAAGGTCATTTATATATAATATAAACAATAGCGGACCCATAACAGAGCCCTGAGGAATACCGGAAAATAACGGACTAACGGACGAAACAAAGCTATTATATTCAACAAATTGCGACCTCCCAACAAGATATGAGAATATAAGTTTACAGGCGGATTTTGAAAAATTAAATTCATTTCTAAGTTTTATTATTAAAGTATGATAAGAAACTGAACCAAACGCATTAGAAAGATCAAGCGAAATTAGGGTGGAAAGTTTATACTCATTTAAGTGTTTACGAATTCTATCAGTAAGAGATAGAAGCATCGAAGTAGAATTATTGTGCCATGCCATGGCATTGTCAAGGCACATTACTTATGTCAGGACATGAGTTAAGTCAAATCGAATTCGCCGTATTACATAGGATTACAACCTTGCCACCAAGGTTGCATTTTCGTGGCACCTACCTGTGAAGTAGTGGCAACTCCAGCCAACTTCACGTAATGTCCTGTTTCCGGCATTTTGGTCCCTTTCTTTTTGTGCTCGTTGATCGGTGAAGGTAATTAGTGTGTGAAATTATCAATAACTTCTTGGGCATCCGCCATCGGAAAATTAATAGTGGCAGATACTGGCTTGTGTGTGGACTGGGATAAGCTGTACTTCGCTTGCGGTGGGAAAAGAAAAGGAAAAGTAAGTATTGAAAGCACTTTATTTCTGAATGGTGACAGTCAATAAACCTTATTACGAAACCCAGAAAACTAGGGCACCTTGGTTGGCATTAGTGATCAGACGGCAATTCCGAGTCGCCGACAACAGTGAAGGGAAACCACAAAACGCCGTACAGCCATAAAAAGTGGCCAAAGTCGGCCATAGATAGCCACATCAAGAGGCGTCGGACAACCAGATTTGACTCAACTTTAATTTTCGGCACATGTGGACATCGGAGCGCCATAAGTAGCCAACATATACTGGCAACATCTTTAGCCAACATATACTGGCAACATCTTTAGCCAACATATACCGGCAACATCTTGAGCCAACGTACACGAGCAACATCTTTAGCCAACGACAGCAAAGATAAACATCGTCAGAATAGCAGCATCCAGGGACAACGATACATACAGCAACACCGAGGAAGAAAAAAAAGATAAGTAATCTTATTTGTGAACCATTTAGTAGAGAGAGTAGAACCTTCCCTTGGGTCAGTTTTTAATGGTTGGTTGGGTGAAACCCAGAACAACCACCGTAATAAAATCCGTTCGTTTGCATAGTCGTTAGTAAGCCAAACAAACAGGACTCTGGCAATCAGGTATCGAAATTCCCCGTTTCAGTCCGGCTAAATCTAAAACAACCTCTAAGCCATCTCGAGCTTACGTTGAATCGCTAAAAATCTCGCGTAAATTGGGTCATGCCATACCCAGATAGATCGTAAACCAACAGCGGCAGATTTTATGAGAAGCATAAACCTACGGAGTAAAGCCTACTGGGTTTAAATTTTTTTGTATCAACACAAATGAATATGCTGTCGTTAAGCTGAACCCAAAACACATCTCCCTGTGTAAACTTAAATACTATTTTTTTTATGAACCACAATATTGTTCGGCATTGTTCTTAATAGGCCAAATAAAATGACACTCGGTTATTAAAGTAATTTGTTAAATTTGTAAGTCACACGCGGCTAAGTTTCATGAGGAGTAGATTATGAATCACCATTGGCTAAGGTTTAATGAAAATTGAAATGTAAACGGACCTCATGCCGATTTGAAATTATAGCTACATACTCTGTAAGTCGGGTCCGAATTGAATCAAAACCAACCACCTATAAGTGGCGGAGTTGGTTAAATTTTTGAAACTCTTGCGAGAACCCCACTAATACTTTGTCTGTATATATGTATTTTGTTTGTTTAATAATTCCGTTGTGAAGTAAGCATCGTAAAGCCTACCCCGTGTAAAGTTAAAGTTATTTCAATTTTGAATGCGTGTGAGTCGGGACTAGGGGTAACCGCGAAAGCTTTCACGTAATCCATTCGAAAATTCGTAAAGAAATTCCAGTTAAACATCCCTGGTACAAAATTTCAGATTTGTTCAGTTTTGAAGGTAAGGTTAAGAGTAAAGTAGACAACCTCAGTAGTATTTTGAAATGATTAAAAGTAAAAACTTTTATAAAAGAAAAAATTAAGTTATAACCCTACAGCGGATCAAATCTGAAACCATTGTAATTGGGCATTTTAACCAAAACCAAATTGCGATACGAGTAACGTTCGGGTAGATTTCCGTTTGAATTCTTAACCCAAAACAAATTGACACGTCTGGAAAGCTAGACCCAATTTAATGTAAATAAGCCCCAACTAAAATCATACCACGTATAGCATTCAAAATTGTTTTAACATTGGGTTTGCACGAGGGTCACCTTAGTAACACATCGTAACAACAGATAGATTTAACGGTGAACGTGAATGAATCAAACTAGAAAAAAATGTTAAGGTTGATTAACTCTGAGTTTCTGAAAAGTAAAAGTAAAACATACCTCACAACAACGGTAAAATTATTGTAATCTCCAGAATAAGTTTGAAACGGATCAATTGATCAGTGTAAATTTTTAATCTGACTCTATCTTGAAATTGTATTGAAACCTTTTTAAAGCACCGTTTACAGCAACAAAACTAAACAAAAAAAAAAAAAAAAATAAAAAAAAAAAGAAACAAGGAAAATAAACAAAAGAAAAGGGGGGGAAAACCCTACCCAAATAGTTTGCGAGGTTAAAATATAATTGTACTCAAACCAAAACCAAGCAACTCGTAGCTCGTACAAATTTCAACTTGAGTTATTTTTTTTTGTTTAACCTTAATGCCCTAAAACACGGAAACAACCCCCGTGGAAGTCCAAAACTTATAAGTATGTGCGTTCCATTATTGCTGGAAACGAAGTAAATCGTATCTGCTATTAAGGTTACAAGACTTTTAGTTGAACTTTATACGACCTCCCAAATAAATCGAATACGTGTGATGTTGATGTATAGTCGTGATAGATTTTAAGTAAAACCAGTTGGAAAATACCCTGTAAAAACTTTTTTTTTGATTTTGTTTTAGAAAATTTGATTAGAAGTAATGTAATTGGAACTCCCCTTGTGTAACTAGTAGGTATCTTAGAATAGTAGAACCATCAGGGTCACCCTGTTTAATTAATGTTTTTTTTCTTATCATTTTTTTTTGAAAATATTTTTGCCCGGTTCGTTATGAACCTTATTAAACATCGAAAAGAGAGACAGTTTAGGCAGGATGAATTACTAGATTCCATCAGTATTAGCGCTAATGCAGGTGTTTGAGTAGCCTTATGAGCCAAATTTTCCCTCTGACGACGTAAATATCCCCCGTAGCCACTACATTAGTGTGTTAAGTTACTTTAAGCACAACTGTTATATATTGAACTCTACTTTACCTATTTTAAGATTTTTATAATAAATTTTGATTTGAGAATTAATATTGAATTTTGAAATGCAAACCGGTTTTATTTTGAAAATGGAAGTGTGAAAGGGTTAAGGTAGGTATTTGGTGGTGAAAATTCGTTTTAGGGGTAGCTATAATTTGCGGCTATTACGCTACCATGGTCGAGCATCAGGATGGATGCTGAGGGAGGGCCAGCCAGGGATTTAATTACATCTAAATCCCCGAAACAAAAAGGTATTGTATCCCGTGTTTGCGCCCCGTTTTTCTTTTTTTTTATTTAGGCAATACACTGGTACATAAAATAATGTTTTATGCACGTTCATTTGCAACGAACACCCGCCCATGCCCGACGAGTCATAGCCCGGCTGAAAATTGGTTAGTTACCAGTGTGACAAATGGACAGTGCACGCGAACCGTGCGTGTGGCAACGGTCACGAACGCATTGAATCGTGACAGTTATATTATTTTTGGCGCCCAACGTGGGGCCCGAATGGAATTGAATCGTTTTACCTTTTTACATATCGTGCGTTTGTAAAGTTTGAAATTTTTAGTAAAAACAATTTTGATCGTTTGGCGGTACTTAATCGACTTTTCGTAAGTTCAGGACTGATGGTACATCGGTTTATTCGCGACGACGAGTGCGGTTAGGGAAGTTTGGCGATGACTATAAGTCGTAGTAATTGGGATTTGACCGGGATTACTAAACGCGATAGGATTCGGGAACTTTTTGCCAGAGCGGAAAGTGGCGTATGCTCCGTGGGTTTTTACTTCAAGGCCGCGACGCGACGTTAACTTGTATCCATGACAACGGTCATGCAGAACCAACATTCGCAAACCTAACTATGGGAAACAATACCTTTGTTTTTTTATAAACGTTTAATTTCACCATCCAAATACCAACCCAACACTGAATTTTTTTTAAATTGTTTGTTTTTTTTTTAGCAAATTTTGTGGTTTTTAGATTTGAGAACGATTTCAATTTTATTTGCAGTTGTTCTTGCGAAGATAATCACATAAACTTAAATTTAAAAAAACTTTATTTGAACTTTTATGTTATTGGGCAAAATTCTAAATTACCAATAATCTTATTTTTAATCTTCTTTTTGATTGTAGTTTTTAATTTCCATTTAGTTGGTTAACTATTAGCTTTTCATTTTTACCATTCATTCGTTTTGATTTTTAGGCTATATTTTTTTTCGTTAAAAATTTAATTTTCCGGAATTGACTATTATTTTGGTTGAAATTTTTCTTTGTTTACTTTTTTATTTTGATTTCGATTGTCAAAATTTACAGAGTTACCATCGGGTCAAAATTACTTGTGGCGATTTTTCGATTTTTTTTTGCGACGATTCTAGTGTTATACCAGTTTGGTGTGATTAAAATTGAAATTTAAAGCTGTCAGCATACTTGGCAAATCAGCGAACTTTCATTGTTTTTGCTAAATTCGTATTCTTTTGGGTTTTAACCTTTAAAGTTCACGTTTCAGCGGAATTTTTATAAATTTGGATTGGCCTATCGTTTGTTGAAATTCCGTTTGAGTGTTTTTATTCGAAATTTTGGTGTCAAAATTTTAAGAGTTGCCAGTTGGCTGAAATTGTTTGGCAATTATTCTCCTTTTTTTATGATTTTGTTTGCAAAAATTCTAAATTTATGATAATTAAAAATAATAAGAATAATTTGAAATTTTTTTTTGGATTTCTATTCTTTAATTTCTATTACCTTTTGTTTGATTTCGGGTGTCAAAGTTTTAAGAGTTGCCATCGGGTTACAATTTCTTTTGGCAATTGTTTGATAGTTTGGCTTATGTTCTAGTACGAATTATAAGTTTGGTGCGTTTTCAAGTTTATAGTTGAATTTTTCGGCTAATTCAATTTGTTTGAGTTTGCTATTTAATTTAAAACTTTTGATTTTCAGCTTTTACTAACTTTATAAATTTGAAAGTTTTTTTTGTGCTTGACATTTGGTACAAATAATTTTGTTAGTTGTATACGCACTAGATACATCGGTAGCGCGGCATATATATAGATATTTGTTTCTACGATTTATTGGGAATAATTTTGGGGGACGTTTCGGTCGCGACATTTTATAGAGTTTTTTGGGAACATTTTTTTTTAAGCTTTTGAGAATAAATTTTGTGGGAGTTTGACAAACTCGGGAAGTTTGTTCGGATTTAATGGTAGGGACCCGTAGTGGATTTAATACAACCAACACAATGGGACCAGGCGACACAGCAGCGGGGTTTACAACCACCACTACTTCGTCAGCGATGGCATTGGCAACTTCGATAACCACCTCGGCTATAGTTCATTCACAGCCTTATCAATTATTTACGACGCAAGCTACAGGCATAGCCATGGGAGAAGCTGGCCAACACATTTCTGTTTTACAGGAGGAAACCGAGCAAAACACCTCAACGAATAACGCCTCTCTACACAGTACCATTACCTCTCCGGAGTTTAGCAGCATCACAGCCATCGGAGTTCAAAGGGAATTTAGAGGAGCGAACACTAATCACCTGAGACCAGAAAGGTTGAGAGAGCCACTAAGAGCAGCAGAAGGTTTGAGGCAAGTAGAAATTCGTAGATCTGTGGACGCGAGAATAGAGGAGTTGATACCGGCGATAGTACAGGCGACAGTAAGCGCGATGTCACAGGCAAGTAGAGCGGGAGGAGCCCAAGTAAATCAGAGCTTCGAGGAGCAGAGGTCAGTAAATCTGCGGCCGCCGTGCACGTATCACCAACCACCACCACCGAGAAGAAATTCCGTGAACAATTACCACCCAAGTATGCCCCAACCACAGCGTCATAATTGCCCAGATAACCGATACCAAGTTCCACCACACGTTAACAGGAATAATTTACCAGTTTTTGAGAACCAACTACCACGTTTTAGTGAGCCACCACCACAAATGTATGCACCGCGGAATCAACGTAACAATTATGGAGAGTCATTTAACAGGATCGATAAATGGGGATTGCAATTTGACGGGACGACAAAAACACCGAGCGTCGAGGATTTTGTGTTTAGAGTTGAGACACTTCAGTCGGATCACGGTTGTTCTTGGGCGGAAGTCATTCGCAGTTTTCACCATTTGTTAAGTGGACCAGCATTAGATTGGCTATGGGATTATAGGCGAATGAATACGACGTTAAGTGACTGGCCAACCCTTAAGAACGCCTTAATCAGATATTTCCACCGTTATGAAAGCGATTTCGATATTCAGCGAAAAATTCTTGACAGGAGGCAACAACCACTAGAATCCGTTGATGATTTTTGCAATGCAGTGATTCGTTTAAGAAACCAACAGACCAACCCCATGTTAGAACAGGACTTAGTAGAGATTTTGAAAAATAATTTGAGACCAGCTTTATCACAACTTTTGTTTGCAGTACGACCATTTGGATTGAGTCAATTTAGAACCGAAGGGAGAAGAGCAGAGAGTTTGTTAAACAACCAGCGAGTTAGTAACCCGCGATATCAAGGAAAACATATAAATGAACTAGATATGGAGGGAGAAGTTTTGGAAAGCGAGATGTCTGTCAACGCATTGACAAACCCAGTTCGCAAACTTGTGTGCTGGAATTGTAAGGCCGAGGGTCATATGTTTATGGATTGCCCGTCGGAGCGTAGAAGATTATTTTGTTTCAAGTGTGGTTACGATAACACGGTAACTCCTAAATGTCCAGTCTGCCAGGGAAACAGGGTGTCGAACAATCCTCGTACTGGGATGGAGGGTCGTTCGAGAAATGTAGCAACCCAGGCTCAACAAACAGCGAGTACACCACCGACGAATCAGTCGAACCCCATCTTGTAACAGAAATTTTACCAACAACCGTCGCAGCAGAAACGCAAACCGATCCTATTAGAGTCCCTAGTTCTACAGGAGATTTAACAACCACTAGGCCAATTGATAGTTTGATTAAAGAACAACCAATTTTACTGGACAATACCACCAAAGTCGACATTAACCCTAGAAAGCCCTACCACATACGATTGAAGGAATACGAAGCAGCAAGAGAAAGAATTTTTGGAACACCATCTAGAAGAATCATTAAGACCAGACAGCGTTATAAGGAACGGAAACAGATACGTAAAGAAATAGCTTCAGCTAACTTAATTGAAAACTCGGATAGGAGGATTTATACCACCATATCTATTAATGGCGTTAAAGTACAAGGTCTGCTTGACAGCGGTGCAACAGTTTCTTGCTTAGGTGAAGGATGTCTTGATGTCGTTGAAGAAGCTAAACTTGTGATACATCCTTATATTTCGAAAATTTTCACGGCTGATGGCAGAGCAAACCAGATTATAGGGCGCGTAAGGGCCGTGATAGAATTTAATGGGCGTTCAGAATACGTAAACTTTTACCTTGTTCCTTCCTTAAAACAAAAACTTTTTTTAGGCGTAGATTTTTTGAGATTGTTTAATGTTTTCAGATTTGAGATTAATAGTATAACAACGGATAAAGGCGAATTGCAGGACGATTCTTCAGCCGATTTTCCGAGTAGACATACTCTAACACCTGAACGACAACATATTTTGGATAAAGCCATTCAAGAATTCCCTTCTTTTGCGCAAAAGGGTCTTGGTAAAACATCGTTGGAAACACATAGCATAGACACCGGAGCAGCCATTCCCATCAAAGAAAAATATTATCCGATTTCACCAGCGGTACAACAGCTCATGTATGCTGAACTGGATCGCATGATTTCTCTAGGCGTTATAGAACCAAGTGAAAGTCCTTGGAACAATAGGGTCACGTTCGTTCAAAAAGGGGAAAAGGTACGGATATGTCTGGATGCACGAAGGCTGAATGACGTTACTATAAAGGATGCATATCCTTTACCCAATATTGAAGGTTTATTGAGCAGACTGGGAGATACCCATTTCATTTCTAGTGTTGATTTGAAGGACGCGTTTTGGCAGATACCGCTAGCAGTCTCCAGTAGGGAAAAGACGGCGTTCACGGTACCTGGAAGGCCTTTGTACCATTTTACGGTCATGCCGTTCGGGTTGTGCAATGCAGCTCAGCGGTTATGCCGTTTAATGGACAAAGTCATCCCTGCGCGCCTTCGCGAGCGTGTTTTCGTCTACTTGGATGATCTGTTAGTTGTATCTGCTACCTTCGCGGAACACATCGATCTTTTAAGGGAAGTAGCGTCTTGTTTGTCTAGCGCCGGATTGACTATTAACGTGGAAAAATCCAAATTTTGTTGTAAGGAACTTAAATATTTAGGTTATATCGTGGGGGGAGGAATTCTCAGGCCAGATCCGGACAAGATCTCGGCAATACAAAATTTTAGCTATCCAACTACACCAAAGCAAGTTAGGAGCTTTATGGGAACCACTGGATGGTACCGACGTTTCATAAACGACTACGCGACAATAACAGCTCCAATTTCAGAAACACTTAAGAAAACAAAAAAATTTGAATTTACTGCGGAAGCAAAGCTAGCGTTTGACCAATTAATTCACTGCCTTAGTACAAGTCCCGTTCTAACTCATCCTGACTTTTCGAAAACTTTTTATATACAGTGCGATGCGTCTGACGTTGGGATCGGGGCAGTTATATTTCAAGAAGACCCTGAAGGTGGCGAACATCCAATTGCTTATTATTCGAGAAAATTAACTTCAGCTCAGAAAAATTATTCAGTAACTGAGCGTGAATGCTTAGCGGTAGTCTCGGCCATTCAGAGATTTCGTCCATACATCGAGTTGATGCAGTTTGTAGTGATCACTGATCACTCAAGCCTCAAATGGCTCATGTCTCAGAAAGACCTTAGCGGTAGATTAGCGCGATGGAGCTTACAATTACAGTCCTTTAGTTTTCAAATTCAGCACCGGAAAGGTTCACAGAATGTTGTACCTGACGCGTTATCACGATACACCGTAGATGCATTGGATAATTTTGGTTCATTTTTAGTGGATTTAAATTCACCAGACTTCAGCTCTGATGATTATAAAGAATTAGTTCGCGTTGTTCAGGAGGAAAAATCTAGTTTACCTGATATTAAAGTTATTGACAATTTTGTGTACAAAAGAACAAATGTATATAACGGCGACGTTTTGTTAGAAGATCATGCCTGGAAGTTATGGATGCCTGCTTCGTTAACCGAAAGCATAATTGAGAAAGCACATAGCCCACCCAGTATGGCTCATGGGGGCATTGCAAAAACAATTAGGAGAATCCGCGAATATTTCTATTGGCCTCATTTGAACATTCAAGTTCGAAACTTTGTCAATCGTTGTGACGTTTGCAAGGAATGCAAACCAGCTAATACTATACTCAAACCACCTATGGGAAAAGAGGCAGACGCAACCAGACCTTTCCAGCGTATTTTTATAGATTTTTTGGGACCGTACGTTCGTTCAAAGCGTGGTAACTGTTATATTTTTATTGTATTGGATTATGTGACCAAGTTCGTACTGTTGAAGGCAATGTCTAAAGCAAATGCTCGCAATGTAGTAGATTTTCTAGTTAAAGAAGTTTTTTATAAATTTGGTTGTCCAGAAACCATAGTTTCCGATAACGGACCACAATTTGTGGGCAAGGAGTTTGCGGCTTTAATGGAAACGTTTGAGATTAATCATTGCAAGACAGGAGTATATGCACCTCAAGCAAATGCGTCAGAGCGCGTTAACCAATCGATTTTGTCAGCTATACGTTCGTATTTAGGAGAAAACCACAACGAGTGGGATTTACACCTCTGCGAAATAGAATGCGCGCTACGTTCAGCCGTACATTCTGCCATAGGCATGACTCCATACTTTGCGTTGTTTGGCACTAACATGATTACTCATGCATCGGCATACAAGATAGCCAGAAAATTAAACGTTGTTGACGAACCTGATATCAGATTTGAGAACCGGCATGAATTTATGGAAATCGTTCGCGATAAGCTAAAGGAAGGATTACACAGAAGCTATGAAGCTATCGCGAAGAGATACAACATACGTGCGAGGATTGCGAAGTTTAAAGTGGGACAGGAAGTATTCCGCCGAAACTTTCAGTTGTCGGATTTTGCTAAACAGATATCAGCGAAACTGTGTCGAAAATTTCTCAAGTGTAGGATTGTTCGAATGGTTGGCAACAGCCTGTATGAGATTGAGACTTTACAGGGGAAACCATTGGGAGTAGTCCACGCCAAGGATTTAAAGGCATAGCTTGACATTTAACTTTTATCATATTCGCAATATGATTGCGAATATGATAAAACTGATCAGCACCGGGAAAGTGTGTGGTGTGCCATGCCATGGCATTGTCAAGGCACATTACTTATGTCAGGACATGAGTTAAGTCAAATCGAATTCGCCGTATTACATAGGATTACAACCTTGCCACCAAGGTTGCATTTTCGTGGCACCTACCTGTGAAGTAGTGGCAACTCCAGCCAACTTCACGTAATGTCCTGTTTCCGGCATTTTGGTCCCTTTCTTTTTGTGCTCGTTGATCGGTGAAGGTAATTAGTGTGTGAAATTATCAATAACTTCTTGGGCATCCGCCATCGGAAAATTAATAGTGGCAGATACTGGCTTGTGTGTGGACTGGGATAAGCTGTACTTCGCTTGCGGTGGGAAAAGAAAAGGAAAAGTAAGTATTGAAAGCACTTTATTTCTGAATGGTGACAGTCAATAAACCTTATTACGAAACCCAGAAAACTAGGGCACCTTGGTTGGCATTAGTGATCAGACGGCAATTCCGAGTCGCCGACAACAGTGAAGGGAAACCACAAAACGCCGTACAGCCATAAAAAGTGGCCAAAGTCGGCCATAGATAGCCACATCAAGAGGCGTCGGACAACCAGATTTGACTCAACTTTAATTTTCAGCACATCCGCACATCGGAGCGCCATAAGTAGCCAACATATACTGGCAACATCTTTAGCCAACATATACTGGCAACATCTTTAGCCAACATATACCGGCAACATCTTGAGCCAACGTACACGAGCAACATCTTTAGCCAACGACAGCAAAGATAAACATCGTCAGAATAGCAGCATCCAGGGACAACGATACATACAGCAACACCGAGGAAGAAAAAAAAGATAAGTAATCTTATTTGTGAACCATTTAGTAGAGAGAGTAGAACCTTCCCTTGGGTCAGTTTTTAATGGTTGGTTGGGTGAAACCCAGAACAACCACCGTAATAAAATCCGTTCGTTTGCATAGTCGTTAGTAAGCCAAACAAACAGGACTCTGGCAATCAGGTATCGAAATTCGCCGTTTCAGTCCGGCTAAATCTAAAACAACCTCTAAGCCATCTCGAGCTTACGTTGAATCGCTAAAAATCTCGCGTAAATTGGGTCATGCCATACCCAGATAGATCGTAAACCAACAGCGGCAGATTTTATGAGAAGCATAAACCTACGGAGTAAAGCCTACTGGGTTTAAATTTTTTTGTATCAACACAAATGAATATGCTGTCGTTAAGCTGAACCCAAAACACATCTCCCTGTGTAAACTTAAATACTATTTTTTTTATGAACCACAATATTGTTCGGCATTGTTCTTAATAGGCCAAATAAAATGACACTCGGTTATTAAAGTAATTTGTTAAATTTGTAAGTCACACGCGGCTAAGTTTCATGAGGAGTAGATTATGAATCACCATTGGCTAAGGTTTAATGAAAATTGAAATGTAAACGGACCTCATGCCGATTTGAAATTATAGCTACATACTCTGTAAGTCGGGTCCGAATTGAATCAAAACCAACCACCTATAAGTGGTGGAGTTGGTTAAATTTTTGAAACTCTTGCGAGAACCCCACTAATACTTTGTCTGTATATATGTATTTTGTTTGTTTAATAATTCCGTTGTGAAGTAAGCATCGTAAAGCCTACCCCGTGTAAAGTTAAAGTTATTTCAATTTTGAATGCGTGTGAGTCGGGACTAGGGGTAACCGCGAAAGCTTTCACGTAATCCATTCGAAAATTCGTAAAGAAATTCCAGTTAAACATCCCTGGTACAAAATTTCAGATTTGTTCAGTTTTGAAGGTAAGGTTAAGAGTAAAGTAGACATACCTCAGTAGTATTTTGAAATGATTAAAAGTAAAAACTTTTATAAAAGAAAAAATTAAGTTATAACCCTACAGCGGATCAAATCTGAAACCATTGTAATTGGGCATTTTAACCAAAACCAAATTGCGATACGAGTAACGTTCGGGTAGATTTCCGTTTGAATTCTTAACCCAAAACAAATTGACACGTCTGGAAAGCTAGACCCAATTTAATGTAAATAAGCCCCAACTAAAATCATACCACGTATAGCATTCAAAATTGTTTTAACATTGGGTTTGCACGAGGGTCACCTTAGTAACACATCGTAACATCAGATAGATTTAACGGTGAACGTGAATGAATCAAACTAGAAAAAAATGTTAAGGTTGATTAACTCTGAGTTTCTGAAAAGTAAAAGTAAAACATACCTCACAACAACGGTAAAATTATTGTAATCTCCAGAATAAGTTTGAAACGGATCAATTGATCAGTGTAAATTTTTAATCTGACTCTATCTTGAAATTGTATTGAAACCTTTTTAAAGCACCGTTTACAGCAACAAAACTAAACAAAAAAAAAAATAAAAAATAAAAAAAAAAAAGAAACAAGGAAAATAAACAAAAGAAAAGGGGGGGAAAACCCTACCCAAATAGTTTGCGAGGTTAAAATATAATTGTACTCAAACCAAAACCAAGCAACTCGTAGCTCGTACAAATTTCAACTTGAGTTATTTTTTTTGTTTAACCTTAATGCCCTAAAACACGGAAACAACTGTCCCGATTCAATGCGTTCGTGGCCGTTGCCACACGCACGGTTCGCGTGCACTGTCCATTTGTCACACTGGTAACTAACCAATTTTCAGCCGGGCTATGACTCGTCGGGCATGGGCGGGTGTTCGTTGCAAATGAACGTGCATAAAACATTATTTTATGTACCAGTGTATTGCCTAAATAAAAAAAAAGAAAAACGGGGCGCAAACAAAATAAAACCGAAACGCACAGAAACCAAACACGGGATACAATACCTTTTTGTTTCGGGGATTTAGATGTAATTAAATCCCTGGCTGGCCCTCCCTCAGCATCCATCCTGATGCTCGACCATGGTAGCGTAATAGCCGCAAATTATAGCTACCCCTAAAACGAATTTTCACCACCAAATACCTACCTTAACCCTTTCACACTTCCATTTTCAAAATAAAACCGGTTTGCATTTCAAAATTCAATATTAATTCTCAAATCAAAATTTATTATAAAAATCTTAAAATAGGTAAAGTAGAGTTCAATATATAACAGTTGTGCTTAAAGTAACTTAACACACTAATGTAGTGGCTACGGGGGATATTTACGTCGTCAGAGGGAAAATTTGGCTCATAAAGCTACTCAAACACCTGCATTAGCGCTAATACTGATGGAATCTAGTAATTCATCCTGCCTAAACTGTCTCTCTTTTCGACGTTTAATAAGGTTCATAACGAACCGGGCAAAAATATTTTCAAAAAAAAATGATAAGAAAAAAAACATTAATTAAACAGGGTGACCCTGATGGTTCTACTATTCTAAGATACCTACTAGTTACACAAGGGGAGTTCCAATTACATTACTTCTAATCAAATTTTCTAAAACAAAATCAAAAAAAAAGTTTTTACAGGGTATTTTCCAACTGGTTTTACTTAAAATCTATCACGACTATACATCAACATCACACGTATTCGATTTATTTGGGAGGTCGTATAAAGTTCAACTAAAAGTCTTGTAACCTTAATAGCAGATACGATTTACTTCGTTTCCAGCAATAATGGAACGCACATACTTATAAGTTTTGGACTTCCACGGGGGTTGTTTCCGTGTTTTAGGGCATTAAGGTTAAACAAAAAAAATAACTCAAGTTGAAATTTGTACGAGCTACGAGTTGCTTGGTTTTGGTTTGAGTACAATTATATTTTAACCTCGCAAACTATTTGGGTAGGGTTTTCCCCCCCTTTTCTTTTGTTTATTTTCCTTGTTTCTTTTTTTTTTTTATTTTTTATTTTTTTTTTTGTTTAGTTTTGTTGCTGTAAACGGTGCTTTAAAAAGGTTTCAATACAATTTCAAGATAGAGTCAGATTAAAAATTTACACTGATCAATTGATCCGTTTCAAACTTATTCTGGAGATTACAATAATTTTACCGTTGTTGTGAGGTATGTTTTACTTTTACTTTTCAGAAACTCAGAGTTAATCAACCTTAACATTTTTTTCTAGTTTGATTCATTCACGTTCACCGTTAAATCTATCTGATGTTACGATGTGTTACTAAGGTGACCCTCGTGCAAACCCAATGTTAAAACAATTTTGAATGCTATACGTGGTATGATTTTAGTTGGGGCTTATTTACATTAAATTGGGTCTAGCTTTCCAGACGTGTCAATTTGTTTTGGGTTAAGAATTCAAACGGAAATCTACCCGAACGTTACTCGTATCGCAATTTGGTTTTGGTTAAAATGCCCAATTACAATGGTTTCAGATTTGATCCGCTGTAGGGTTATAACTTAATTTTTTCTTTTATAAAAGTTTTTACTTTTAATCATTTCAAAATACTACTGAGGTATGTCTACTTTACTCTTAACCTTACCTTCAAAACTGAACAAATCTGAAATTTTGTACCAGGGATGTTTAACTGGAATTTCTTTACGAATTTTCGAATGGATTACGTGAAAGCTTTCGCGGTTACCCCTAGTCCCGACTCACACGCATTCAAAATTGAAATAACTTTAACTTTACACGGGGTAGGCTTTACGATGCTTACTTCACAACGGAATTATTAAACAAACAAAATACATATATACAGACAAAGTATTAGTGGGGTTCTCGCAAGAGTTTCAAAAATTTAACCAACTCCACCACTTATAGGTGGTTGGTTTTGATTCAATTCGGACCCGACTTACAGAGTATGTAGCTATAATTTCAAATCGGCATGAGGTCCGTTTACATTTCAATTTTCATTAAACCTTAGCCAATGGTGATTCATAATCTACTCCTCATGAAACTTAGCCGCGTGTGACTTACAAATTTAACAAATTACTTTAATAACCGAGTGTCATTTTATTTGGCCTATTAAGAACAATGCCGAACAATATTGTGGTTCATAAAAAAAATAGTATTTAAGTTTACACAGGGAGATGTGTTTTGGGTTCAGCTTAACGACAGCATATTCATTTGTGTTGATACAAAAAAATTTAAACCCAGTAGGCTTTACTCCGTAGGTTTATGCTTCTCATAAAATCTGCCGCTGTTGGTTTACGATCTATCTGGGTATGGCATGACCCAATTTACGCGAGATTTTTAGCGATTCAACGTAAGCTCGAGATGGCTTAGAGGTTGTTTTAGATTTAGCCGGACTGAAACGGCGAATTTCGATACCTGATTGCCAGAGTCCTGTTTGTTTGGCTTACTAACGACTATGCAAACGAACGGATTTTATTACGGTGGTTGTTCTGGGTTTCACCCAACCAACCATTAAAAACTGACCCAAGGGAAGGTTCTACTCTCTCTACTAAATGGTTCACAAATAAGATTACTTATCTTTTTTTTCTTCCTCGGTGTTGCTGTATGTATCGTTGTCCCTGGATGCTGCTATTCTGACGATGTTTATCTTTGCTGTCGTTGGCTAAAGATGTTGCTCGTGTACGTTGGCTCAAGATGTTGCCGGTATATGTTGGCTAAAGATGTTGCCAGTATATGTTGGCTAAAGATGTTGCCAGTATATGTTGGCTACTTATGGCGCTCCGATGTGCGGATGTGCTGAAAATTAAAGTTGAGTCAAATCTGGTTGTCCGACGCCTCTTGATGTGGCTATCTATGGCCGACTTTGGCCACTTTTTATGGCTGTACGGCGTTTTGTGGTTTCCCTTCACTGTTGTCGGCGACTCGGAATTGCCGTCTGATCACTAATGCCAACCAAGGTGCCCTAGTTTTCTGGGTTTCGTAATAAGGTTTATTGACTGTCACCATTCAGAAATAAAGTGCTTTCAATACTTACTTTTCCTTTTCTTTTCCCACCGCAAGCGAAGTACAGCTTATCCCAGTCCACACACAAGCCAGTATCTGCCACTATTAATTTTCCGATGGCGGATGCCCAAGAAGTTATTGATAATTTCACACACTAATTACCTTCACCGATCAACGAGCACAAAAAGAAAGGGACCAAAATGCCGGAAACAGGACATTACGTGAAGTTGGCTGGAGTTGCCACTACTTCACAGGTAGGTGCCACGAAAATGCAACCTTGGTGGCAAGGTTGTAATCCTATGTAATACGGCGAATTCGATTTGACTTAACTCATGTCCTGACATAAGTAATGTGCCTTGACAATGCCATGGCATGGCACACCACACAACCCCCGTGGAAGTCCAAAACTTATAAGTATGTGCGTTCCATTATTGCTGGAAACGAAGTAAATCGTATCTGCTATTAAGGTTACAAGACTTTTAGTTGAACTTTATACGACCTCCCAAATAAATCGAATACGTGTGATGTTGATGTATAGTCGTGATAGATTTTAAGTAAAACCAGTTGGAAAATACCCTGTAAAAACTTTTTTTTTGATTTTGTTTTAGAAAATTTGATTAGAAGTAATGTAATTGGAACTCCCCTTGTGTAACTAGTAGGTATCTTAGAATAGTAGAACCATCAGGGTCACCCTGTTTAATTAATGTTTTTTTTCTTATCATTTTTTTTTGAAAATATTTTTGCCCGGTTCGTTATGAACCTTATTAAACGTCGAAAAGAGAGACAGTTTAGGCAGGATGAATTACTAGATTCCATCAGTATTAGCGCTAATGCAGGTGTTTGAGTAGCTTTATGAGCCAAATTTTCCCTCTGACGACGTAAATATCCCCCGTAGCCACTACATTAGTGTGTTAAGTTACTTTAAGCACAACTGTTATATATTGAACTCTACTTTACCTATTTTAAGATTTTTATAATAAATTTTGATTTGAGAATTAATATTGAATTTTGAAATGCAAACCGGTTTTATTTTGAAAATGGAAGTGTGAAAGGGTTAAGGTAGGTATTTGGTGGTGAAAATTCGTTTTAGGGGTAGCTATAATTTGCGGCTATTACGCTACCATGGTCGAGCATCAGGATGGATGCTGAGGGAGGGCCAGCCAGGGATTTAATTACATCTAAATCCCCGAAACAAAAAGGTATTGTATCCCGTGTTTGGTTTCTGTGCGTTTCGGTTTTATTTTGTTTGCGCCCCGTTTTTCTTTTTTTTTATTTAGGCAATACACTGGTACATAAAATAATGTTTTATGCACGTTCATTTGCAACGAACACCCGCCCATGCCCGACGAGTCATAGCCCGGCTGAAAATTGGTTAGTTACCAGTGTGACAAATGGACAGTGCACGCGAACCGTGCGTGTGGCAACGGCCACGAACGCATTGAATCGTGACATTATAACCGCTACGAAATGCATACTGTCCCTTGTACAAGCGAGATGATATCGAATCAAGCATTTGGTCTCTCATAATATGTTCCAAAACTTTCGATAATGTTGGAAGTATAAAGATAGGCCTTAAATCACCTGGTTCATTAATCACTTTAGATTTCGGTAAAGGGATCACTTTAGCAGTTTTCCAAGAAGAAGGAAAACTAGATGTCGTTAAGATAGCATTAAAAAGATCCAAAATTAAGTTTGATACCACAGGATAGACCAACTTAATCAGACGTATTCCAATATTATCAACACCAACAGAATTCGATTTAACTTTGAGTAACGCATCTGCAACTTCCGGTTCCGAAACACAGTGAAAAGAAAAAGAGTTAGGAAAATCAATAGTATCAAAGCTAATATCATCCGAAAAACTAAAGTTGTCAATAACATTATCAGCATTACCAGTAAAGAATGCATTCAAAGTATCAACGTCACCCTCATAGACATTGTATTGATCATCCAGGCAGCCATTAGATCTTAAGACTTTCCAGATATACCTAGTATCTTTATTATAAAAAATTTTAAAAAATATCGCCTTTTTGCATTTCTGATAACAGTTTTCGATCTATTTCTATATTTACAAAATATTTTCCAATTAGTCACTGAACGATGACAACGATAAGAACGATAAGCAAGTTGACTAAGCGATTTCGCATATAAAATTTCCCTAGAATTCATCCACATAGACCTCTCATTAGAGAAATTTCTTCTTACTAAAGGAACCAAAGTAAGAATTGAATCAAAAAAAGAAGATAGGCAAAAGCACTTATCATCAACATCACCCAAATAAAAGCGAGAAAAATCGAAAGTAGACAACGACAGATAGACATCCTCTAAACTCAACGCATTGAAATTGCGGTATTCTATAAACTCTATATTTTTATTAATATTCATATTAAAGGAAGCAAACAATAAGGCGTGATGAGAAATTAACGGGCATTGAAACTGACTAGAGGAACAAACCATAGAACTATTGCTAACAAGCCAAAAATCAATTAGCGATTCCGAGCAGTGGGCTATATCATAATGTTTAGAGTTATGAAAAATAGACAAATTATTCCTTTGACATATAGTACGGGCATTAAAAGATTTAGAACTATCAAACAAGTTGTAGTTAAAATCTCCAACTACAATAATATTGAAATATTTCAAAAAAAGTTCATTATGGAAATTTTCAAACGACACAAAGTTGCCATGAGGCAGGTAGACAACTCCAACTAAAGTTGTAGTACCTTCAGAGCACAACTCAATAAAAAGTGATTCACATACACCTAAATCAGAAACCTTAAAAACAGTCTTGTATTTAAGCCCAGTAGAAATATAAAGTAGAAATATAGCAGGTAGTCTCGGAAAGCCAGCTGTTTATTTTTTATTTGCTTGTTTTGTGGTACGAACTGTCAAATGTTAACAAGTTTTTTGTCTCTATCTTTTGTCTTTTTTGTCTCTTATCAACCCCTTTGCCTTTTGACAGTTCGTACCACATAACAACAATAAAAAGCCCTGTTGTTTGTTTTATTGTACAATTGTTGTAATCTCGCGGCTACCTACTATAAATATACCTTGATTTTGACGACGTTTTTTCTAATGCTCTCACACATGATACAAATACAGAAGGTGGTTCCACTCTCTCTTTTTATCGCCATATTAACGTTCTGACGTTTATGGGAGTTATCAAAATTTGTGCTACCATATTTGAATAAATAATCCAATTTTTCTGTTTTTGTTTTATTTATATTTTGAAGTTTAGAAAAATTTAATTTTAAATTCCAAAAATTTTTAAGAAAATTTATATCAAAATACTTTAAATATTCCTGAGAATTAATAAATTGTGGTCATACAGCCACTGCTGATGATCATGCCTTTGAAATGGGTACAGAATAAAGTCTGTAACAAAAGATCGATGTCGAAAACTTGAAATGTTTAAATGAAGAATCGGAAGTTGGTGGTAAGAAAGTATTTGAACCTTATGAAAAACGTTTGGACTTTGGACGATGAGATGTTACTTTTCAATATTTCCTTTACCGGCAACGTTAAGTTAAAGGAAATTATTGTGGCGGGAGCAAATAACGATGAGGAGTTACTTTTCATTATTCCCTTTACTGGCAACATTAAGTTAAAGGAAATAATTGTGGCGAGAGCTAAAGATAATACACATCCTAAAAAAATTACATTATTCCAAAACCGTCCTGACATGACTTTGGATGACGTTCAGGCTAAAGCGAATCAATAATTTGAATTATCAAGAGACTGCCAACCCGAAATTGAATATTCATTTTCTTCACTTCATCACCTTTATATATGCATATACATTTTTCTTCAAATTTTTGAGATGGTAATACAAAAATTTATTGGTCTTCGTATTTTGTATATGTATTTTAAATACATGACGTGCAGGTATTTTGTATTTTAAATACATTCAATAAAGAACAATTGTGATTTTTAGTTGAACTGTTAATTATACCCACACCACAATAGTGGAGTGGGTATTATGCATTTGTGCTGATGTGTGTAACGCCTTAAAATATTGGTCCTAGACCCACCTTAAAGTATACCGATCGAGTCAGAATCACTTTCTGAGTCGAATTAGCGATGTCCGTCCGGCTGGCTGTCCATGTAACCTTGTGCGCAAAGTACAGGTCGCAATTTTGGAGATAATGTGATAAAATTTAGGACATAGGTTCTAATTGGCACAATGACCAAGCCTATTGAAAATGGGCCGAATCGTAGGACCGCGAGGGAAGATAGGGGGAAATTTCTTCCTCTCAGAAACTATTAAACCGATTTTAATGAAATTTAAAACATAGATAGATCCATATCTATATGGACACATAAGCTATACAGTTTAAAAAAAATAGAACCACAAGGGGAGATAGGGGCAATTTTTGCCTCTCAAATTGATTTAATTGAAATTTAAAACATAGATAGATCCATATCTATATGGACACATAAGCTATACAGTTTTTCAAAAATAGGACCACAAGGGGAGGTGGGGCAATTTCTGCCTCTCACAAACTTTCCAACCGATTTTATGAAGTTTATAAACATAGATAAATCCATATTTATATGGACACATAAGTATGATGTCTTTTTAAATACTGTGGTGTAGGGTATCATATGGTCGGGCTTGACCGATTATACTTTCTTACTTGTTTTTAATTTTTTTAGTTAGGCTCGAGTTCATTAAATTTAATTTTCATTAAATTATTTTTACTGAAGGAAAGAACCTTACAACATGGAATTTTTTATTAAAATTAATTGATAATTTTCTTGGCTGAGCTGGGGTTCGAACCTGGGTTGATTTTACATGTTTCAAGAATCATCACATTCTCTCATCAGAATTCTTTGAGTTCTAACCTCTGCGCCACTGCGGTGCCTGCCAGCCAACAGTCAAACATCAATCTTTAACTAGTGGTACTGGTAATTCGAAATTTGCTGTAATTATGATTTTTAATGTTGTAAAGTTCCTTCCTACAGTAAAAATAATTTAATGAACTCGAGCATAACTGAAAAACAAGTAAGAAAGTTTAGTCGGTCAAGCCCGACCATATGATACCCTACACGACAGTATTTAAAAACACATCATGCTTATGTGTCCATATAAATAGGGATTTATCTATGCTAATAAACTTCATAAAAATCGGTTTAAAGTTTGTGAGAGGCAGAAATTGCCTCCTACCTCCCCTTGTGGTCCTATTTTTTTAAAACTGTATAGTGCCAATTAGAACCTATGTCCCAAATTTTATCAAATTATCTCTTAAATTGCGACCTGTACTTTGCGCACAAGGTTACATGGACAGCCAGCCAGCCTGCCAGCCAGCCGGACGGACATCGTTAGTTCGACTCAGAAAGTGATTCTGAGTCTATCGGTATACTTGAAGGTGGGTCTAGGACCTAGGGTCTAGGATATTTTAAGGCGTTACACACATCAGCACAAATGCATAATACCCTCTCCACTATTGTGGTGTGGGTATAAACATAGTTTAAAAAATATATTTTTTCAGTTTATTGATAGTTTTTTGCATTTTAAACTACCAAAAACTATTTAGAATCGCTAAAAAACGTAACTATACAAATTCTAAGAGTTTGTGCTCATCAGGACCTGGGGCCTTATTCTGGCATTCGTGATCTAATACTTTCACGATTCGAAAGCAATTTTATTTCAGTCAATACTGAAAGAATCGAACTTATTTTTTCAGTATTGCGAAACTTAAATGAATGCTTTACAATAACGAAAAAATAATTCCAATTCGTTCAGTATTGACTGAAATAATAAGATATTAAATTGCTTTCGAATCGAGAAAGTACTCGATCACGAATGCCAGAATCTGGCCCCTGTAGAAAGATTATTTTTTTCAGCAGGTTTTATTTATTCTCCAAAAAATCTGATATTTATGAAAGAAAACAATTGTTTCGTTAATTAGTTTTATCTAATGTATTTTTTTGTTTGAATAAAAATGGTGTATTTCGTATTTTAAATACATACATGTACATGACGTGGAAGTATTTTGTATTTGGAATACGTACAATAAATGGAAGTATGCATTTTGTATTTTAAATACACACAGATGTGTAGGTATTTTGTATTTTAAATACATTACCGGAAAGTATTTTGTATTTTAAATACGTGACTAGCAAGTATTTTGTATTTTAAATACCGCAAACCATGTATTTTGCCCAACACTGCATATAGATAAACAAAGCGGTTAAACAAAACCAAAAGACAAATACTGATTTATTCGTTTAAAGAGTAAAAATTTTATAAAAGATAAATTAAATTCTTAGAATAAAAATACTATTTACAGCAAATACCTTGTTAGTTGTACTACGGTCAGTAAAAGATAAACATTAAGATTTTCTTAAAATTTGGAAACATCAGGCATTTTAAAATAGTATGTTAATTAATTTTTAAAATATATATTTATATGTTTTCTATTATTTTTTATAAAAATATTTGTTTTATTTTATCCAATATATTTATTTTATATTTAATATATTTATCCAATATTTCGTTACGCCTTTGTGTAACTTCTTCAGGGAAAATTAGCAATTTAAAATTTCTTAAATAATTTTGGATAAAAATTTTCAAACTGTCATAAAAATATTAAAATAAACAGCAAATTCTTAACGTTGTTGGTACTTTTATTATATCATTTAACGTAGTTATATTTTAGAAATGTTGAAAATAATAAAAGTACCAACAACGTTAACAGATACAGATAATGTAGCACAAAATTATAGACACTTATGTCCGTTTTCACAACTTACCGATAGCTAAGAGTAGACTTCAACCGGCCTTATAAAAACTGTTCCATTATTAAAACTTTTCTTTAACCTAAAGTGAGAAATAAAGTAAGTTAAGGTTCATCTTATCTGGTAGGTTAAATTTAAGTTGTAATAATGGAACACTTTTTTACGGCCGATAAAATCCTAGCTTTAGCTATCGGTAAGTTGCGAAAACATGAACAGGGGCCAGATTCTGGCATTCGTGATCGAGTACTTTCTCGATTCGAAAGCAATTTAATATCTAATTATTTCAGTCAATACTGAACAAATTGGAATTATTTTTTCGTTATTGTAAAGCATTCATTTGAGTTTCACAATACTGAAAAAATAATTTTGATTCGTTCAGTATTGACTGAAATAAAATTGCTTTCGAATCGAGAAAGTACTGGATCACGAATGCGAGAATTAGGCCCCAGAAGTTAAAAATATTTTATACTGTAATAGCTTTTTTTATATTTGAAAAATTTTTGTTTGGTTTGATAATTTGCTTTTTATTTGAAAATTTGTGAGACAGTTTGAAAATAGTTTTCCATAATTATTTAAGAAATTTTAAATTGTTTATTTTTCCTGAAGTCACACAAAAGCGTGAAGAAATTTCGGATAAAATAAAACAAATATTTTTATAAAAAAAATTAAACCTCAAGCTTAATAAATAAATATGTACAAATTTCAAATAAAGGTCGAACAATAAACCATTTAATTCATTTTTAGAATGGGCTCAACTAAATGATTGTTGTCGTGAACGAATAATTGTCTTTTTACGGTGAATGGACTTAGACGGCTTCTCTTGGAAGTAATGCAAGCTCCTGTCTCAGAAAATGCTTCCTCCGATGAGGTGGACGTAGAAGGAATTTCAAAACAGAATCCCGCTAACTTAGACAATTTTGAAAACATCTTTAAGCAAATATAAATGATACACAAAAAGTAAAAAATTAATTTTATGAAAAATATCTCTTCATTCAATTTCCTCATCAAAATATGCTCTTATTTCTGTGTAGATATTTGAATTCCTCGGTGCTTGCGAACTAGTACATGCCACAAAATCTACCAATCTTTAAAATAATCAGTAATCAAAATTATGTTTAAGTGTTACCATTTTACATTGATAAGGTTGGTTAAAATATTTTTAATGCATATAAAAGATAATAATCTATAAAAAGTCATAATTGTTACAGTTTCTGACAATAATAGATTAATTTAATACATAAAAGTTTCGTTAAAATTCTTCAAATCTTTTCACACCAAACTAAAAATAAGATAAATATTTGTATATGGTAACAGTGCCATTAAATTAATTAAATACTGATTTTCGCAAGTATTCGCTAACTTAAATAATATTAAAAAATACCAAAAATTAATTGAATACCCAATTTGGGCTTAATAAAAAAAAAGATAATCAGCTAGCAGTTGAGCCGTCGCACAGTGGGAAATTTTACGAGAAGGCGGTCAAAATTCCATAACTTTTGACTGGATCGGTATTTTTTATGCGATTTTTTGCTCGATAAGTGCGATGTTAGGCTTTAATTTGCGCTATAAAACGTAAAATTCGACTGATAGGAGCAAAAGTTATGGGGAGTTCAAAATGCATTTTCATTTTTTTGTTAAGTTTCGGTGTAAAAGTTGAATATTTCAAATATGATTTTTTTATAATTTATCATTATTTCTCTTGTATTTTACAACTGATACTTATTTTTTATTGTCGAACTTAGATTCTGTCAGAAAATGCCAATATTTGGCCCCTGTAAATTTTTTAGTCCCAATATTCACAGGGGCCAAAGGTTGGCTTTTTTGGGACGAGACTAGTTGTTATAAGGATAAAACTGAAAAGGAATATTTTGAAAAATGCCCAAATAGCATTCTTGGCTATCGATAACATTTTAGGTAATTCAACTTTTATTTTTGGTGTGAGATTTATCAAGGCAAATTCAACTACAGGTGGTGTCGCAACTACAACAATCCAAAAACAACAGAAACAACATAGGGCTTTTTACATTGCATTGTTAGTGCCATTAGCTCGAAATGTCAACCATTTTTAGCAAAACACTAACAAATCAAAACAAATAAGCTCGAACTGTCAAAATCAGATGCCGTTTCGACACCACCTGTAGTTGAATTCGCCTTGAGATGTATGTGTATTTTATTTTTATATATTAATACAAATGTATACTTAAATCAAAAACAAATTATAATCTATAAACAATTTTAAATTAAACAATATTAGTAAAAATTTCTTCTAAATAGCTTTGGGTTTCATTTTCCAGAAGTTGTTCAGCTTCTTGTTAGCATCAGATGAGTTTTCTGAATTACATTGCTTGTATTGTTTCTGACCAGAGCTTCCATCACATCCCCATTTAGAAAATAAAGTGATGCTGCAATTTTTAAGTTTTTTTAAACAGTCAGCATCAAGTGTATTTAATAATCGTTCTGCAGTGTGTTCGAGAAGAGCCTGCAATTTTACTTCTGCTGAACTTGAAGTTACACTAATTGCCGTTTGTGAAGGTAAGCACTCTTTTTTGACAGAAACTTAATCTCGATATGCTGGAAAGATTCCACAATTTTTTTCATTGGTTCGCTTTCGCGGTTCTGTATACTGATTTTTTGTCAGTTTTAAATCCAAAAATAGTGCAAATGCTTCTTCTGGAGTAAATTTCATTTCTTCAGTTGGTGTAGGCATACTTTTTAAAATCCTCTTTGTGCGTTTAGGGCTCGCTTCCACTATTTTTTCAATTATTGCAATTTTTGTTTTCTTATTTTGCGTTGGTTGAAGTTGATGCAGAAATGAATCCTTTATCATACTATGAGAAATTTCTTCATTGATATTTGCAAGCTTGCGTCTTCGTGATCTTTCACTGCAATTTGTTTTGCGGGCCGACCCACTTTTCCAGTTTCCTTAGCGGTTATTGACAGCTTCTTAAAAATAAAATCATTTGTTAGCCATTTTTCGTTTCGTAAGTAAAACGTTTTCTTGTTTCTAGAACATTTAAGGTACCGTTTTCTTAATGTAAATGAAAAGTTTTTAATTTTTATCTTATGAATTTTGATTTCTTTTTCGTTGCATAATTTAAAGAATGGAATTTTCATTATGTGTAACACAAAATCTTTTTCATCTTTCTGTTGAAAATATATATCTGCGAGAACTTTATTACTGAACTTAGCCATTGTTTAAACAATAATGAAGGTACAATTATGAATGCATGCATTTTTATACTCTTGATAGAAGTTTTTTTAAATGATCTTTTGTTACCACTTCTTTGAAACATAAAAACCCTTTTTTAAATACAAATTTAATCTTTTATTAGCATTTCTTTGACACATAAAAAAACCCCTGTTTTCACACTTTTTAAAAGGATAACATACCGGCAATAAATTAACAGGTAAAATATAGGTAATTTTCACGTAAAATATAACTGCGTGCTAGTTTTTTTACCATTTAACTGCTCTTCCATTTTTTTAAATTAAGTTGCAATTTTCAGGTAATTAAACTATGTAGTTTATGTTGCGGCTATTTACTAATGTTTAACCTTTTAACTTACTCAGAAATCTAACGTGTTAGTCTATTTATGTCGCCTATTCGTTTTGCAGCATCCGTTCACCCACAATAAGTTCATAACAATGGCAATACCTTTACCTTCTCCAAATTAATTGATAACCTGACGTGCTAGATAATTTATGTCGCCTGAACTGCTTTATTTGTCGAAAATTCTTTAAGATTCACATTCTTTAATTTCAGTAATGTTTCCTTGCAGGACTTATTTTTTGAACCGAATATCTTACCTTGGGTCACAGAAATTGCTGTAGTTCGCAAGACCGTATCCAGATGTGTGTACAATGGGGTATAGAAATGTAGGTTAGACTCTGGACTACAAGAGAGTATAGATTTTTTTCGACGCGTTTTGACGGGCAGGACTTATGCTCTATAAAGTAGGAAATTTCCGGGAAACTTTGACATTAAAAAAAAAATTAAATAGTTCTAGAGGTCGCAGAGTTTAATGCTTTAAACTCGTATAGCTAATAAAATAAACTAATACACAAAACTTATTCTGTCAAAAAATCTTAAAAAACAAAAAAGTTATGAGCATTTCAAATTTAAAAATTGACTCAGAAATTCAAAACTATAACCAAATATTGAGAAAGTCCATTTCGGACCACCCTGTTCTCAATGAAATAGTTGAAATAGGGTTGAAATTTTTTGGCTCCCGAGGTTCACTAGTGCATATTTACTTTCACATGAATAAAAAAATTTTAAAATCGGAGAACATAAAAAAAAATATTTTTGGACGCCTTCTCAAAATATGAACCAGTGTGCGTCGATCAGCCGAGTATATCGGCGGCGGCGCGGCTTATCGAAAAAAATGAGCGGCTTGCCGTCAGCCACGCCGTTATGGCTTTCTTCTCTGTATCCGACACCTGCCCTATAACGACCTTGAAAATAGTTTTTGACATTTTGTTTTTATTGAATTTTCGCTTTTGCTTCAGTTTTTACTTCGCACATTAGTTCTTTCAACAAAAAACAACTCAAGAAAAATTACATAGAAAAAAGCAACAAGCAAACAGCACGTGTCTGTCCTAAAGCTTTGTCGTCAAAAACAACTACATAGAATTACATTTTTCAAATAGTAAAAAAATTATTAAATTTACCGAAATAATTAAGAATCTGGAAAAATTTCCACTGGCCGATTAAGTAGTTTTTAATATAGTGCAAATACAAAAATTAAAGAAAAAAGAAAACGTTCATACAAATCGCACGCACAAACAGCACAGATACACTTATCCGTCATGTTTTATTTAGTTGGTTTGGGTTTAGGAGATCCCAAGGACATTACAGTAAAAGGCCTTGAAATTGTAAAACAATGTACAAGGGTATATTTAGAAATGTATACCTCCATATTGGGATGTCCGAAAGAAGAATTGGTAAGTATGACAATGTTCTTTGATCATAAGTACATATAAAAAATGTAGTTCTTTCAATATAGGAAGCATTTTATGAACGTCCTATATTGCTGGCGGATCGAGACCTTGTTGAACAAGGTGCTGATGAAATTTTGGCTGGTTCTGGAGAAGAGGATGTTGCTTTACTAGTGGTAGGTGATCCATTTGGCGCTACTACACATACCGACTTTATTTTAAGAGCCAAAGAAAAGAAAATTCCCTATAAAGTAATACACAATGCCTCTATAATGAATGCCATCGGTTGTTGTGGCCTTCAACTGTATAAATTTGGCGAAACTGTATCTATCCCATATTGGGATGAGACCTGGAAGCCCGATAGTTTTTATGATAAAATTAAGCTTAATCGACTGCACAATATGCACACTTTATGTCTGCTGGATATAAAAGTGAAGGAGCCCACATTAGAGTCTTTAATGCGGGGGCGAAAGGAGTTCATGCCCCCACGGTTTATGACCGTGGCCGAAGCCGCCCAACAATTGTTGGCAATAGTAGAGAAAAAAGATGCTTTGGAACGAAATACCATTTTGAATGAACAATCTTTGTGTGTAGGCTTAGCACGGGTGGGACACGATAATCAACGTATTCTGGTAAGTACGTTGCGTGATATGGCCTCCATGGATTTGGGAGGACCACTGCATTCTATTGTTATTCCTGCCAAAGAAATGCATCCTTTAGAAGTGGAATTTCTGCAACAATTCGCTAATTTAAAATTGGAGGACTACAACCATTAGATTTAAAAAAGATATTAATGATTGTTCTTGTTGTATACGTATAGAAATTTGTAGCTATTTTTGTTCTTTAAAACCTTTTCTTACACATGAACGCAAACAAACACGTATTCAAACACCTTCAAAAAAGGTTTATAACTAGGTTTTTAAGCTTTAAAATTAGGGTAGAGATCTTTTTCTTAATATAGATACATATATTTAAAACTAAATTTTAATTTTTAAAATCTTGTCAAATCGCAATTTATTCGAATTTTGTTTTTTCATCAAATGTTCCTTTTCTTTTTGCAATTATAAAATTGGTTAGATTGTTTGTTGTATTTACAACTAAGAGTTTAAACTAATTTTTACTGTCCAACTAACTGCAAAAACAAAAGCAGCTTTTATATGTTGACGAAAGTGTTATGAATTTATAGGTTTTTGAACTACAAGTGGATCATTTATTTAAACAGAAAGTAATATAGTAATCTAATATATTTTTACATAAATAATGTACTTTCAAGGTACATTAACACAAGGTAGACTCATTTGGGAGTGTAGACATGCTGCTCTATAAAAATACCCGACTTGTCAAAATTGTCTTCATATAGAACAAAAACAATTTAACGCACACATGTACAAATTATGGCTCATACACACGAATTTGACAATTTGGGTTTATGTCTGTCCGCTAACGAGTCTACCTTGTGTACTTTATTTAAATATGTAATTGAAAAAAGTAAAGAAAGAAATGTGATTGAATATTAAGCAAAAAATTGAAAACAAAAACTTTATAAAAATAATACTTGATGTGAGATCCTGAAAAGAAATTGTAATGTTTTGTTTTAATCTATCCAAATTTTACAATCATAAATTAAACCAACACTACAAAGTCAGTAAGTTTTTGTTCTCAATATTTAAACTACTTGGGTGATATTTCAAAAAGGTATGTATGTGGCAAAAAACAAATTCATTTTAAGTAAAGTGAATCCACATAATTTGGTGTTTCAGAATTCGAATTAAATTTGAGCAAATAAACGAAATTAGAATGCTGGAGGGCTACTCGCTACTCTACTCTCTTTTTTTTGTCAAAAGGGAGTCACTGTCGACTCTACTTGCAGCACGCCTTGGTCTGCGTGTGCTACCACGTTAACCAACTCTCTATTGCGATGCGAATACAACAAATGGAGCAGATTGACAGTAAAACAAGTAAGAGTGCTATATTCGGCTGTGCCGAATCTTATATACCCTTCACCATTGTGCGAGCAGAATACAGAGCAACTAGACAAAACCTAAATAATTTCTACATAAACATACATATCGTTACTTTAATATAGAAAAGCCCTAACTAACGTTTTCTTTACTTTACAGGAGAAGGAAAAAACTTAATAAAAATTATAGTCTTGTAGTCGCGATTTTTTTTTAAAGGCAATTTTAATTTAATTGCTTATAGAATTTAATAAAAAACTGCGTTTAAAAAAAAATCGCGATTTCAAGACTATCAGCCCAATCATGAATAAAAATTCCCCGGGAGTTTTTTCCCATTTCCCATTTTTACAATTACATTAACATTAGAAAATTGGGAGAAGGGAGAAAACTCCCGTGGAATTTTTATTCATGATTGGGCTGTATAATTTTTATTAAGTTTTCTCCTTCTCCTGTAAAGTAAGGAAAACGTTAGTTAGGGCTTTTCTATATTAAAGTAACGATATATACAATACATAAAAATTCATTATAAATTAAATTTAAAAAGTTAAAACTGGAAAATATTTTTTTAAATCGTTTCAGAACATAAAAAAATTAAAAAAAAAATTTTTCTTTTTGAAAAAAAAACAAGATTCGAACCAGGGACTCACAGTTTCTAACCTAAGCAAACCCCCTAAACAACTGGACCATGAAGGAACGTTTTATGAATATCATTAAAAGTAAATATGATCAGTTTACAGTTCACAACTCAACACAGTTGACACAGAAACGGACAACTGGATTTGAACTTCGGTTTTCATAAGGACCCAGACTACCCAGAACTTTATAGGGTATAGGACTTTCGGTGAAGGGTATAAAAAACAAACGTAATTATAAAAAGAGTAATTTTTGGGATTTCAGTATTTTGGTCATAACTCTGCTATTTCTTAACCGATTTGACAGATTTATATACCGACGTGTTAAAGAAGAAATTTGCCAGTTATTTTGGTTATAAAACTTGGACTCGGGAAGATCTATGGTTCCCGAAAATGGGTATTTTTCAAAAAAAAATTAATATTTTGGTCATAACTTTTTCGTATCTGAACCGATTTTCCCGAGTTTTTCAGAAAATATTTTATATTAAAAATTTCCGATCTTTTGATATATAAGGCGTAACCATAGGTCATATGACAGTCCAAAAAATCAGGTTTTTATACAATTTTTGATATTTTTTGTACGGGAGGTACCACGCCCACTTGTTCAATCCCGCCCACATTTTGTGGGATGCTGTGTATTGATAACGTTAATGTGTGTACCCAATTTGGAAACTTTGGCTCTTGCCGTTCTCAAGATATACAGAAATAAAAAAATACAACAACAACAAGGGATTTTTGGAAAAAATTGGAGGTAGTCGTCGTTTTTTGCTAATATCTCAGCCATTTTTGGACCGTTCTGGCTGAATTTCAATAGCAAGAAATGGTGGACTATATGTGACATAAGTCTAAGACAACCTAGCCGCTATCATGTCTGGAGTCTCCGGAAAACACATATCAAACGTAAGACGGACAGATGGACAGACGGACGGATATCGTTAAATCAACTTCTCTCCTCATAAGGACCCAAAATATATATACTTTACAGGGCCTCAGATCAATATTGTAGAAATTACAAACGGAATGACAAACTTATATATACCCTTTTCCACCTGTGGTGAAGGGTATAGAAATATGTAAACTAATTTTGGAGACAATTTAAATAAAATTAATAGTGATGATTAGTATTGTGGTTATTTTGTTGAACTATTTATGGTTTTTAATCCAAATTTTTAATAATTTTAATTAGGCTTAGGTTCATTAAATTTAATTTTCATTAAATTATTTTTATGAAGAAAGGAATTTTACAACATGAAAATTAATTAAAATTGTTATTGATAATCTTTCATTCTTGACCGTGGCCGGGGCTCGAACCCGGGCCGGCAGGTTACCATGACATGTTTCGATCGCAACCACTCGATCTCCTCAGATGGATTTGCCGTTTTACACTCGCATAGTGATGATTTGCGAAACGAAAAGATGCGAAAGACAAATGCGCAAACGCATTAAAGAGTACCAAACACTAGATTTGCTACCATTTTCTTTCGCATCGCAATAGAGAGTAGCCACCCAGGATTTTTACATGAGTTTAAAAATACATAAAATCCTTGATATTTAAACAAGGCCCAATTGGACCATGGTATTTAAAGTTAATGTTTTTTTATTCCTTTTTTAACCCACGAATATTTATTTTTTTGTCTCTCCTTTTTCGGAAATTTATGGTACAGTTGGAAATATCAACCCATGGAATGTCAAACAACGAAATCTAACTGAACTTTAATGACCGTAGTTTTTCATGATTTTAGAGTAATCCTATATATAACATACGTAAACAATTTTTAAATATCTTACCTTCCACCGCTTTTAATGAAACTTATAATAAAATCAATTTTTTAGACAATAATTTGTGCGAAATAATTTTCCATGTGGTTGTTGTTGTTTTTGCACTTTTGCTTTTTCGCAAGGGTGCAACTTGTGACATGAACAACCTTATTGTGTTACTGCACTGTTGTATTTATGAAAGAAAAAAGGACCCCAGGAAACAAGGCCTCAAAAAGAGAAAGAAGAATGACCCCAAAATTTTACGCGAGACACACAACACGCCATTTTGGAGCAATTTTTTGGTTTTTTTTTTTGGGGTTTTTCGTTGGTGTTTTTTGCGTTTTAAGTGAAATGAAAAATTACCCCAATATCAAGGAATGTAAAATGGAACCAAATAAAAATTAAATTTTTCCTTGAGGCTATTAAATAAAAAAAGACCTCAACAAATTTTATATGTATGTATTAATATTACATATTAAATTAACTGGGCATATGAACCGAACCCAAAATTTTTAATATATCTTTTTTTGAGCCATATTTCGCAGAGCCATTTATGAAGAAAACAGGATCCTTTTAAAAATTTGTTTCATTTGAATTTCACTTAAATTTAATTTTTAGAACATGGCTGACAAAAGTTTTAGGCCCAATATAAACTATACCAGAACAAGTTAATTTAGGAACACCAAAAAACAAATCGTGAAAAAAATATTCGAATTTCAGCACATGGACAAAAATAGTACATACTTGGACACAAAATTGGCTAATAAAAAAAAACGCAAAATCGCTAAGTTTTCCATCATATACATAAATATTTTCTATTTTACTTAATTTGTAATCAAACATTTTTTTATTATTTCCTTTAAAATTATTTATTTCTTTTGTTGCAATTTTATAAACATTATTTCAATAATTTCTCTAAAAATATAGACCTCTCATACGCCTACCTGAACCTTGACGATCATAGAGTACATTAAATTTATTGACAAAATGATTCATATCGTTGCACCCCTTAGTCATCGAACCTAAATAACTAATCAAGCCAACGTCATTACATTGTGTGTAAAACTCTTCCTGAAAAGCACCTCCTTGCATTACGGGTAAACGATGACTTAAAGCATAAATTTCACGTAGAATTTCTTGATTCGCGGCCAACTTTCCAGCTTCAACATCTTTGATGTATTTCAACACAATCTTAATGCGAGTATTAAGCATTTTAATGGCACTCTCTTGGGCTACTAAATGTTCAGCTACATACGATTTTTCTCCTGTATCGTTAGTTGACATACGAGCTACATGATCGACACCAATGCGTTCAGCTTCCTCTGTGGCCAGAGTATAGGTAAGGGGTACAAAAAGCATAGTGGCCTCACTGCGCACAATATCAATAACAGATTCATAAAGTTTCAAGGGAAGTTGATCAACACTGCGCGACAAAGGATTCAATTGTAACATTATGGGGCATTCATTGATTTCAGCTATTTGTTTGTGTATAGCTAAATCTTTATCGGTGGGCATTTCTCCTGTGGTATACCAACCAATAAAGTCTAATTCACTAAAAACCTTTAATAAAATAAGACATAATTCAAAGATCATCAAATTTCATTTTAAATATAACCTGTTTATATTGATGTTCTTTGGTCATATAATAATCCCGATTGATAATAACATCGTCACCCACCAGATCAGTTTTCAACTCAAATGAATTCATTACTTCTATATTGCGGCCTTTCTGCTTACCAATTAAAGCTCCATACACTTGACATGTTTCCCCGGCTTGTGCTCTTATGCGTGTCCAATGTTCGGAGATATTCATAATAACCAAAGGATGAAGAGAAATTGTCACTGATGGCACTGTGCTTGCGTCAGCCATTACATTCGGAACACTTGCACCGGCGGCTGCATTTACTTTAGATTTTATTACAACCTCTCCAGCCGTATTAAGTTCAGTAGATGAACCAGCTTTGACATCCAAATCTACATCCATTTGTTCCATTTTATTTTTTATTTATATGTTTTGCTAAATTTTTAAATATTTTTTTTTAATAATTTCTATTTTTAACGCTTTAAAATTGTTTGGAATAATTTTCGGTGCAAAAATTTATATTGTTGTTTTTGTGTTTGTTTCTTTGTGCTCTTTCATTGACATTTTCTATTTTAAGTGTGGTAGCGTTGTTTATAACAGTATGGTAGTACTTACTTGGTGGCCACACGATCAAGTTTTGCCTTTCAATTCCATTCAATTTGCAATACAATCTCACTTTTTTACCAACGCACTCACACTTTTCAAATTGATCACGAGATGGCTTTCAATTTCACCTTTCCATCTGTTTGGCAATTTTACTTTCAATTTAACAGCTGATTACATGTTTGTCTTTATAAATTGTTTTCTTGATGAAATCTTGAAAGTAAATTGCTTAATAAATGGAATTATTTTTAGGTTATTTCCGTAAATGATGCTCTCTATTGTTTAATGGACCCGGTTAAACTTGTTGAATTAATTTTTGTTGTTGTTTTGATTACTTTTTCTATTATTATGATTGTTTATATCATTTTTTTATTATTATTGTTAGAGTACATTAAACTATATTTTGTAATACTGCTACTAGAGGTGGCAATGAAGAATAAACAATTGGTAAGGCACATTTGAAATAAAACAGCCAATCAAAACAGCTTCAATAGTGTCAGTGCCACTGCCAAGGTATATTTATAGCAGGTAGCCGCGAGATTACAACAATTGTACAATAAAACAAACAACAGGGCTTTTTATTGTTGTTATGTGGTACGAACTGTCAAAAGGCAAAGGGGTTGATAAGAGACAAAAAAGACAAAAGATAGAGACAAAAAACGTGTTTACATGTTTACTATACAACATTTGACAGTTCGTACCACGAAACAAGCAAATAAAAAATAACCAGCTGGCTTTCCGAGACTACCTGCTATAAATATACCTTGGCCACTGCCATGATTTTACTTTACATAGCGTCTTCAACAGACAATTTTTTGTCATACCAAACGTCAAAGTCTATATAAAAAAAAATCGAAAATTTTTATCAGCATTAAACATTAAAAGACGCTATGTTACTTTTAATGTTTATTTTTGCTCATACTCGACCAAGGTATATTTATAGCAGGTAGTCTCGGAAAGCCAGCTGTTTATTTTTTATTTGCTTGTTTTGTGGTACGAACTGTCAAATGTTGTATAATAAACATGTAAACAAGTTTTTTGTCTCTATCTTTTGTCTTTTTTGTCTCTCATCAACCCCTTTGCCTTTTGACAGTTCGTACCACATAACAACAATAAAAAGCCCTGTTGTTTGTTTTATTGTACAATTGTTGTAATCTCGCGGCTACCTGCTATAAATATACCTTGTACTCGACCAACTACTACAACTGCATTTACTGCAACTTCTTTTTTCTTCTACTTTATGGTTTTCTTAATGTGGCAGTGGGATAGTGGCAGAGTGTTTTTTGGCAGGTGTGAAAAGTAATATTTTATACAGATCATTCTAAATTACTGGGTTCGATAAATTTTTTTGGGTGTTTAATGCACCCAGTTAGCAGAACCGAGTACATTAAAAAATATTTTTAAACATGAATAAGTCTGAGTTCATACGGCTCTTTCTTTATTGAAAAGATTGCTACTTTATAGGCGAGAGGGGAAAAGAAACGAGTACACACATGCCTGTACTGTCTTTACGTTTTGCTTTCTTATTCGTTGTTTAATTTTGTTTTTGTTTTCATACGCACGACTATACAAAATAAAAAAAATGGTGTCGACATGACATGAATCATTTGAACACCAATTCATGTTCAAAGAAGAAAAAGGAAGAATCTTTTCAATAAAGAAAGAGCCGTATGAACTCAGACCAAAAAGCATTGTTATCATTTCGGGTTTAAAAATCAACTTAATCATTTAAAAAACTAATTATATAACAAAATTACAAAATATGTATAACTTTGTTTTTGCTTTCAATGTAATTCTTTGGCGTTGCGTTTTATATAATTAGGGCCTTAATAAAAAAGAAGATATAAAAATATTTTTCGTAGAAAGTCGTTGAGAACATTTTCAGTGTACAACTTAGGAACTTTTGTAATAATTATTCTATTTCACTCTGTTTTAACTACACTTGTAATCAAAATTTACCCCTCTATCATCATCATCGGCAATTGAACACTTTATAGTCCCCTTTTACAAAGTGACAGACAGAAGGCAGACAGACGAAGTTTGTTGGTGAGGGGGCGACGCTGTATGCGTGACACACTTTACTTTTTTCCTCTCTCGCCTACAAACTTCGTCTGTCTGCCTTCTGTCTGTCACATTGTAAAAGGGGACATAGCAACTAAAATAGATTTTAAAACACACTAAAGTTGAGTCTAGACTCTGCATACTGAAAACAACTGAGACTACTGCCAATATTATTATTTTTATTCAGTTATAACAAAAAAAAAAAAATTAGTTTAAAATACTTACAATAATGGTGGCATAATAAACAAATTTGTTTGTATATTATTCAATTTAAACTAATCGGTCGGCTAAGCAACACGTCAATAAAAGTTAAATTTAAATTAGAAAAAACCGATAAAAAATATACACCAAATGTTTAATTTAAATTTTAAAGGATGTCTAACTAGTTACTTTATAAAAACAGTTACTTTATAGTAACTTTATAACAATTTATAAAGACAAACAACGTGTGTGAACGAATCAATATTTGAAATCAACCGCAAATCATTATTTTTTTTTGTGTTGAACACGTGCTATTGTTATTGTTTTGAAAACAACAACACGTGCGTTACAAACAATAACAATACAAACAAAAATATATCAGGAAATATTACGAGTGCTATATTAATCATAAAAAATCAAGAAATTAATAAAAGTATGAAAAAAATCCTAAAATTTTGCGGCTTAAAATGTTTGAAAAATTATACAAAAAGTTGTTATATGAATAAAATCTGTAAATTTGTGTGTTTATAAAATCTGGTAAATGATTTCGAAAGCCCTCAACCAGGGCTATTAAGACCACCAGATGTCACTTTCGTAAAATTAAAAGTTTAGGGGGTATTCTGTATAAAATAAAAAAAATTCAAATACTCTCCAAAAAGTTGTTCGTTGAATAAAATCTGTAAATTTGTGTGTTTATAAAAGCTGTTAAATGATTTCGAAAGCCCACAACCAGGGCTATTAAGACCACCAGCTGTCACTTTCGAAAAATTAAAAGTTTAGGCGGAATTCTATATTAAAGAAAAAAAAAAATTCAAATATTCTCCAAAAAGTTGTTAGATGCTATAAGTTTGCTATAAGCAAAGTCCAAGTCTATTAAACGTTTATGAATACTGTTTTTAATTTTTTTCTTATTAACCTCTTTATCAACTAAAGTGTAATAATATTAAATAAAAGGCAATCGCTAAAAATTGTCGAGGTATTTTTTCTTTTTCATAGATTACTTAGAAAATCGATTGTTCATTGTAGACAACACTTAACTTAAATGACAACCAAAATGCTCATAGTTTCTAGCATGACAATACAACAATAAGAAAATAGCTTAATTACTAATGCGGTGTTATTAAACGTTTATAAATACGGTTTCTTATTTAAGGTGAGATTATTTTAACAAAAAATTATTGTTAAACACACTTTTAATATTTTCACACTATTTGATTAAAATAAAAACGTAAGTTTATTTTAGCAAATAAACAAAATTTTTCCATTAATAATTTAATTCCTATTCTGCCGCTACCTGACAATTCCATTCCAATACTAAATCAATTAAAATTTCAATTCAAATGAGTTCGCAATGAATTAATTCAAAATCAATTCAATTCAAATGAATTGCAATTAATTTTTACCAAATTCGTTTGAATTAACTCAAATTTCATTCAACTCATTTTTTGTGTGAAAAGAATTAGATCAAAATTTTCTAATTTAGTGCATAAATGATTCGCGAATTAATTTAAAAATGAAAGATTAATTTTCACCTCTGGTACGTAGTTGAATTTTTTGCTTTAATGAAAGATGGAATCCATGTGTTAATAAAACTACAACTCAAACCTACATGATTATTATTAATTCCTCTATTGTTTAGTACACAAATGGCTGAGATAAATCCCTTATTATTGTTGTTTTTTTTTTATTTATATATAAGGAGAACGGTAATATCCAAAGTTTCCAAACTAGGTACATCACTACACATCAGCCCACAAAATGTGGGCGGGATTGAACAAGTGGGCGTGGCACTTCCCATACAAAGACATAATTGATTTCTATATATCTGCAAAACCGCAAGAGCTAAAGTTTCCAAATAAGGTACAAGCATCTTGGTTATCAATACACAACATCCGACATTTGGGCGGGATTGGAGAAATGGACGTGGCACAAAAGGTATTTATAGTACTTTCTGTTATTATCGCACCATTGTGAACAGTCCTTTAACCACATTGTAATTATTGAAATTTAAGTGCCTACAATTGCTGTAAAGCTAATCAAATTTAAAAAAAAACAACTGTCATTTGAAAATATATTTATGTATGTATATTAGAGTGGGTCAATTTTTTTCTCGACCAAGCGGTGGTCAAAATCGTAATCTACGACGAATTTTAAAAAGGTTGCCCAAGAAACCATGGATCTCAAATCAAAATCGATCTTCCCGTTTTTTTTTTTTTTCATTATTTATTTATTGAATCTTAATATATTTAATATGAGCTAACAATAATTAATCAAATCTTAGCCTAATACTTTATTTCATGTCCTGCCAGTGCCAGACAAAAATTTTCTCATCACGGGTTCTGTTCACTTATGTAGGTGTTTATCGTGTTTATCTAATAGGATAAGTGCTGCAGTGTCTCTTCTTCTTAAGCGAGAGTGGCCGCTATCATTTAAAATATTTCGGATGCAATTCGAGCCTTTTTAAGTATTTTACTGCATATTTCGTAATCATAGTTTTAACTAATGGAACATTGAGATCCTTGTAAATATTTAAGTTTTTAACATACCAAGGGGCAGCTGTGATTATTCGAAGTAGTTTATTTTGGCGCCTTTGAATTTTTTCGATATTAGAGGCCGAGGCAGTGCCCCATAACTGAATACCGTAGCACCAGATTGGCTTTAAGATGGAGTTGTAAAGTAGAAGCTTGCAGTCGAGACTAAGGACAGAGTTTCTTCCAATAAGCCAATGAATTTGGATGGCTCATTTCATTTGAATTAATTTTGCCTCTACATGCGAATTTTGAGGTATTCACCCTTATTCCATTTAGCGTTATCAATACGAAACGATATCGTTTTGTGTCGATTGTTGCAAATCGGTATGCCCATTGTCAATATCAAGTTTTATCGATAAGCGTCGATGTATTTTTGGTATGCCGTACGCAACGTTAACGTTGGCATCGATTTAAATTGACTCTGTTTTTGTCGTCAGTCTTATTGGTGTCGAAACAGTTTTTTTCTTTTTTATTTTTCAAAAATAATAATGTTGAATTAAAAAAATGAAAAAATAGCAACAAAGTTTCGGGAAAATTGCAAAAATTTGCAAAAATAGCGAAAATTCGCGAAAATTTTATGTATTCCAAACAAGCCAAAAAATTGATTAAAAGTTCCTAAAACTATAAGGAATAGCAAAAATTCTATGAAAATCGCTAAATTACCGCAAATTCCCGAATTTTAGCCATGTTCGCGATAGAAGCAATTTTTCCTGTAAGTTTTCTGATTCTTTACAGTTTTAACGATTTTTAATACATATTAAATTTTTCTTTCATTCCGCTTTTATCAAATTTTTGCGAATTTCCACTAATTTTGCCATTTTTATGGAATTTTTTCCATTCTTATGTTTTTGGAGACTTTAAGTCAATTTTATGGCTTGTTTCAAATAAAAAAGAATTTCGCGAATTTTCGCTATTTTTGCAAATTTTCCGAATGTTTGCAATTTTCGCGTAACTTTTTGTTGCTCTTTTCGGTAATCGTCGTACCGTTCTGTTTTTTACAGGGCACTATCAACACTGTCGATTTAAACGGGGCGAAAAGTGTAATCAATACCTTATGGCATTAGTAAGGGTGATTTTTTTTAGAATAAATCAAGCTACCCTCTTTGAGAGCACAACATTAATAAGAAACGAACATCAAATTGCACATTTTTAATAAAAACTTATTAGAGATGTTCTTAAAAAAACGATAAGCAATCGACATCGTTACATTGCTGTTATGGCATACAAGTTTTGTATCGAATTGATGACGATGTCGATAAAAATTGATTTTGATATTCAATTGATGACGATGACGACGACGTTAAATGGAATAAGGGTGATTATTTGATTATTGATTTTAATAGGGGGGCATGATTCCCGATGCAAGGTGAATGTTATATGTACGCATTTTTGTTCATTGATCTTTATCCTCCATTGTTTTAACCAAATTTCTAGTTGAAATATATGATCCTGTAAGTAACGTGATGCTTCATGACGGTTTTCGTGCACGCTTAGAAAGGCTGTGTCATCCGCAAATGTTGAAGTTTGTGTGTAATTGTTTGTTGGCATGTCCGAAGTATAAATTAAGTATAATAGAGGGGCCAGAATGCTGCCTTGTGGGACTCCAGCGTCAATTGGCTAAGGTGAACTTAAGAAGTTTCCTTCTTTAATAATAAATTGACGACCGACTAAGTAGCTTTCTAATAGCTTGAGTGTGTTTGCTGGTAAATTTTGTTTCAATTTATGTAATAAGCCCTCATGCCAGACTTTATCAAAAGCTTGAGAAACATCAATGAAGAGAGCGGAACAATATTGTCTTTCTTCAAAGGCTTTTCTTATTATGTTTACTATACGATGGGTTTGTTCAATTGTGCTGTGTTCTCTTCTAAAGCCGAATTGGTGGTTAGGAATACATCTGTTTTCATTTAGAATTGGGGTTAATTTTGACGCTAACAGCTTCTCAAACAGCTTTGATATATTTGAAAGTAAGCTTATAGGCCAATATGACTCAACTTTTGTGTGATCCTTTCCTGGTTTAGGTATCATGATGACTAAGGAAACCTTCCACTTTTGAGGATAGTATTGAAGGCGTAAAATTATATTAAAAATTAAGAGAATAATTCTCCTTGCTATGCTGGGTAGCTCCAAAAGCATTTTGTTGCTGATCTTATCAAAACCAGGAGCCTTCTTGGGGCTTAACTCACAAATAGCGATTTCTCTTATCTCAAATCTTAGGGGAACAGCTGCTCTGGCAGCAACAGGTGGTAACTCGACCGCAATATCGTGCGATATGTTTGGGGTAAATACGTTTTTTAAATGATTAACAAGCAGATTCCCTTTTTCAACATCATTTCTTGCCCAACTTCCATTCAAGTTTCTGAATGGTGGATTAGAGACAACTGGCCTTTTGAGATTTCTAGCTGCACGCCATAATGAGTAGTCTGATTGTGGAATTGCATCAAGTTCCTTAAGATATTTTTCCAGAGAAGCCGTTTTCTGAGTCTGCAGTAACTTTCTCAGCTTTTTTGTACAGTCTATTAGTAAGTTCTTAAGTTGAGGAGATCTGTGCAATTGCCACTCTCTACGAGGTAGTTAGTGCTAAAAGAAACTTGTCGTTAACAGCTCCCCTCAGCGTCAGGGCAAAGCGCTGTTGTATGTTAGTTGCCTAGTCCACGCATGCCGTCACTGCGTGGTTCGCTCCGACTGTACGAGCAAACTCGTGGGAATAAAATGAATAACCCTTTAAAAACAAAAACAAAAACGTACACAACAAGAACTAGCAGGGACACGACGGACGGGATTGACCAGGATCAGTCGGACGTCACGGTCAGGGTACTCACCGACTAGTACCCTCTCGACTGTTCATGAGAACATAATTGAGCAGGAGAGACAGGTACTGACCGACCTATATGTGGATAGTCTCTGGGACTATCGAGTTAGAAAGGGTTAGAGAGGCTGACTCTGCTCTCTGAAACGGATCTTGATATTGATATATCAGCTCACAGTCAGACTACAGAGCCTGCTACTATCACCTGTGAGGCCAGGGGACATCAGAGGGGCCACTCGGGAGAAGATTGTCCACAACTTGTTGGGCAGGACGCCGTGGAGGATGGGATAAGCGCCCCTTCACGATACATTAAGAACTCCAGCCGAACGAAGGAGGAGAAGGCGCAGAGCGGAACAAGGAGCTCTCTGGCATATCTGGATAAGATGGCGAAGAGAGATCCTTCAACGTTCTCCGCGAGGGATAGGCACCATCTGAGAAGGTACCGAGAAAGCGTCGCTAAATTCGAAAGAATTTACGACCCTGTCAGTGCCGTGCTTGGATGGCCTTATCCCTGGAGAAAGCAGGAGGATGAAGTCGCCGACCCGGACACTACTCAAAAGAGTACAGGGCCGGTGGCGTCGTCAACCTGCCGTGGTAAGATGGAGAAAGGAGGGGTTCATGTCTTCGGAACGAGCTGCGGAGGACAAGGGGGCGATACCCAAGAAGGTAAGCAAGGTGGCTAAGGCAGCGGATACGGGAAAGGAAGCTGGTATTCCTCCGACCGATTCCACTAGTGGCTCTCGTAAGGGAACCAATAGGGGAAAAGGCGCGGGCAGGAACAAGCCTTCTAAACTAGTCGTGCCGAAGTCACCGAGCTCATTGAAGAGGGTTGGTACATCTCCGGCTGAAGCTCCTAATGACTCTAATAAGGAGACCATCAAGAGGGTCTGATCTGGGGATGATAAGCCTTTTTCATCGAATAAAAGATTGAAGAAGTCGACGAGCCTGGAGGGTCATCTGCAAGTGGCTGTCATAGATCGGAATGATCCGGATGGGAGGATCAGTGCCGAGCTGTGGTAGTTAGTGGAGGCTAGGCTTATCGACGAGTTGGCAGCATTCAGGGGCAAAGAGGAGGATGTATCCTTCAATGGTGCGGACTGGGTTAAGGCAGTGAAGGTTGTCAACTGTGGTAACAAGAATTCATTAGAATTCTTAAGAACCAAATGCAGCGACATTAACCTGGGGGCAAGGTTTGAAGTCATACAAGCTTCCGATTTGCCAATTAGGCCCATAGTGACAGTATGGATTCCGCCATCCGTACGCCCGGTGGAAACTATACTGGCAGTATTGGGCAACCAGAATAATAGGCTTCTTACCGACCAATGGAGGCTGGTGACCTCACTAATCTTATTATATGTAATATGGGTAACACGCCGACGTTCAGAAATAAAGATAGGCAGGCAGTGATAGATCTGACATTAGTGAACCGTGACAAGCAACTTGTTGTTGATTGGAAAATGGCAACGGACTTAACTTTTTCAGACCATAGTCGTATTACCTTCACACTGAATTTTGACCTACCTGGGGTTGCTTCGTTTAGGAACCCGAGGAGGACAAAATGGGACTCCTTTAAGGAAGGGATCCGAATCGGGTTGGCGCAACAGGCCTTGGGCGTAAACAGCCCAAATGGTGCACCAGGGAACTTCACGTTCAAAGGTCCAAGGTTAGGAGACTGTTTAATAGGGCCAAGCTTACGAGAGCACCAGAGGATTGGAACAATCATAGGGTGCAGTTCAACAAGCATAAGGCGGATCTAAAAAGGGCAAAGCGACTATCATGGAGGCAATTTTGTGTATCCATTGATAATGTCAACGAGCTGTCAAGATTCCGACGGATTCTATCTAAGGACCCTAAGGCCCTGGGTTACATCCAAAGGAATGACTGCTCATGGACTGAGTCTAGCTCTGAGACCCTAGCCTTACTTATGGAGACGCACTTTCCCGGGTGTAGGCAAACCGGAGGAATGTAAGACGGTCAGTGGGACGTGATGTCCAGGACATCGGATCATACTTTCGCTTGCGTCGAGGAAATGGTCACAAGGGAGAAGCTGGCGTGGGCGGTCAATACTTTCGGCCCATATAAGTCACCTGGTTCCGGATGGCATTTTTCCGGCCATGCTTTGCAACATCCCGGCCGATGCATAACTTCTGCTGGCGAACATATTTAGGAAATGCCGCAGTAGGAGGTATATGCCTAGGAGGTGGAGAGAGGTCAGGGTGATTTTCATACCCAAGGCTGGAAAACCGGGCCTACTCAAAACACGGGGATTTTAGACCTATTCGTCTGTCTGCATTCTTGTTGAAGACTCTCGAAAGACTAATAGATTTCTATCTCAGGAGCAATATTGAGACCCGCCTTATTAGCAACGCTCAACATGCCTACCGTAAGGGTAAATCTGTTGAGAGTGCGTTACATGAGGTGGTGGGTTGTATTGAGCACGGTCTGAGGCATAAGGAATATACTCACGCCGCGTTTCTGGATATAGAAGGAGCCTTTAATAACATAACATTAATAACATAAAGTTTTGCTGGTCAGGGGAAAGTTTCTGTCCACGATCGGAGAAATTATGCAGGTGATGCTGGGCGAACTCTCGGCATGGGCAAGGGACAGGGGGCTGTGTGTTAACCCTATAAAGACTGAACTGGTACTATTTACCAGAAGGTACAGGATAGAGGGATTTAGGGGGCCAGTGTTAGATGGCGTCGAGTTACCTTTATCGTACGGTGCAAAGTATCTGGGTAACTTTCTAGACTGCAAACTGTCTTGGAAGAGAAATACTCAGGAGAGGATGAGAAGGGGACTCAATGCCTACTACACATGCAGGAACTCCATCGGTAAGAACTGGGGTCTGAGGCCGGATATGGTAAACTGGATTTACACATCGGTGGTAAGGCCTATACTTACCTATGGATGCACTGTTTGGTGGGGTGCGTTGAGAGTGGATGCTATAGGAAGATGCTCAGCAAGGTTCAAAGGAGTGCATCTCTTGGCATCACAGGCGCAAGGAGAAGCACTCCACAGGCAGCGCAGGACATCCTACTATACCTGTCCCCTTTTGAGCATTATGTGAGGAGTGTGGCTGCTAGGAACCTACTTAGACTTTACGAGTCTTCCTTAGTTAGACCTAGGCGGGATGATCACACGAGAATTTTGTACGAGGTGGGTCTGCTTGATCAATGTTCTGTTCTCGAGAAAATTTCGGATCATAGAATCATGACCCTGGACTTCGGTGTAACACCACCAGTGGAGTTCCCGGATAGGGAAATCTGGCTTGGATCCAATGGACTGTTTGAGGGGTGGGAAGTATTTACGGATGGATCCAAGATGGAAACCGGCACTGACGAGGTAAAGAGGTCATTCAGACTCCCTGATGAGTGCAGTGTCTTCCAGGCTGAGATCCTAGCGATCTGGAGGGCGACAGAGGTGATACTGCATCATATCGTGGGTGGTTCTGCGGTGACAATTAACGTCGATAGTCAGGCGGCGCTTAGGGCATTGACAAATTATACGGTGTGATCGTGCCTGGTCGCTCGGTGTAGGAATGCTCTTAGGGAACTCATGGAGGCATTCAATGTAAGGCTGTGTTGGGTACCTGGACACTGCATGGTTGATGGAAAGGAGGTGGCGGACGAACTCGCGAGTGGGGGTTCGAATCTGGACTTATTGGTAAGGGACAGGGGGGTAAAGCCTCCCCTATGTTACTACTATGGTGTGATACGGGGGGACAGAGTGGATTGCAGGGTGTCTAGGGCATTATGGCCCAGATTGGACGCGGGGGCAACCGGGGTATTACTGAGATTGGATAGGGGTGGTCTTAGAACACTTATAGGGTTCTTGACGGGTCATTGTCCCGTTAGGGCTTTTACGGGCAGATGGGACAATACCATACCGGACTTCTGCAGATTGTGCGATGATTCGGAGGAGCTGGAGACGATCGAGCATGTACTGTGCCATTGTCCTAGGATGCAGGGTCTCAGACAGAAGTGGCTAGGAGACAGGTTTTACGACGAACTGGGGTGCATCGCTGGATGTAATCCGGCTAATCTACTGGGGTTTGTCAGGGAAACAGTGCGGTTGTTTCTGTTGAGGGGACTGTAGAGAGGGAAATTGTTCTTCATATTGCCTACTAACTTTCTAGATTTTATCCGAATACTTCTTTTCTTTACTTTTCTCTTTTCTACTTTTTTCTTTTCATCGAAGGGATTCACAATGGACCGTACCGGTCTCCGAGTGGAAGTGTGCCCTTGGGCACATAACCCTTCTTAACCTAACCTAACCTAAGGTTATATATATTCTCTAAATTGGCGCCCTCTTCTCCAGTGGGAGTTAGAGGAATATATAAAATAAAAATAAAATATTTCCTACATAGAATTCGGCGGACATCAAAGTTTTCTCTATTTAAAACTATTCTGATTTAAGATGCTATTTCGGGGATTTCAGATTAGCACGCTCATATAGTTTGTATTTATGTATGTACTGATTTGGTTTTAACACATGTTTATTAAGGTGGAAAAATAAAAAAATTTCTACTTATTCAAACACATTTATGTTATTTTTTTAGTTTTTTTTGTGAATTTTTTATTATTATACATTTATGTAAAGTACGTAATAGTAATTTATATTTTATTTTCTTCACGCCTTAATTACTAAAACAATTAGTATTTTCAAGTATTTTTTTATTTTGTAATTATATGTTTTAAAATTAATATTTACAAAGACATTTTAATATTCTTAAATATAAAGTGACTTATTTAAAAAGTATTTTCATAAGTCAAATTATATTGCTTTTAAAAATACTTCATTCATATCATTAATTTTTAATATGGTAAATACATATACAATTATGTGTTTTTTTATTTTTTTATATATAAAAGTAAATGCTTAAAAATTATGGTAATTTTTCTTTTAATTTTCTGTTGTTTTTTTTTTAATAAGCCTTAAAATTTACAAGCAAAAATATTTTTACTAATTAATAATTGTTTATGAATATTTATAGAAGAAACTAAATAAAATAATTTAAATAGTAGAAAAAGTAATAGTAAAGAAAATTAACAAAAGAAAAAATTCAATATATATATTAAACAAGAAAAACAAGCTTTTACAACAAGCAGTTACTTTAACATTTAATTTTTTTTAAATATTTTTTATTTTGTTTTTCTTTATGTATTTTTTTTAAATAATTAAAAACTTGTAAGTGAATTAAAATATTAACATTTTTTTTTTGTTTTAACTTAGTGGCGACCTAATTACATTTTTAATGATAGTTTAAAATTTATTTTATTTATAAACTAAATAATAGTTAAACTTCTTAACAACTTCACTTGTTATAAGAAAGAGAGGGGGTTCCTTAGAAAGGAAGTGTTAGAGTTTGCAGAAGGAAAGAGTAATCATTTTAGTTTCTTTATAATTGTGCATAGTCATTTTTTAGAAAAGTTTGTTATGTGTGTATATTAAATGTTAGTTTGATTTTCGACAAGCAAATTTAACTGCCTGTTCAACAATTTCAAACTTTATCGTTTGCATAGAAAATTTCTATGAAAAACATTAAGTTTTAAAGATATTTTTCATAAAAAATTCTATACGACGTTTACGTTTGAAATTTTTGAACAGGCCGTTATTATTTTATTTAAAAATTTATCACAAATTCATAAAATTTTAAGCAAAGTTTTAAAACAAGAAAAATGTAATTTAAAAGGTATTACAAAACTTTTTACATAAATTTTTTTTTGAAATTTCCAAATTTTATCTTTAAAAAAGTTGTAAAAACTGAAATCTACTATCTTTTCTATATAAAAATATAAAATTCACTGATAATTCTCTTTTAAAGAACTTTAAAAAAAAAATCCAGAAATTATTAAAAGAAACCTTAATATAAATTATTTATATTTTTTAACAATTAAAAAAATCACATTTGAAACCGAAACGAAATAAAAACTAAGCTAAAATGGTTGAAATATTTAAAGTTGTTTTTTAAAAACCTTTTTTAGCAGTTGTTTTTTGAGTTCTTTTTAATAATTTTTGTGGTGCAGAAATCTAAATTATGTGTAAAATATTTGTTTACCCACCCACTTTATACGGCCCGACCCTACTTAAGCAATTAACAAATAATTAAGAAATATAAAAAAAAAAAATAATAAAGTTAAAAAAAACTCCTGAATACAAATGTTCAATAGTAAGTAGACTCGTAATGCCCATGATGATATAAACCTTGTGTTGCTGTCGAAGACTGATGATAGTGATGGGATGATGATAATGAATGCACTATAGCATGAGTACTAGAGGTTTGTTGGTGGTGATGATGATGTTGATGAATTTGAAACCAATGCGCTGCATAGTGTTGCCACAATAAATTTCAATCTTTTTGTTGATGCGCTGATCCTGTACCATGTTGTGTTTGCGTATGATGAGGATGTGTGGCTTGTCCTGGTTGATGCATATGCGGTTGTGTCTGCTGTGGATGATGATGTGTTGGTACAGTACTGTGAGCCAATGTACCGGCAGCAGCGGTAGCTGCTGTTGTAGCCTGTTGCTGCAAAAGGTGATGATGATGGCCAACTTGGGAGTTTGAATGTGGTTGTGACATTTGCTGACGATGTGCTGGTTGAGAGCTACCGTTTGCTGTGCTGCCATGTTGCAAAACACCGTTTGAGGTGTCATTTTTATTGGTGGCTTCGCGAGGCAGCAGATAAATGGAACCGTCAGCGGCTTGTTGCAAACTATATTCGGATGGTAAGCAAGGATTGCCTTCTGGGTCACGCAAGTACTAACAGAAGGTAAAAAGAAAAAAGGTTAAATTTCGTTTTGAGTTTTTTAAATTAAAATTCTTAGTTTTATGCTTATTTATAAATTGTTTTTGTTATAAATGTAAGTTAAGCGAAAGAAGTTTTCGTACGGTAATAGATGAACCGGCAGTAATTAATAATTTGTTTAAAATTTTGGAGGTCTGCTCATATTCAACAAAAACTTCAATTGATCTCTCATGCTGTCTATAGACAGCTGGAAATACTGAAGTACATTGAAGGGAGATCGAACGTATAGTATTCGACCGGTTTTTTTTTAGTTTTGCCCAAGTCGAATATTTTAAAATGTCCATTTTTCGAATATCAAATAAACCGGTTACTTTGATAAAATAAACCGGTTTTTTTTGTAATGTGTAATTTATATACGTATTTTTCTAATTGAATATTGGGCAAACTTAAACATTTTATTTCAAAGCAAAATGTAACAAAAGTCGAAAAACAATGTAAATATAATTCACTAATATAAACGTGTGTTCTTGTAACTAAAACCAAAAACAATTCAAAATACTCCAAAAAAACATAAGTTCAACTTAAAAAGTAATCAGCAATTGTATAGTGTTCTAAATATTATATATATTTTTATAAAGATGTCATCTCTAGTGATATGTCGAACTGATTTAAAAGTCAATGGTGCTGAAAGGACCCTAAAATGATAAGTTGCAAAGGTTCTTTAACGTCACGACTTATTAATTGCATTTAAATAGTCCACAAGCTTTACATAAATATACGCCAAGTAAAACTTGACTCTGTTCCAAGTATTTCTTAAGAGACTGCAAATAATACTTTACTAAAATATGCTGCTAAAAATGAATGAAAAACTCTTAGGTAGTTCTAGCATACCTTCATGCTTAAAACTACAACATACCGGCGGAATCAAAGATATGGGAAAATTCATCAGTTTAATTTTTTTAAACATCAAGAACTTAAAACAAAATTGAAGGAATCAAACAATGTCATGGAAGGGTTTTAATGTGATCGACGAATTGACAGACATTTCAAACAAAAAGCATGTTCACATTACTTTTCGTTTCTATAATGCTGAAACAAAATATATAATCCTGGCTGTTTGCAACTTTTCAAAAATATGGTTAAAGTCTACTGATTCATATAGACATGCTTAACACCAACAATTTAAAACGCATTTAAAATAAATTTGAGAGAATATCTCAAACAATAAATTTATTAAATTCCTATAAGTTTTTAAATCAAAGTTTTTAAAAAACTCTAAAGTTATGTTCACATCTATTAAATATTTTACGTTCTACACGTAACCACTAGTTTTCTTAAGGAATGGTTTGCTTTTGCAATACGTTTGGCTAGAGCAAACATTGTTTTAAAGTTTCTAAATTACGTTATACAGTTATCATCTTAGAAATAAAATTAAGAAATTGTTAAAAATAAAGCTTAAGTTTGATCAATTTACTGGTCACTCTTATTTTTGGATTTTATCGTCATTTGTTAGGTCTGAACATACCTCAAGTCATATCTATGTATTTTGTTCGTTCCTTACTTTCGTGAGTTGTTTTGTTTTTATTCAAATAAACTTTTTATTACAAAAGCTTCAGCCCAATTATGAATAAAAATTCCCCGAGAGTTTTCTCCCTTTTCCCATTTTTCCTATGTAAATTCAATTGCAAAATTGGGAAAAGGGAAAAAAACTCCCGGGAAATTTTTATTTATAATTGGGCTGTATTTGATTTTTGTATTTTTATGTATTCGAATTAAAACCGGTTAGCCGGATATTTTTAAAATGCTTAACCGAAAACCGGGTTTTTTAAAATGGCTGCGTTCGAGAACACAAAAGTTTGTACTATTTTTTACTGAACTTTACTGCATTTTACGAAATTGCGTTCGAGTACACAAAATGCAGTAAATGAGAACACAAATTGAGAGCAAAAAGTGACAGTTCTTATCTGAGTATTTACAAATTTTTACTGCAGAAATTTTTGCAGTAGTAAAATTTAGTAAAACAAAAAAACATATGTTTCAAAAGGTAAACAAACAAAATGCTTACAAATTGTGAAAAAATTGGTCAATAAAAGAAAAGTTGAAATAAAAATTAAACAAAAACAAAAATTGAATACATGTTAATTCATTAAACTTGTTTGTGAAGCATTTATTTGGCTAAATACCAACATTTGAAACATTTTTGTTATGTTAATTTTTTAGAGTTGTAAAAGTGTTAAGTACTTGGGTACTTAAGTTATCAATAGCAAAAAATTATTCATGTTCTTTTGAATAAATTAACCCGCCACAAATTAGTAACATCAAATAAAATAAAAAAACAAACAATTATGAAAGATTACATTAAATATTTTTTTTTGTATTTTAAAAAAATGTTTGTGTTATAAAAAGTATTTAATCGAGTACCAATAAAAAAACGAGTTAAGTAGTCAAAAGTGTAAACATTTTTCAACACTTCAAGTATTTGTCATCAGCTGTTGCCTTTATTTTACGAATTTTTACAAAATTTGCGTTCGCGTACTTTTTTGGACAACAGCTTTTTGTGAGAGAAAATTTTTCAATTTGCTCATTTACTGCATTTTACTGTTAAAGTACTCAAACGCACCTAATAGCAACTATTCGGAATATTCGAAAACCGGTTTTTAAAAAAAAGTCGAATAATCGATCTCCCTAGTACATTGATAGATTTTAGCGTTTCATACTGTAAAACAGTAAATTAAAACTACAACAAATATTTGAAATAGAATTGTTACAATTAATATACCACCTAGGCTGGATATATATTGATTTGGACCTCATTAACAAATGGAAAGATTTTCTATTAACTTACTTGAAAAATGTGTCGGTGTAAAGCTCCAAACTTATTTGACACCCTTTTACGTTCGTTGAACAAACGTTCATGCTGTGCTTGCAAGTCCTCCTTGCGACGGCGCACCTGTTTCACTTCATCTTCTAACGATAAAATTTGATCTAATTTTCGCTTGCGACAGTTCTGAGCAGCCACCTTATTCTTGCCACGACGACGTATGTCACGTATCAATGACAATTGATTTTCACTTAAATCATACTTTGATAAACGTTCATTGAACTCATCCATGGGTAGATTAATAATATCTGTTACCAGTATTGGAATGTTCATGGCGCGTGCCCTCTTCTCATCTCGTGTCATATAATTATCTTCCTCACCGCCACTACCACTACTATTATGAGCAGATTTGGACGATTTGGTAGATGAGGATGATGTAGATGTTTTCTTGTCACGTAAATGGGGTCGAGGAAGGGATCCAGTGCCCTGAGGCAGAGTATATGTATGATTATGTTGCACAATTTCGTGGGCAGTACGGGGCGTGCGCACCGAAAAGTCTAGCGAGTAGGCACCACCATAGGCATGATGTTCTTTGCTTAATGTAGGACCACCCATGGCACTACCTTCTAAGCTATTGCCCATATTTTCATGTAGACCAGCTACTGGGGGATAAGCTTCATATTCGTACTTGATTGAATGAGCAGGTCCATTAAGGACATTATTAGCTGGGTTAGTGGGACTGTTGCTATTCGCTGTATTCACGCCAGGTTGTTCATTAAGAAAACGTTTACCAAACATATGATGTTTCTTTTGAGCTACTGGTGGCTGACGTGAGCCATCATTTAAACGGTTGTTGCCGGCTGTGTTATTGTAGCTGTAATCATAGGGACCACCATATTTGCCTTGATGATAATCTTGAGCAGAATCACTACCTTCACCCCACTCACCATCTGACAAGGAGGGTACGCGTTCTGAACCCATCGAACTAACAGCACTATCGCTAGATGCATCCAAGCGATCAGTTCCACCTTGAGCACCTGCTGAATTCATTAAATCGTTGGTCATACCAGCCGCACCACCAGCGGCAGCCACATTAGAGGCACTCATAGATATGCCACTACTCGAACCGGTTGCTGAGCCACTAGCAGGGTTAGCATGACCAGTTGAAATGCCCAAAACCGAAGAATTATTGCTAGTACTGTTGTTAACATCCACCATACGGCAAAAACCTAATAAATAAAAGAAAAAGAATGGAAATAATTTAAACTCATTCATTATCTTCATTAGTTACAGCTGATATAATATTTAATTATGTATAATTTGATTTCGTTTATTTTTTAGTTGATAAAAAATTTTAGATTTCGCTTTTTGTGATAGATACATACATATGTACATATGTTTTTATGCACGTCATTAATAAAGATATAAGCCTTTTTTATTTAAATCTTTTTGAGTTACGGCTGTTTATTGCAAATGCTCAATTTAATGTTTCTTATTTTTTTCCATGTATTTTTCATTAATCACAATATACAATAATTTAATTAATCACAATTTACAATAATTGTGGTCATAATTTCAAGTTATTACCTTATTAAAATGTTGAAATATTTTGTTTTTTCTAAATTATTATTTTGCAGCTTAGAGATTTTTTGTCGCTTTAAATAACTGAGAACCGTTTTTATTTTTACGCACTAATACCTAGTACTTAATTTTTCGTTGTCGTTTACATGTCAAACTTTAATACAGTCTGGTTAAATAATAATATAGGTACTTAACGCTTTACGAGGAGAAACCCGTTTTAATGTACTATGTAATTTCATATGAGCTGTTGCTTTGATTATGGTCAATATCTTATTAAGTGGAATGTGGAACTTTTGTAAACATAAACAAAACTTTGACATAAGATTGCACAAACAATACAAGACAAAAGATCGAAATCTGGCGTAGAAATGCCACCTTTTTATTTCAATATGGGTCAGATTAAAATTCACTTTGGAGGCCACACGATCAAGTTTTGCCGTTCAACTCCTTTCAATTTCAATACAATCTCACTTTTTTACCAACACACTTACACTTTTTAAATTGAGCACGAGATTGCTTTCAATTGCCCTTTTCCATTTGTTTAGCAATTTTGCGTTCAATTTAACAGCTGATTAGAAGTTTGTCTTTATAAATTAGATGACATCTTGAAAGTAAATTGCTTAAAAATTGCGTGCAGCCTACGTCACAGCTTTCAATTTTTGTAAATTTTCACAAACAGTATACCTAGGTAGGTATGTAAAAGACTATCAAGGAAGACTTGATCGTGTGGCTGCAGGGTAAAGTAAGTTTTTTTTAGTTAATTTATGCATTCTATAAATGAAATTATTCAAAAATGACCTTCTTTAAAATTCGTATGTACACATGCATACTTTAATACCTACATACATATGTATGTATGTATGTAAAAAGTACTTTTTTCTATTTTCTTAAACTAACATCAACTTGATAAAATCTACGATTCTAATTTTTGGTTTAAAAATTCACTTTTATTCACTACAAAGTTTTAAAAAGAAAAGAAAATGATTCGAAAAGTTTTTTTGCAAAAGGAATAAAAAGAATGACTCAGCATTTTAAAAATAGTAAACAGCACAAAAATTAATTAAAAAAAAAAAAAAAACAACAACAAAACAGAAAAAGAAACACAAACAAAAAAAAAAAAAAAAAAAAATACTTTGACAACAATAATGTATGCGAAATAAATATGAGTAACAACAGCAAAAATGAAAACAAATAAGAGTGCTATATTCGGCTGTGTCGAATCTTATATACCCTTCATAATCCCAGCGGGAAAATTCAGAAGATCTTCTTACTTCAGGCCTTTTCAAAGGCCTGCTCAAAATATTTTTTAGTTCACTTACTATTCTTGTCTAACTGTTAAAGAAGGCCTCATAGAAGGGCTCGGCTCTTTGGTATAAAATACAAGATACATCTTCCACACTCGCTTCTATGAGAAGGGAGTGGAGAAGGAGCAACATTTTTTGAATTGTTTTTTTTTTGCACAAGCAAAAGCCAGAGAATATTTTTTTTGATCCCGTTATCATTATGTGCCTGCTAAAGAAGCGAGAGCGGATATATGAAGATATGAGTATGGAATGGAGCGAGCAGGCCTTGTACATCCAAAATAAGGGGTACTGAGGCCTTCTAAAAGTTCTACGTACTCCTTCTTTTTCCCGCTGGGTATCGTCGCGTTTCTTTTTAAACCACGTAAGTGGTATAATCGAGGGTATAAAAATGTCTTTTTATGATAATTTATATAAATTGATTTTCTTAATAAATTTAAAATTAAAATTTCAATTATTCATATTAATTTATTGAATAAAAATTTTATTTGATTTAAACAAATTTTTGATTACTAGTTTGCTCTATATTCAATTACTATGTTAATTGTTTTATTAATTATTTTTTTGATTAAATCAATTAACACATTGTTTGAAATCGCAAGTATTTTAAAGCATATTTTCAATCAGAACGGAAAATATAATTTGTTGAAAAAACAAAATTCACAATTTTTACATTTAAAGTAATTAATATAATTATTTTGGTAATAGGTGCAAAATCAACAAATTGTTTGTTTGAATCTATGAATTTGGTGATAAAATAACTTTTTAATTTTTTCTGTGTGAAGCAATACTACAACAATAAAAAAACAACATTTTTTTTATTGTTGCTTTAGAAACTTTTGACATTTTTCTATCTCTAAGTAAAAAAAAGTAGCTCACATATAAAGTGAATTCGCATTAGATCTAGCTAACCTAGCATTTATACATAAAAGTAATTTCTTGAAAATCGCAAACACTCGCACTTTTTCACTAACAAACACACATTTTTTGTACTTTAAGCCAATTGGCTATTTCTTCGATTTTTCGTTGATAATACGAATAGTGTTAACCCCAGATAATAGTAAATTTAATACCTAAATAACCATTCGTATAATATGTGACTATTTCTATTAACACTACTGTATGGCTACAACACGTTGGGGAACGGTTATTTTTTTTATTTTTATTGGTTTAAAAATTAGTTTAATTTTTTTGCTTCGTTTTCTTTTGCTGTTTCTTTTTTAATATTTAAAATTATTATTATTACTTAATAAAATTGACACAGTGTGAGTTTTGTTTTGCTGTTAGAATTTATACTCAATGAAGACTATAGGTATTTACGGATGAATAATCGCAATGTGTAAGAAATTGGTAATAGGTACTACATATATATATGTAAAGCATTATTTTTTGTAAGAAAAATTTGAAAAGATAACAAAAAGTTAAGTTAAACATGCACTAAGGCGAATTCATTTCTACACATCGTGAAAAGGAATACTAGAACAATACAAAAACAAAAAAGGTTTTTTGCATTGCATTGATAAGGCCCAACCATACATAGCCGTGCTTAACCAACTGTCAAAAATTACCAAAAATTCGCTCAAATGTATTTAAAAAAACAATAACAAAATCAAAAAAAATTTGATTCCGTATGGTATGTGCGATCGGTTTCGCACTTTGCTTCAGCAAATGACAGTTTCATAAAACTTAATAAAAAGTTTCCAAAAGTTCAATATGGTTTGCTTCATATGATTTACATGTATTCGCACATTTTTTTAATCCAACTTAAGCACATTATGGTTAGGCCTTTAGTCTTTACGGCTCGAAATGTCAATCATTTATAATCAATCCATTGATTCAAACTGTCAAAGTCAGCAGGCTTTTCGCTGCCACCTGTAGTGAATTTGCCTTGACATATAACGGGTTATTATTTTTCGGTTTCAAAAGTCAAGAAAAATAAAACACACATAAATACATTGATACATTGATCAAAATACTCAAGTATTGTGGTAGTATTAGTGAAAATGTGTTTGTATGTGTCACGCCGACAACGCGTGATGAAAAATCAAAAAATTTTGATATGACGGCGGATATTACTTCCAACACACGTACACGTTGAATTCGCCGGCTGGACAAGCACTTGACAAGTGTGTTTGGGCCTTAAGGCTAAGATTTCGAAGAAACTTTAATTTCATTATAATGCTTGGATCTTGCCATTACGTAGGAAATAAATTGTCATTTAAATGACCGGCTCTAGATTTGTTGCATCAGTCGATCCTTTTGAAGTAGTTTTCAACCACTTTTTCGCACATTTTGGGCGGTATATCGGCGATAACTTGACGAATGTTAGTTTTCAAATGCTCTTACTTTAGGGGATTTGTTTTTTTTTTTTTTGGTTTTAAGAGAGTTTCAATGTCAAGGCGAATTCATGTTCAAAATCAATTTTTCACAGACAAAACATAAAAATTATCCACGAATATATACAGGGTTTCGCAGAATAAGCTATATAGTTTAAACTGTTGATACATTTTTTATTTATGTGATTTTTATTTGTTTTATGTTATGCAGTTTTAAATCTTAGGTGTTATTGTTAATGGTATGTCATATTTTTATATCGGCCACGAAGGCTTTATTATCATAGTAAATAAGTAAATAAACTGCAGTTGGGTAATTTTTGTGGATAAGCTTTGAAAAATAATATCCTGTTAGTGGTATTCTGCTTTAAACATTTCGTCACATTTCGTTCAAAAGGGCTTAACAACCTAAAAATCAATATTAAGTTTTTGATTGATAATGGTACATCGCATCATAGCACGTCTTTACAAGTTGTAAGCTTTTTATTTTTATAAATAACGAATTTATTAAAGAAATTCAAAAGGACATAACAACAAATGATTGCTTTTCACAAGTCAAAAAGGCTTAACAACATATTAAGCCAACCAAACAAGGTAGTTTTAACCAGAGATAGTCAATGGGTATAAACAAATTAAAGTACGTCTAGCACATATCGAAAATTTTCAATACGTGTGCGTATTCGTATCTGTTTATTCTAATACTTATTGTATATCCCTAAAAAATATTTTTTTCAAAATCGTTTGAGTAAAATACAACAAAATTTTATTGAAAAAGGATTATCGACTTTACAAAAATCTCTGGAATATAAAGATCTTCTAATAATATTAAGAAAATCCGAAAAAATGACAAAAAAAAATGTTTACTTTAAAAACACAAGAAGTTACCGAAGAAAAAAAAAAAAAAAACAAATATTCGCAGTTCAGAACTGAGATATCACAGGTACATATTGAGCCCTCACCGCAAAAAAGCTTAAGCGACATATTTAAAATTTTTGTTTTTTTTTAATAAATGACTTAACTGGCAACACTTGCATCATGTCCTAAAGTATCATGGTCACAAAAGGTACGGTTACGATTTTATAGCAAAAAGAATTTTATCTCAAGCGACAACCTTCATACAAAATTTTTATGAAATAAAATAAAAAAACCTTCTCCTGTAAAATTTTGTTTTTGCCGCTTAAGCTTTTTTTGAGGTTATGGCTCGATATTATGACTTTGAGAAGTTCATCTGTTGGCAGTTGCATTTTTAAGACGTTTAAAATTGTTTAAAATTTAAGAGCTAAAGTCGATCAGTACGCCAACGAAAATGTTACCCTTACAGTAGATTTCAACATCACGCTATGGTGTAAAACCAACCCACAAGGTATTTACGGTTGTCTATATGTCAGAGAGAGTTTTTTCTTTAGCTGGAAAAATGAAAAAAAAAATTTAATAAATAGATTCCCAAATAGTTGATAGCTTTCTTTTTTAATCTTTTTATGAAAAACATCTTTTGTAAAAGAGATTGTTAATAGAAGCATCATTCTTAAATAATAGAATATATTTAGGTTTAAATATAACTTTTACATAATTTAATGCAATTCTTATTTAATCAGTGCTATACATATTTGTTTTGCTGGTTTTGGAAAATACTTAAAATATAATGATGTTTTCTGCATCAAAAAATGTTGAGTCATGGCAACACTTCTTGCTTTACAATAACCATACGAACTGTTGAAGTTAATTGTCGATACTCATCGATACATGCCTTTACTCATACGCATTCGTACGAATATCTATACTCATGGTTGTTTGTTCATACTCATACCGGTCGCTATACAAACTTATGTATTTGTTTTCATACCTATTGGTATTCATACCTGTCTGTACTTGTGTTCGGTGGCGTATGAATAGGTTATAAGTATTAAAAATATAACTTTTTGGCTTTGTCGGGATTTGACTTAATTACTGTCTGAACTCGTGCACGGTGTTGTATGAATAGGTTATACATAAGTATTAAAAATATAACTTTTTGTCTTTCTCTGGTTTTGACTTACACCAAATTTTCACGATGATTTTTTGTATATCTTTTTTAAGGAAATTTCCAAAAACTTGTTAAGTTTTTACCATGTTTCTTTTTTTCAGTCAGTGTTGATTTTTTCTAATTTCCTTAGTTCCTTGTTCGTATAATAATATATAAAATATCGTTATTCCACATAATTTTTATAAGAATTGAATTTTTTTATTTTTGTATATTTTAATATAAACACTTGTCGCTTCGAAATAAGAATAAAACATTAATTGAAGCACAGCCGCGAATAACGTTGTGAGTGGCAAAATAATTATTTTTCAGGAGAGCAAAAAATGTTTTTAAAACAGGATTACTTATTGTTAATTTTTTTTTTAGATTATCAAAATTAATGATAATAAAAACTATAATGCAAAATATCAAGAAATTTGAATTTAAAATAACATGCAAATTTACAGTTTATAACTTTTTTTTTGGTGGAAAAACGTTTCATATCCACAATCGCGATGCCATTTTAAACGTTTTTCCACTACGTTAGCGGCTTATAAAACGTTTCCCAATTTGCAAAACCGTTTGATAGTAACGGTTTATCCATTTTGCGGTTTCAAAAGTAAACGTAAATAAAACACATATAACATATTTTTTTTCATGATATTTCTTTTTTATTATAAAGTTTGAACGTTTACATTATGTGTGAAACAGTACATCATTTAAATGACCACCACGCGAAGTGTTGCAAGCATACTACAAAAATGGTGATTCTGGCACAGCGACATATCATGCTTTTTGAGAGGAGATTATGGTTTACATAATCGTCCAACTACGCAAGCAATTGGCAAAATTGTGAAGAAACTTGAAGAGACTGGAGCGGTTACAGATATTGTAAGGCTAGTGCATCATCGTTTCGCTCGTTCCGCTGAAAATATCGCTGCTGTAAGTGAAAGTGTTTCCGAAGACCCGAATGTGTCGATTCCTCGTCGTTTTCAGGAATTAGGACTGTATGGTCGTATGATAACCGACTTTTTTTTTTGCCTGCTATTGAAGAATACGACTTGGAGAATAAGTGGTTTCAACAAGACGGTGCCACATGCCACACAACTCGAGCGAATATGGCTTTATTGCAAGAGACATTTCCTGGCCGTGTAATTTCTCGTCGTGGCGACATCAACTGGCCACCAAGATCATGCGATTTGACACCAGTATACTTTTTTTTTGTGGGGCTACGAAAAAGACCTTGTTTATGCAGATAAACCTTTAACTCTTGAGCACTTAAGAACCAACATTCGTCAAGTTATGGCTGAGATACCGCCCAATATGTGTCAAAAAGTTGTCCAAAATTACCTCAAAAGAATCAATGCTTGCAACACTTCGCGTGGTGGTCATTTAAATGATATAGTGTTTCACAAATAATGTCAACGTTCAAACTTTAAAATAAAAAAGAAATGTCATGAAAAAAAACATTTTATATGTGTTTTATTTACGTTTACTTTTGAAACCCCAAAATTGATAACCCGTTATAATTTTTTTTTTGGAGAAACACAGAAAATACGATTCGTGTCTTTTTTCCTACCCTGCTTATTTCTCTACCCCCTCGCTTTCAAACAAAGAAATACATGATTTAAAAATAGGAGAAAAAAATCATCGTGAAAATTGCGTGAAACATTTCATATTATAAACAATGTTGACCGCTTACACTTTGGGGCTTACTTTAAGTTTAGTTTTTTGTATAGATGCGCAAGCGGTTAAGATTGTTTTCCTCAGTCAAACGCGTATGCTTCTTATTATTAACTGAAGCTTCAGATGCACAATTTTATTTTTGCATAATATTGGATTACCTGATCCATTTTGATCAAATGGACTACTCTCTGGACTGGTCCAATGTAAAGCAAGCAAGGACCATGTCATTGTTTACGTTCGCACAAATAACATATAAAACAAAAACAAAATTAAAAAATTTGGTCTTGTTTTATATGTTATTTGTGCGAACGTAAACGTTCGAGTGACATCGTGAAAAAGACAGTTAGTTATATTTATTTATTAATTTTTGATAGTAAAGATGTTCTTTTCGAGTATCCAGTTTTTGCAACTTTTTTTTCAGTTTTTATCACAGTCAAAATACTCCACTGTGAAATTGTATTGCTAAGTCTGGGTTTACACAATGAAAGTTTACTTTCAGAAAGTCTGAGTTTATTGGTAAGAGGAGAGAAAAGAATAGCAAGTTTAACATAAACTGTCATATCTGATTTTAATTTCTTTATCATTTGTTTTTAAGCTATTAAAAAAAAAAAAAAATTGTAAACCTTCTTGAGATTTCAGAATTGACAAAGTAAGGTTCCTAATATTTTATTCAATCAAAAATAAATTTGAACTAAAATTGCGCCATATTTTTTTTATTGAATAGTCTGGAGCAAAACGAAAATAATTGTAGCTATAAAGTACTCAATAATATTGTGGAGGGCAGTTAAAATAGCTTGTACACCAAATAATGCGTTCGCCGAATATGTCCTAACTAAAGCCATTTTTCCCTAAACAGTTCGAAAATTAAAGAATTGGATGGAAAGCTCTAACAAATTTTAAATAAGGAAATGTAGGCTGACCAAGACACTTTTTATCTCAAATAGTTTTTAATTCTAAATTGTTTAAACTTAAAAACAATATACAAAAGTTTGGATGCGTTGAGGCGAAATTACACAAAAATCACACAAACATTAAATAATCCAAAAATAGCGCAAGAAAAAATTTGTTTGTCCCATTTTTGGATAATTACACAGATCGCTGCCTGCCGGTGGTAGTAATACTGCAACAAGTACAACAATAAAAAAAACCACATTGTATTCATGAATTGGCTTTGTTATTTCCTCTTTGATGTTAACGATAACTGGGACTTCAATATTGATCAAAGTTCCCATTTATATAACTTGTAGGTATTGTAATTTCCCAATGCCGTCAGTTGGCCCCAGGAGTTTTTACACTGGCGCATTTTAATTAAACTCTATCTCTCTTTTAGTCAAAAAGGTATTTTTGCTCAATTTTAGCGTAAGATTAATTAATGAAGCAAACACAAAATGCTCACTTTAATATAAACAAAGTCTTAACAACAGCAACAATACAATAAAATATTAAAGCTCACCTGTTGATTTTTTGCTTTCTGTTTCGTTTTCTCTTTCTATGCTATTATGTTAATACGCATGTATGTATGTATGTATGTTTGTTTGTTTGCATGTATCTTTTATATATGTTCATACATATGTATATATTATTGTTTTTGTATGTACGATTTGTATTTCAAGGCAAATTCTTAATTATGAAAATAAATCACAACATACATATGTATATATGTAGGTACTTATTATTGTTTTAAAATTTCTTATCTTTTCTTTAAAGTTTAAACCTACACGTTTAACACAAAAAAACTCATACCTACTTGTCAAAGTACACACACAATTAATATAATTAAAATTTGCTTTATTTCTTTTCGTTATTATTATTTCTCAGGCCAAGTACAGAAGCACTTGTATGATTCTTTCAAAATAGGTACTACTATTATACTATTACGAACGATAAAAAACAAAAATAATTAGTTCAAAAATCGCGGTATGTATTTTGAAAAGTATTTTTTTTATTTGTTAAGGGTGCTGCGATCGTTTGGTTTTTTCTTACACTGTAGCGCGTTTAGACTAGACTATTTAGCAAAAATTATGATAATGATGACGGTATAATCGTGTATTTTGTTTTATTTTTTCAGTTGTTTTTGTTTTTTATATGTATGTATGTATATTGTATTACTATTTATTTTTAATTGCATTTTATAGTAAAGCAAGCACTGTATTGGTGTAACAGTGTTGGTCAGAGTGTGAGTGTGTTAGAAGCGTTGTGCGTTTGCTATGTGATGATGATTTCAGTGTAAAACAAACTTTTCCGTCAAAAATCAACTAATTATTAAAAAATAAAATAAGCTTTTTTCTCAATTTTTCTTTCGGCTATAAATTCCTAATAGATTTGTGTACTTTTTTTTGGTTTTATGTTTTTTGGTTAAGAATAATTCTTGAGTGTGTTTTTTTTTTGTATACTAAATACATATACATACATACATATCTACCTACATATACATATAAGTATGTTTGTACATATGTAGGTATTTAGTATGAATAAACTTTTTCTCAAAAGCTTTAACTCATTTGCAATAAAACAATGTTAAAAGCAACAAAAACAATTTTTTTAAAAACAAGTAAAACAATATAAAAGTATACGACCAAGCACGACCATTTGATACCTACACCACAATATATACAAAGAAATTTTTGAAAGTGAACGCTTTTTGGGACACAAGGCCAATAATGAACCCATTAAAACGAAATTTTGTTATGAGTTTTAGATTCATATAAGAGTTCTTTGTGCCGATTATTATCTAAATATCTACTGTATATCAGGCTTGCCATTTTAACGCTTAAGTGCTTAATCTCGCACTTTTTTTCTAAGTTAGCACAAAAGATTAAAGAAAAAACTATGTTTAAATTTTTAGAATTTATGCACTTTTTTTACATTATTTATTTGCAATTTGTTAGTAAATTCGTATATAAATACATATAAATTTCTCTTAGCCTTTGAATTTTAGTCCGGTTAAAACGGAAAAATTCAAAACCATACATAAATACATATAATAGCGATCAGGGGGGCTACCGCGTATTTCGATTTGAAAAAATTAATTTACGTGTTCGAACAATTCGTACTATGTACTTTGATTTTCGTACTATGTATTTGTTTCCAACGAACGGTAGTTGTTTATAAAGGGTGTTTTTTTAAGCTAGATTGAACTTTAAATTGTAAAAAGTAACACAAAAAATTAAATTTTGATGAAATATTTTTTTTTATCGTTTCAGTATACTCTGACAAATCATCATGAATAGACTCACGCTTGAACAACGCTACGAAATTATCCAAATTTACTTTGAAAATCAGTCGTCGATTCGCGCAACTTATAGACGCAAAATTGTGTTCAGCGATGAGGCGCATTTTTGGCTTAACGGGTTTGTTAATAAGCAAAATTGCCGCATATGGAGCGAGACCAATCCACAAGAGACCCTACAGACTCCATTACATCCAGAAAAATGCACCGTTTGGTGCGGTTTTTACGCTGGTGGCATCATCGGACCTTATTTCTTCAAAAATGAGGCCGGTGCTCGCGTTATGGTCAATGGAGATCGTTACCGCACCATGATCAATGATTTTTTGTTTGAAAATATGGATGACATTGATCCGGAGGAGATGTGGTTTCAACAGGATGGCGCTACGTGCCATACGGCGAACGCAACCATCGACTTATTGAAATCAAAATTTGGCGATAAGTTGATTTCGAGAAATGGACCTGTCAATTGGCCTCCAAGGTCGTGCGATTTGACACCTCTCGATTATTTCCTGTGGGGCTACGTGAAGTCACTGGTTTATGCTGATAAACCAGCAACAATTGACGCCTTGGAGGCCAGCATTGTTCGTGTTATTCGTGACATACGGCCAGCAGTGCTCGAAAAAGTGGCCCAAAATTTTACGTCCAGAATGCGCTTCGTCAAGAACAGCCGCGGTGCCCATATGCCCGAAATCATTTTCAAATGTTAATGTCACGTATTGATCTTTCGAATAAAAAAAAAATTTTGATTACAATTTAATTTTTTGTGTTATTTTTTACAATTTCAAGTTCTATCGGGCTTAAAAAAACACCCTTTACCTTATCGAACACAAAAAACCCCTTTTGAAACAACAACTCTCTATTACGAACAAAAAAAATCACTATCGAATGTCCTAGACTGTATTACGAAAATAAGCGTCAGTTATGCAAAAAGCGTTAGGAAATTGTTCGAAAGCTATTTTGTTAGTGGCAAAGTCATACAAAAAACTGTCATAAGGAGGATAAATCACCACATTTGATATCGATCGAAATTTCCATTTAAATTGTACCTATTGCAATTTCGATCGATAGCTAGAAATTATTAAGGCCCATTCATAATATGCATAAGCTGGCTGGCTTAAGCAACTGTCCGAATAAATATAAAACATATGCGTCAAACCATATTGAACTTAAGGCAACTTTTAGTTAAGTTTTATGAAACTGTCATTTGTTTTTTTAAATACATTTGACGGGCCTTACGTTATTTTCTGACAGCAGCTTAAGCTAGCTTATGCATATTATAGTTGGGCCTTTAGTTGAGTTTACGCGACACTCAGTTGTGCCACAGTAGGGCACCTTGGGTATTGCAAATATTAAGACAATACAGAATTCTTAATTTTTGCCCGATTTTATAAACTTTTTATCAATGAAATCTACCTTGGTCTAGTGTTTTGCCTATTATGAACTAAATTCGTTTTGACAGCAGTCGATTATGTCGCACACTCAGTTTCATCACACTTTTTTACAAGCTGAACTTTAATGCAAATCCTTTTTGCCTAACAAGAATTTTGTTCCACAAGGAAAACGAGCCTTTGCAATAGCTGTTTACGACTTAGACCTGCATAAAATTAACAAAAATAATTAAGAATGTAGTAATAGAGGCATGAGACTCAAATCTATCATGATTTTTTTTTAACTATCTTTTAATCAGCAAGTCGAAGAAGAATTGTGAAAGAATCTATTTTTATTTAAAAGTTATATGCATTTGAAATTAATATTGTGAAAGTCGTTTTTTGTCATATTTTAGCTTAAAAAGTATTTTCATTTTTTTTATTTAAAAAAAAAAAAACTAGCGGACCCGGCGAACTTCGCCTCGCCCCAATTTTAATTTTTTCATTTGGAAAGCCATTAAGGAATAACACAAAATTTCTTACAAAAACTCGATTTTCGATTTTTCCGACCTTTCCGAAGGGATTTTCCAAAATTTTCTTCCGTAAAAACCTTCTCCTCGAAAATACGAACAACTGACAAAAAATTTTACAGAAATCGCCCCGTTCTCATTTTATGAATTACTATAAATTTTTTACACCATTTTTATATATATATAGATTATTAAGCAACATAATATTTATTTATACTTTTTTTAAAGTCTACTTAATAAGGGTAATCGCGATGGGCATTGTGCAAATTTGCAATTCGTATATTTGCAGTCCATGATTGATCCTGAGCATACCACTTTTATTTTTTTTTTATAAAAATTTATTCTGGCAACACAAAAAACTTCTGGCAGCACTATTAAAAATCTGCATTTGTTTACATTTATACACAAGCAAATTAAAATAAATTTTTTTCGTTTTTAATTATTTAAATTTAATTCTCTATTTTATATAAAAACCCATGAGAATGTTCAATTTATAAGTTTCCTTAAAAAACCATAGGGTGCTTAACATGTCAAATGTTATTGTTTACAAAGGTTTTCTTGGGAGTCAAAGAGTTTTATTAATAAGAATTAGTTTTAATGTGCTAAATTCCCAATTCTTACTATTGATAAACTGAAATTTATGCTTGGTTATTCCTATGCGCATTTCACTGGTTGCTTAGGCCAGATCATCAGGAAACTTCATCCAAAGATTTTAGAAAAGCTAAAGATATTATTCATATAAAACTGTTAAGCGAATAGCTTAATCAAAGCTTTAACAAAACACCAACCACAAACAGTGAGTTTATCTTTTCTAACAATCCCGACTACAATTGGTTGATTTTTTGTCAACTCTAATTGTACTTGTAAGGGGAAAACAAAAAGAAAAAAACAAACACTTGCAACTAAGCAAATATGCACTAAAAATTTTGCTCATGGTTTTTTTTTAGTGCAAACGAAGTAAAATAGAGCAAATTGCAAATACTTACATTTTGTTGTTGTGTTGTACAAATATGTGTATTTTTGCAGCATTTGCATCGTTTGCACACTTTGCACTACCCATCGTGATCCCCTTATTGCTATACAAACAATTTTCAAAAAATTTTAATCACTACAGGCTCCTCCGAAATAGACCTATTTTACAAAAATTTCCATTTTGTGCCAAATTTTGCTTTTTCCAATCGCAAAGCAAGAATCAAAAATGTTAAGCTCTGTATGACCCAATATGTTTAAAATAATTGTATAATAGGAATCCTGAGACTCGTACTTTGTTGGGATAATATTTCTAAAAAACTAAAGGAACTAATTTTTGCGGATTTTCGGGAGTATTTTGGGAATTGTGGGATTCGTTTTCGAAATTGAAAAGTTCAACTTTAAAAGTTTGGTTAGTTTGCATTAAGCATTAAAAAATCTATTCACGTGTAAAAAGATTTTATTCCACAAATATACATTTTTTTTTTTTGCCAAATGTCTTCAATAAATTTAAAAATTATTGAAAATTATTTTAGTTTTTGAAATCTAGATATAATTTTCTACACACTAATGTACACCTTGCACTTTTACTACATTAAATTAATGAGTTACGAAAATTGCATCATCTAATTGGTACATTTCTGCTTTAATATTTTTTTAAAACTTTGGTTCCAATTGTTGATTTCTTTGTGAACTCGAAGCAAATTGGTCTACATTAGGATTTTGATTCGGGGCAAGGTAGAATAATTTTTTCTTCGTAATTTTTCCCTTAAACTTATTAGGGATCACGAAAAACTCCCATGAAAAAAATTGTTTGTGGTAATTCAAAAAAGAATAATAACGTGAAAAATTGTTCACGGAAAAAATTTCCCTTATCGTAAATAGTCTTTATCCTCGGAATTTGTTCCCTTTTCTCTTTGATTTTCTCACTTTATTTTTGCTAGGGAACAGAAAATAAATAGTTCTTTTTATAATTCGAGAGGCAAGATCTAATAATAAGGCACAAAATGATATATTGCTCAGCAAAATGCAAAACAGCAGGTCGATTGCCTGCGGATCTGTGAAGTTTTCGAAAGACTCAGTGTCAAAATTTTGTAAATTAATTTACAACATAAAATTTTAAAGTGCAAAAACCTAACGTTGTAATCAAACTATCCATCCAATACTTAATATTTTGCTTTATTTTTTTAACTTTTCTTTAAAATATATGGGTTTTTCCATTTTTAATTGTTTCTCAAAGAATAATGAAAATATTATTTACTTTTTTGTATTTGGTGTAAAGCACAACCAGGTTTACATTTAGTGAAAGAGAGGAAAAATTTGAACAACTTGGTTCTTACATACAAGACCAGGTGCCAAATCACGGCATTCGATATCGATCGAAATTCCCATTTAAATTGTATTGTAATTTCGATCGATATCGAATGCCGTAATTTGGCCCCAGGGTTGATAAAGTTGGTACAACTGTACTTTTTTTGGTACAATCCAAAAATAAAAAGTACGCTGGTACCCCCGTGGCAACTCGTATTTACTGTCCAATGAATATAAGCGGAGTTTAGTGTTTGATGCAAATAGTCTTGCGAAAATTAAAAATATCGTAGCTTTTTTATGAAATCTAAGGGAAACTCTATTTTTTGTTGTTGGATTTAACAAAATGGCTATGATATTTTGCATTTGCTCTTTTGTAATACCATTTGCACCAAACACTGAACTACGCTATTGTGAAGATTTTTGCAGTTTGTTCATTGAACGATTGCTTATGCCACAATCTAAATTAAGTATCAGCGGCAGCATATAAGCATGCATTTTCTGATTTCTCAGTTCAAGATAATTTTGCAACGAATTCATAATATTTTCAAATATTCGTCAACAAGATGGTTCTCACGTCAAGACGTAATCAACAGAATTTTGGAAAAGTGGGAGCCCACTCCGTTATTATTTTACTCCGAGTTATTTCGAAGGAGATTTTACAAGCGCTAAATTAAATTTTATTATATTCGGACTTTCTACTCCTTTCCTGTTTCTGCAGTACATATCGAAAATTGTAAACACAATAAATTTGGAAATGCAATCCGAAGAGGCTCGTATGCACATATTTTTAGAACGCTTAAAAATTAACATTCGTTTAAAATTCGATATTGCATTTTGAGAAAAATTCGTTAAGTTTCCACAAAAAAGACGTTAAATTCTAAAAAGTGTATGAAAAAGCTCTCTGGCGGCAATCAAAAATAAAAATAAATGGATTTCTCGATCCTCAAAACCGCATGATACAGGTCTGGATAGACCAAATACAATTTTTTTGACTCTCTATTCTTGAATATATTTTGGAAAATCTGGGGCTCGAAATTCATTTTTGACCTATGGTTTCTTTGGAAAAGTTTCTTGGAATGATTTATACAACAAGAATCGCGATGCCCTATTGTTATGTATAATTAATGATCATGTATTTTTTGCTATCTATACATTTCATGTACAAATGAATTTTAAGTACCATTGTTTTTGTTGTATTAAATTTTTGTTTTTAAAAATTAAATTAAAAACTTTATAAAGAAATGATTAAGTACTATTGGGGCCGAAAAAGTACGATTTTAAAAGTTCGTTGGTACGATATTGGTTTTCTCATTTATCATCTTTGTACAAGACTAATTGCTTGGTGTCGTAACGTGACAAAAAGTAGACTTTTCTGTGAAAATACCCATATACGTGTATGTTTTTGAACAAAAATTTAATTGATTTTTACTTTTTTTTAATCTTCCTTCTTTTTTAACATTCACTGGAACTTATAGCGTGAAAAATTGCACTTTTCCCTTCGAGGAGATTAAAAATTCCATGGGATCAAAAATTCCACTTGTTGTTCACGATAGGGGTGATAATTTTGGGAGGAAATTTTATGGGGGTTATGGGACATAATGGACCGATTTGTTTAATAATTTTAATAACGCACGCACAAAAATATATTTTTGACAAATTAACACTGATCAACATCTAACATCTACCATCAATTTGCCACAATTTGCGAATTTGTTAACATCTTTCCATAAGAAATACATAGGTCTTAAAACCAACATCCAACATGTTCCTATCTTATTTTATTCATTTTTATTCTACATCTTTCGATTATTTTAGTGTCATCACTAGAAAAGTGCCAATAAGTTCTGTTATTTTTGTGGCATCACTGACAAAAAAAAAAAAAAAAAAAAAATTGGTTTTGAAAACAGTGTTACCATTTGTCAAGTTTTCTCTTTTATTACAATGTATTTTTGTTAACCCTTAAATGCATTTTGTTGTAATTCTGCAACATATCATTCGCTCACTACACATTGTTGTACAGTAAAAGAGTTGTACTTGGTGTAGTTTATGCTTTGGCAGCACCTTTTTATGCTTTGCAATCTTTTTGATTGTGAATTTTACGTGGACAAAGTAACGGTTATAAAATTCTTTCAGCAAGTGCAATTTGTGTTTTAGTAAGAAGTATAACTTTGTGATTTTCGAAAGTAAGTGCTAAAAAAAATTATTTTATATAGAATAACATTTATTTTCAAAGAAACTTACTTGGTCGTAAGCGAAAATATTGTTTTTTTCATTTAGTTTGACCTATTTTAGAATGTTGTGAAACTGCAACACTATGCAGTTAGTTGTAAGTGTAGAATGTTGTAAAACTGCAACAATATGCATTAAGTATGACGAAATTTCTTCACATTTTATAATTTTTTTTGGATGCGGTTTTTAAATATCAAAGAAATTGAATATTTAAATAATATATGTGAAGGAGAAATATCTGAAGATGAGTCAGAGCTATAAGATGAGGTTTTTTCTGTTAACCCAGAGACACTAGACACTAATGTTCAAGATGTAGAGGCCAATATTAAAGCTGATATAAACGATTTTGATGATGATCCACTGGCTTTTGACGAACCTCAGGCGGTTAACCCACCAGCCGCAACAAATCAAGACACATTTCCAAGTACAAGTCGACGAGCAATGAAGGGACTTGCTTGGAAGACAAAAGACTTTGTTTTGAACGCTGATAAAACTAGGTTTCTTGGCGATAGTACTTATCCTATAGAGTTTAGTCAAAAAAACAGTCCTTACACACGTTTTTTCATATTTTTTCACACCAGAAATTATTCAAAAAGTTGTAGAAGAATCTAATCTCTATTCTTTGCAAATAAACGTAATGAAACCTTTGAATTTGACCGAATCTGAGCCCAGAAAGTTCTTATCTATAATGATATATATGTCCGTTATAAAATATCCAAATGCATAGTGTTGCAGATTTGCAACATATGATTTTTTAATAAATTTTACTATAAATATTAAAAAAAAATTTTTTTTAAATTTTTTTATGCATTAGGAAGCATAATTCTATACTATATATTTTTTTCAGTACATTTAAAAAATTCATGCATTTAAGGGTTAAGTATTTTTATTTTTTAAACAAATTAAACTTCGAGTACATTTTTGTGTTTTCTTTTTAAATTTTGGCACTTTTGTAGAAAAAAATATTTTTAATTTTAAAAACTTTTTTTTTTTTTTTTAAATGGAGACATTTTTGTTTTATGGGAGATGTTAGTTAGCAATGTAAACTAGTGTTTCACATTTTTTACATCTTTGATGGTAGATGTTGATCAGTGTAAAAAGCCTATTAGGGAGAAAACATGGAATTATTTGTCGATAACTCTGGCATTTATGCAAATAAATCTCACCAGGATCCAGAAAGTACAAATACTAGAACTTTTTGACCTTTTTTTTCCCCAAAATACGCTATTTATCTTTTTTAAAAACACAGCATTGACGAATATTTTATAAAAGTCGATGCATATATTAGAAAAAAATAAAAAAAAAAAAAAAATATTTCCTAAGTTAACAAAAAAGTTAAAGGTGAAATATTATGTAAAAGGACTGAAATAACGGGTTTCTCAAGCAACAAAATTCTGGTATGCAACTTTTTTGTTGGTCGGTAAAATAATTATATGATAAATGCAAGTTATCAAATTGATTATAACGTAACTGTAACTCATGTCTAAAACTATGAAAAAAGATTACGTCGTTACGTTATAAACGTCATAACGTTGCACTCGAAGCCGATGTGACATTACAGACGTTGAGAAAGCCAGTCACACATATCGTTGACGGCGACTAAAATTTACTAAAATTGGAAAATTTTCAACGACGGCTGCTACAAAATACAACCGTCGGCTATAACAAATAATGTAAGCTGCGACTTTAATGTTTGTTGTTTGCAAACGAGTATTATTTTATAAAACGTATTATTCGTATTATTTTATAAAAACTGTTAAAAGCAAAATAATTAAACAATGAAAAAATATGCTAAGAACAAAATATTATTAGTATTATTCTTTGCATTTTGAATTGGTTTTAAGTGTTAAAATTTTTGCTCGCCCCACTTTCTCACAGAAATTTTACAGACACACTTTTTCGGTAAATTGGTGAATAATTTCCTTACGTGACAGCTAGTACTCGCCCAAAACAGTTACAGACACAGTTTAGTGAAAAAAAAGCTTTTGGTTTTAATATAAGGCAGTTTTCTTTCATTTCACACATTTAAGTCGAAAAGTTTCTCGACGCGAGAATTACAGAACATGGGCACTGGTCTAGATTAGGCGAAAATAAAAGCTTGATAAATTATCTACGTAGCACTTTTTATTTGTTTGTAGTACTCGATTTTGTTTTAAAGATATGCCCTTTTGAATTTTAATATGTATTTCATTTCGTGTCCCTATTATTTTTCACATCATTGATTATTTTTCCACTGATAAAACTTTCAGCCATGTTTTGGAAATCGAAATCGAGTGAACAAAATTTCAAAACGATCCAGTTTTAAAGGTTCATAAAAATATTCCATTTTGTATACGTCACAGTTTGAGAACCACTTATATTTATTAAAATTAGTCTTGAAATCGTGATAAGCTACGATCATTTTTAAAAAAATTTAACTCCTCTTTGTTTTTAATTTTACTTAACGTCGATTTCCAGACGTGGAAATCAGAAATGTTGAATTGATTTACTTTACTATAAATGCGCCACGAAGAAAAAAGGGCGGTTGGCATAGTAAAAACTAATTTAATTAATACCCACACTACAATAGTGGAGAGGGTATTATGCATTTGTGCTAATGTTTTTAACATCTTAAAATACCCACCTTTAAGTATACCGATCGACTCAGAATCACTTTCTGGGTCGATCTAACGATATCTGTCCGACAGGCTGGCTGGCTGTCGATGTAACCTTGTGCGCAAAGTAGAGGGCGCAATTTTGGGGATAATTCGATTAAATTTTGTACAAGGTTTCTATTTGGCACAAGAACAAAGCCTATTGAATGGGGCGAATCCGTCCGTAATTTCACATATTCCTCATACAAGCTTCGTTCCGAAATAGGGTCTTTGTGATCATAAGCCATCTTATTATGTTGGTATATAGATTGAATTTGGTCCAAACTAATTTTATTGTCATTAAAATCATTTTACCAAATTTTATTGGAATCGGTCTATATTTGACCAAAGGTCCCATATAAACCCCCTTCCTAAAATCACTTAAAGGCAAACAAATTTGATATAGATGAAGATATCTAAATTCTTCACAAAGAACATTTAAATGAATCTTAAACTCATTGTCCATGGGTCCCAAATAGGTTACACTTGCAAAAGTTGTTCTAATTTTTTTTTAATTTATATAAACGAAAGAAAAATAACTAGAGTTTGAAGCTGACTACTGAATGGTGCTACTTGTTATACATTTTAACGTTATTAAAAAGAAGTTGATTACAAATGAAAAAACAAAATATTTTACTTACTGTCATTAACATTCATATCCATCAAATGTAAATCTTCATCATTTAAAATCGAGTTGATAAAACCATCTGTGGTATGATTCATATCCGAGGAAGCGTTCTGAAATATAAAATAATACATATATATTTAACATGGTAACGAAACCATTTCTCTATTAAAAAACTTTTTCCCACTTACGGAATAATACATCATATCATGTTCCATCTTATAAGCTCCAATATTTGGCGCAGAGCCACCTACAGCTCCTACACCTGAAACATCAGAATCATGAGAAGAATTAGTCAAGTGCATGCTTGAACTAACAGCAGAACCCAAATTATGACCATAGTGCGGCTGCGAAGAACACAAATCACCCAAAGAGGCATTCGGATGCAAAATAGCAGCATGATGATGATGATGATGGTGGGGATGTGGTGGTGGTGGTGGATATTGGGCATGTTGTGGACCACTTTGATATGAATAAGGATGAGTTGGGTAGTGGGGATAAGGTGACATTTCAGAGACCCCACCAACAACACCCATTGGATTAAAAAGACTGGCAATATCTTGAAAACGATGTTCCATGGAGACAGCACGACTTAGGGTGGGCATGCGACCCTGTAATTTTTAAAATAAATTTTTTAGATAATTAAAATTATTTTTATTTTTAATTGAGAAAAGAATCAAGATTTCAAATAACTTCTTATACATTTTTATTAATAAAATAAACTGTTGATGTTTTAACAACGTGTGGGTGATTAATTTTAAATATTTTTGTTTTTTGAAACCACAATTTTGAAAATCAATGAATAAGTAATCAATCATATTTGGTATTCTTTTTTTAGTTCCGAAAAAACAAAAAAAAAAAAAAAAAAATAAACAATTGATTTTAAATAAAACCCCTGATTTAAAAAAAACACAACAATAACAAAATATCTTAAACCGAAAACGTGCGCATGCGTAACATTCGTTTGTAAATTTATTTGTTTTCGATATTTTCTTCTCGTTGGTTTCGTGGTATCCCAGAGATTATTTGATGTTTTAAATAAACTGTGAGAGATTGTGGTAAAAAACCAAACACTCACAAGAACAACATCCATTACTTACTAAAAAAAAGCAGAAAACGTGAACAATGCATCAATCTGTTGAAGTTTAAACGTGGTTTTTAATAAGTTTTTTTTTCTTTATATTTCATAAATAAATATTAAAAAAAAAAAGAGAACAACTCAACTCAAGTTTTTTATTTTTTGATTTTTATTGCTGTTAGCAAACGCAAAAGATCGATCGAAATTAAATTGAAATAAATTCCATTCCTTCAAAAAATATTGACAAGTGCTCACAGCTTGGTGTTGGATTTATTTATTTTTCTTTTTGTATTCAAATACCAACTGGCTCCAACTGACTGTTTAAATATTAAGACTGACTTTTGGTAGTGCTGCTTTGGTGTAAATGCAGTATTTGGTTTACTGAAGGTGCCGGTCTGAAAGTGTTTGTATAAAGGAACAAACATGTATGTGTTTTTTTGGCAGAAAAAAAATCGTGTCGATATGATCGACAGCTTTTTATTTCTTGAATTGTTTAAACATTTCAATTGATATGTTTTATGTATTTGTAAGTTTTTTTTTTCAAGTATTTATTTTATTTTAGGTTTTGCATAAAAAAGGGTCAACTAAGGTTAAAAGTATTTGTCTGATGAAACTAACTTTGTTGGTGGGAAAAGCAAATATACATATTTATAAAAAAGATTATCAATTAGTTTCATGTAACTTCTAATACAAATCTTTCTAAAGGATCTTTCTTAAAATATAATTTGAGAAAAACACTTTGCAAAGGTCAGAAAACAAATTCACAACATTTTAAAAAGTTGAAGATCTGGCAACTCTATATATATTATTCATTTTAAAGGCAGAAGCAGGGTTACCGTTGGCAATTTACGAAAAGGGTCACAAAAAGTGGATTTTCCAGAAAAAGGGGTCACAAAAAGGGTATTTCAATAAAAAAAAGGGTCAAGTTTTTTAAAAGCAGTATTTCCCATTTTAATAAATATAATAAGACCAAGTTTTTTATAAGCAAACAAAAAAATTGATTGAAGCGGTTTTTTCATGTAAGTTTTCTGATTCTTTAAAGCTTTTACGATTTTTAAAAAAATATTAAACTTTGGGGGGTGTGCTGGAAATCGCAAACGCAAAACGCAAGAATTTGGAGGCTGTTTTTAATACACTTTTAATCAAATTTTTATAATTTTTGCTATAAGATTCTGTTTAATAGAGAAATGTTTGTATAATATTTGCCATAAAATTCTTTTATTACAGAAATCTTACTAAAAAGCGAAAATTCTTGCGTTTTGCGTTTGCGATTTCCAGCACACCCCAGTTTGCTGTCATACCGCTGTTACCAAATATTTGGGAATTTCAGCAATTTTTACCGATTTTTTCATTCCTGTTTTTTTAAATAAAATGTCACATTTTTTTTTTTTTTGAGAAGAAATCATCATAAATTATTCATTAAATGTTTGCTATTAGGAAAGTTTTACTTTAATTTGTACTTTACTGTCGAAAATCTAGTTTAGAAGTCGTAAAAAATCATTTAACACAAACTTTTTACGATTACTAACTACTTTTAAGGAATGTGCGTTCAATATTCTGGTATTAAATCTTCACTTGAAGTCCATTCCTCCATCTACGCTTATTTCGAAAACTTTTGTTTAGCACTAACGTTCAGCAGTGCTGACAAAAAAACAAAATGTGAGTGCTATTTCCAAAAAGGGTCAAAAAGTGGCCCAAGATAGGTGAAAATTATACAAAAGGATACTTAAAAAAAAGGGTCATAAAAGGTATCAAAAACAAGGGTCAAATTGATATTTTAGTACCACAACGGTAATGCTGGGTAGAAGTACATCATGAATCAAAAAAACAAGATTGCGCACTCAGCCGTACAAAAAAATTTTCTACTGCGCATCTACGTCATCGTAGACTAAAAATGAGTGTTGGTTGTAAAAATGTAAGACACACACACACATGCACATACACCAATTTTATATCTTCGTCACACACAAAAATAACGGAAAATTGCAAGATACACAGCGCGCGTTACAAAAGTCGTTCCTGTCAGCTGTTTTTTGTTTGTTTACTTATTTTTTTACATTAAAAACAGATTCGAAAGAAAATGTATCAAGTTTTTTTATTTTTTTAAATTTATTCTTTTTATATAAATATTGTTTGTTTTTTAAGCTCTTCAATAAGTTTTTCTTTCATGATACACAATTTTGTTAAATTATTCTTTTTATTGTCAGCTTATTACTTGTCAAAAATACACAACGCGTTAAAAAGTTCAAAGTTTACCAACTTTCTGGTGCAAACGCGATTGTATTACCAGCCGGTAGTAAAACCAGTGTTACCACCAGCAAAATTATATTACATATATTACACTTGAGATGAAGTCTACAGAGCGCGCGCGTTCTAACGCGTGTTATATTCTTTTACCTTAATAAATCAGCAAAATTGTTTCTATACGATCTTTTAACGTTACAGGTGGCATAAGTGTGCGAAACGGAGCGTCATTGTTAGTAAAATCGATGTAAAATATGTAAAATATTTTGAAATGAGAAATTTGTTTAAACAATTAATAATCATTAATAAACATTTGAAAACAAAATATTCCACAATTTACTAATATTTGCATTAAAAAACAAGTCAATATATATAATCGGCAAAGCCTACACCAGAGTTTTTACAGACAAATTTTCGATATTCTATCCTATTTGGAACCGAAGGGCAGTCCTAAGGTTAAAATTCATTTAAGAGTTATTTGTGCCGAATATTAAATACGCTATGGACATATAAAAGAGCACCTTTTTCCAAGAGTTCTTTCTTGTGCTACAATACCGTAAAAATGATTAACAAATAAAATTTTTCGTTTTTTTCCTAAGGTTTATTATGCATTTTAAACACTGATATAAACTAAAATTGAAATTAATTTCTGTGGAATTTTGACAAAACATCTTAAGTCAAATTTTAAAGTTGAAAAAATTTTGTTAATCACGCGAATTTTCATTTAAAAAACATTTTTGTTCACGTTTTTAAAATTTTGTATTATAAACGAAATTTTTCTTTAATTTTGGTTTATTTTATTTTTTAATAAAAATAATTTTTTCATAGCGTTTTTTTTTTAAACTGTTTTGCTATCTTATTTTGACTTAAGATGTTTTATCAAAATGCCTGATCCCATTTTTAATAATTTTTCTAACTTTTTAATTCCGCAAAGTATCAACTGATTTAAACAAAATCGACGCAAGAACTGCATATACTAAATAAATTGTGCCATTTATATGTCCACTTAAAATCAGCATTCTTTATGCAAAACCAAATAACGGTAAATTAAAAGCAAAATTTAGCGGAACATTTAAGCGTTGTTGAGACATGTACACTGAAAGAATTTTCTTCGCAATTCCAATGAATTTTGACATTAATCCCATGAAAAATTCCATTAAAAAGGAACCTATTCAGCGGTTCGTTGGATCAATGAAACCTGTTTCATTAAAATGTATTTAATGAAACATTACATTAGATCTATGAATATTATTCATTGGATGAATACTTTCAATAAAGTAAAATTTTTTTTTCTTATTTTATTTTATTTTCTGTCTCTGGCGGGAATCGATCGCGCAACCTCGGTGCTGATAGACTAGCTCACACCCGCTAGCTTAATATCTGTTGTTTATTTAATTATCTTACAAACATTTATCCTTTAAAATTTTTCTTTAGCTGAGTTTTTTATTGTAAGCTTGTTTCTGACTGTTGGCTATATTTTAAAGTTGTATTATTACGTAGTATTGAAGAGAGCAGTGAAATTTTCACTTGAACTTTGTTCAAAAAATACAACTTTAAAAATATTGAGTAGCTACTTTTTAGTATTAAGTACTCATAAAAAAGTGCAAATACTCGGTACCCACTATTCAATACTTTGCCAACACTAATTAATATATCTTTTTGGGATATACTTTAATCCTCCTAAATCCGCAACGAATGTTTAAACTATAAGGTTATTTTTTTTTATAAAGATTCGTTCACAATTCATAGATCCCATATAAAACCCACTTCTGAAATATTTCAACTTTCGGTGGAGGGTATCAAAAATTCTGCACAGCTGAATATAGCACTTTTAATTGTTTAACGAACTGATTGTGTTCCCGACTTGGGATTTTAGTTTTTTATACGTAAAATTTCTTTAAATATAAACAAATTTTAAAAAATATGCACTTTTATTTATTCATTCAAATCCAGTTAGAGATTTTGTACCTGTTCTTTAAGATTCAGTTAATATTTGATAGTCATAAAATGTATTTACCCTTTAAAATAAATTTTAAAAAGTTCTCAGTAATAAAAGGATCCAACAAATTTAAGTTGTAATTTAAAACCACAGTTTTAATTACACGATCTTTTTATATTGAAATGTTTGCAAAACTTTAAATTATTTAACCGATTTTTAATAATAATTTTATAAATTACACTTATTTTTTGTCTTTTTTTAGAGATAACTTATTTAAACATTTATTAACCCGTCGCATAATTTTATATTTAGAATTTTATTTCATAAATTCCAAGCTCAACTTAGAACAAATTTTGAAACATCACTTGGATTTCAAAAAAATAAAAAAGACAGATGAATCGAAACAAAAACGTAACGAGACGACTGACAAATTGTTAAATACTGTGTCGTTTATCAATTTGTCGGATGATGAGTTTGAGAGAGGAGATGACGGACTAAAACGACTACGACGACATGGATTGATGGGATGTTTTGGTGTTAAACACGCAAATGTTTTTACTACGCACACACACACATACACACATTTTTGTTAGAGTTGGTTTGAAATCTGTGAATGTCTGTAGTGGTAGATGAGTATCTCTGTGTGCAAGTCTGTTTGTAGTTGTTAAGTGTTTTATAAGATTTTGGTCAAGATGTCTTGGATGGATGTGTACTATATACATATGTATAAGTAGATGCTGTTGCACATGCTTCAGAACAATTCCACTCACTGTTTTTGTTATTTTTTAAATTTATATTGTTTTGTTCAGTGATTGATATTTTTGTTTCAGATTCATCTACTTCTTGAGCTTGTTCTATCTTGGTATTGGTACTCTTAAGTAAATAAACATTTCGAAGACGACAGGTAAAGATTCGAACGATGTTCTTGGTTATCTGTGGTGTCCTTTTAATTCAGGTAAAAATTATTTTGAAAAATCTTAATGAAAATAAATAAACAAATCGTTGTTATTGTTTCCAAAAGATTTACTTATCCAAAAGTATGAGTAATTAAGCCCAGTGTATGTGTGTATGTGTGCGTGTGTATGTATGTATTTTTGTTAGCTATTTACTTTTTGTATGTATTATTTACTTAGTCATCTATGAAATACAAATTTGAGCTACTGGTATTGAAATTCCCTTATTTTGCTTAAACTCATTCACACGATTTTTGTCACCATTTAACAAATTGTTAACTAATCATGATTATTTTTGGTATTACTATTGAATATTGTCCCGGTTGTTACGTTATTTTGATCTTTTAAGTATGACTTGGATTATTGTCTAATTGTTTTTAACACAATTCAAACATAATGTAATTTTTGCTTTATAAACTTCTTTAGAAATTGTGTTGATTTCTGGAGCCCCGACGTATATATTTGGATAACAGAACATACATATATATACCGATATATCGACGATACTTCAGATTTTCCGATATATCGGTATCGGCGATACTTTGCTGTCGATACGAAAATATTTTTAAAATTTTTTTTTGGAGTAGTTTTAAACAAACAATTTCATTTTGACTTAAATTGTACCGAAAAAATCGTCTTAACATGTCTCTGCATTCCGAAAGTATTGAAAACACGGTCACCACTACAGGTGGTACAAGTTCTGATAAATTTAAAAACACTGGCCTTTAGAGCGTTTGTGAAAAAATTATAAGAGAATCAGAGGAGGATGAGCCTTTTTCTATCTTATGCTGTGATTGTGCAAAAGAAAATGTCGAAAAAACCTCAGATCTAATATTTCTAGAGGCGCAAATAATTCGAAGAACAATAAAAGAAAAATTAATTAAAAACTTTTCGAAAATTATAATTAATAGCACAGTGCAACACATAAAATGCAAACTTCTTCTCGTGTGGAATTTCTCAAAGGACTTTCCAAAACTAACAAAACCCCATGGGGTTTTGCCAGTTAAGCTGCTTTCTACTGATTTTTTCCGAAGAACATGTAATTTTTCTCACGGCTATATCTCGGAAATCAATTGAAATTTTGTTTTCCTGTCTTTGGTACAATAGATTAGAAGATGCTATATTCCAAAACTTTTTGAAAAGATGGTAACTGAATGCATTTCTCATCATGTATCATCTCTATTGTCATCTGCTCAACATGGCTTTCGAAAAGGCTGCTCTAACAACAATTATAAAGCAGGGTTTTGTGCAACGGAAACAAACTGATATCGTATATACTGATTTTAGCAAGGCGTTTGACAATGTAAACCATAAACTGCTCTTGAGGAAACTTAACACAATTGGATTTTCATACAACTCTTTTAAATGGATTGAGTCATATTTATTTAATGGAAAACAATGTGTCCGTTTTAAAAATGCCACATCTTAATCGATAGATGTTTTATCTGGTGTACAACAAGGTAGTCATCTTGGACCATTGCTGTTTACCCTTTGTATCAATGATCTTCCTACCGTCATTTAATTCTCTAAAGTTTTAATGTATACGGATGATGTAAACATTTTTCTCAGTTTTAATAAATATGCAGATCACAGTCTCCTTCAACAAGACTTGGACTCATTTCAATCGTGGTGTAATTTAAACTTAATGGAGCTTAACTTGAAAAAATGTAAACGTATGTCTTTCTACAGAGGAAATCATATAAATGTAAATTACACTTTGGGGAACTATCAGCTAGAAAATTTTGGTACAATTTTCGATCTAGGAGTTTTGTTGGGCGCTAAGTTGAACTTTATTAAGCATATTTCTATAACTGTTAATAAAACACGGTGTATTCTTGGTTTTATCAAACGATGGGCTAAAGAATTTAAGGATCCATATGTCACAAAGCAACCTTATGTTTCCCTCGTGAGACCTGTCCTAGAATATGCATCTATAGTTTGGGATCCTATATATTTGACTCACAACAATTATATTGTATCTGTACAAAAGCAATTTTTGTTATTCTGCCTACGTGGACTACAGTTCCTCATCGTCCATATCGACACTTTGCATTAATGTCAATTAAATACTGCAGAACAAATTACGCAAATGCTGATCCATTTAGAAGGATGTGCAGTAGGGTTATAACTTTTTTTTGAGTGCAAAATACCACTCCAGTACCATGTGGTGAATGTTGTTCTGATAATAAAAAACTGTTTTTTAGGTTGATTCGGTGAAAAAAGTTTCCGCACCGAAAGCGATTTCTAAAGTGCTTTAAATTTTTATTTTTTAAAAATTAAGATTTTTCATTATTGTACAAATTTACTAGGAATTTTAAGATATAAACTTTAAGTTTAATGTGCGTATGGTTTTACATTGTGGATATATATCCTGCATCACTTTAATCGCACGCTCGGCGCATATGTTGCTGCGCTGTTGATCTTTAATTTAAGACGGTTCTATTACCCAATGCCTTAAGAAGCATTCGTTAGCTTTCGGGAAGTTTTTTAAAGATTTACTTAATGCTTCAAAATCATTTTCGTTGAAGCAATGACCACAAAACCAAATTTCAAACCAGGAAGCGCAAACAAATTCACAAATAGGTTTTAACTCATGTTGATACTTTGGAAGCAGGATAAAAGCCAAAATAGCTAATATAGCTCTGGAATTCTATCTGGCATTGCTAATATATGAAAATATGTTATTTTTCTGGAAATATTTATAGGATTGGCAAAGTGAATATAAAAACTCCATATCATCTCTCAATTTTATTTTTGAGAATTTAAGAATTACTTGACTTTGCTTAAAGCTAGATTTTAGATTTTCATAATTCTCCGCTAGATCCTCAACAAAGTGATATCCAATATTGGGAGATGATGTTTTGCCATAAAAAACCTCGTCCATTACATGTCTCAATATCAGATCGAGAACATGGTGCTGACACCCAATATATTGTGGAGGAGGCAATGACATAAATGTTTTTTGAGTAAACTCACAACGCCATTTTTCTTGCCCGTATTGGCACTTGTTGTATCACAAACTATCATTTTGATAGACGAACATAAATCGAACTAAGTTAACGTGTCCTTTATGCGATTAAAAATTGTTAGCGATTTTCCGTTTTCAAGTACTAACACTGCTAATTTAATCTCTGTAAGTGAATTTTTAATGACTACTACCTGAATTTCCATTTTACCAATATTTTTTCCATCAAAGTGTAAGCACCAATCCTGATTTTTTAATGTTTTCTTGTAAAGCTCTCTACAGCTTTATAAATTCCGGCTTTAGATGGAGTCGAAATTGTTATGCCAGACTTAGCCAAATGTTGACAAATTGCAGCAGCTTTATTTGTGCTAACTTTTGCTTCTGTTACTAATGAAACCGCTGGTTTTAACGACATTTTAGATGGATTATTCCGTCCGGTTGGTATGAAGTTTTCGTCATCATAGTGTTCATCATCGCTATCAAACATTAATGAAGAATCTGAATCAAAGGTTACTTGTTGATTATATTCTGGCTCAGATTGTAAATCTGTGCTTCGCAACTTATATCAAAGTTGTCTTGAAAATTACTACCATTAGGGCGTTTTAAGGTTTTTTCATAATATAGAACCAACCGTCAAATTTTTCTTTTTATAAGATCCACGCGCATGGTTCTTATATTTAGCTTGGTCCACAAATTATTTAACTCCTTAGACATTTTAACATACCTTTCCTCTTTATATTTATTTGTCTTGCATAAAGCGATAAATCTTCCGATAATAATTTCTTCCTTTGGGATCTTGTTCAACTCACTTAAAGGTATTTCGACTTTTTGTATTTTTTTACATTTTTCAATACTATCTTTATTTTTTGTAAAATTCTTTGACCAGATTTTTGAGTTTTTTATAACAGATATTTTACTTTTTTTATACTTCATTTTAAGAACCAACAGAAATAATTTGCGAAATTTCAGATTTGTAATAACAAAGACTTCACTACCTACTTAGATATTTAAGACAAGAGGCAAGTGTAACTGTTTTAATGGAAAAAAATAAATATGTAAATAAGAACAAAACTTTAACCCGATCGGTGCGGAAACTTTTTTCACGATAGAGGAAAAATGACATCATATTTTTAATATTTTTTTATGCCCCACACGGCTATGCGGTGGTATTTTTGATATTTGCAAAAATTGCAAAAAGTTATAACCCTAATGTGCAGTCAATTTAATAAATTTTATACAGTTTTTGATTTTTCTTTAAATGCAAATGTTATTAAACGTAAAATTATGGTCTTGTTAAATAATCAATAATTTTGTATTTTATATGTATTAACTATATGTTATTGTATTGTTTAACTGTCTGTAAGGATATGATATCCATAGACAAATTTGTAAATAAATAAATAAATAGATATCAGCGTAAAAGCTAAGCGTAATAAAACATTCCGCCTCCCGCTCTTGTTAAGGTATGGCTGTTAAACATTCCAAGATTAAAAAACGAAATTGTCAGATAATGTTGTTTTATTCAGACTTTGGAGACTGAAAAAAATCGTCACTTTTTTTAAAAAAATCTGCAAATCGGCACTTTGCTAATTTCGGAACAAAAAATCGTCAAAATGACGATAAATCGTCAAATTTGGCAACCCTGTTTGGAACTTAAGATGACACAGACTCACTCAAGTTTAAAATATGAATAAAGGTGCAAGATCTTCAGTGACATCTCGTAAAGCCGAAACATCATATTCGAATGGCTCAAATAACTGGTTTAAGCAGGTATCAATAGTGTGCATTTGAAATTCAGTATTAAATCAAAGTTGAATAACTTTATTTTTAAATTGTTTCATTCTTAATTCAATATTGTAACAATTTTATTTCTAAATTGCTGACCAACTCGAAAGAACTGCATCTAGTACCTAAAAATTGCTAAAATGTCGAAAAATTTCATTTGTATACCCTTCACTGAAGGTAAACGACGATTATTTGCAAAGCAAAACAACACATTTTAAAAATTCTATTTTTTTTTGGCGATTTGATTTTTTTTTCGTAATTTTTTATACGTTTTTACAATACACTTGACGCTTTTCTTCATTTCTAAAAGTGAAACACTGATTTTATACACATATATGATTGCCTGGCAAATATTGCTACTTTTTATTACTTAATACATTTCATTTTGGTACTCAATACCACTACATACTTTTAATGTTTTTTTTTGGAGTTTTCAAGCAACGTTTCAAAGCCAAACAATATTTTTTGTTTATACATTTGAATATCTGTTGTTTCTTAATTATTTTACAAACAGTCATCCTTTTAAATTTTTCTTTAGCTGGGTTTTTTATTGTAAGCTTGTTTTTGATCGATATATCGGTATCGGCGATACTTTGCTGTTGATACGAAAATACTTTTAATATTTTTTTGGAGTAGTTTTGAACAAACAATTTAATTTTCTGTGCTTATTTTACAAAATAATGAAACCTGTTGTTTACCTACAATGTTTGATCGAATATATCAAAGACAATTGACTTAAATCGTACCGAAAAACGTCTTATTGAGCTTCTTAGCATGTCTCTGCATTCCAAACACGGTCACCCCTACAGGTGGTACAAGTTCTGATAAGTCTAAATGAACTGGCCTTTGGAGCTTTTGTGAAAAAATGATAAGGGAATTCGAGGAGGATGAGCCTCTTTCCATCCTATGCTGTGATTGTGCAAAAGAACCTTAGATCTAATATTTCTCGAGGCGCAGATCTGCTTGTTAACTGGCGCAATGACATGTTAAGCCTAAACTTGAAGAAATTGGCGCAGGAATTCTCAAGTTCTCAAATGAGTTCTGCCGCATCTGAGAGACTATTTTTAACTGCAGGTAGGGTTCAAACGGACTTGCGAAATCGTCTATCTCCGCAAAAGTTGAGAATACTTTGTTTTTTTAACAAAAATCTTATTAATGTCAATTTTAAAAATTAATAATTAATTTTTTACGCTGTTGTATTTGAGTTAAAATTTTCAAATTTTTTGTTAATTTTATCATGAATTCAAATTTAATTCTTAATTTTTTATTTGTTATTAAAAATTTTTTTTATTATTTAAAAAAAAAGGTTATTTTTATTGTCTGATTATTTCCCTGATGATGATACACAATGCTATATCGAAATATTGGCATTATAAAATAAATGTTAAAAAAAATTTTTGTATAAAATTTAATAAATAAAGGTTGAAAAAAAAAAAAAAAAAAAAAAAAAAAAAAAAACATTAAGGGTATGTTCTGTAAATCGAAATTAAGTGGATTTCAAATCGAACAAATTTTGAAAGCGAGCCTGTAAAGAAAGTTCATTAATATATTCCTTTTTATATACTTCATACTTACCAATTATATTTACAAGACCAGGGGCCAGATTCTGGCAGTCGTGATCGAGTAATTTCTCGATTCGAAAGCAATTTAATATCTAATTATTTCAGTCAATACTGAACGAATTGGAATTATTTTTTCGTTATTGTAAAACATTCATTTGAGTTTCACAATACATACTGAAAAAATAATTTCGATTCGTTCAGTATTGACTGAAATAAAATTGCTTTACCCCAGCTCTTAAAAACAGAAAAAAATTACAGTAATTTTGTAAATATGTAATTGAAATTAAAATCTCGTTCGATTTCAATTTCACTTCATTTCGATTTGTAGAACATGCCCGTTAATCTTTTCAAATTTTAAATATTAATAATTTCTTAAACTGCAATTTTGTATTATAAAACAAATAACTTTATTTGTTTTTTATCATTATTAATGTATTCTCTTATTTTAACTACTAATATACATACATGTATGCATAAAAGCCACAATGCAATATGGAGTGCTCTTGCGTGCAAAGGACCCCCTCTCAAAATCAAAGGTCGTATCCAAACTTTATATCGTGATGTCTTGTTGTGCACACTAACGCACTGAGCAGCAGCTTTGTTGTCGTAGCTGGTGCCAGCCAGGGCTACGTACAGCTTCATTGCTCTTTAACATCGTTATAGATGTTATATTTTGCAATGCGACTTAAACAAGGAGAGGTATTAGCTGGGTCCTTAACCGGCAACTAGAGAGTCTAGAGTATGCAGATGATATCTAGCTCCTTTTACACAGTTATAAAGATATTGCATCGAAATTAAAATTTCTCGAAACAGAGGCTACAAGAGCTGGTTTCAAAATAAACATAGGCAAGAGTAAAGTAATGCGTTGCAAGTCCGTAAATACAAGCAGATTCCGTATAAGATGCAGTGACCTGGAGCACCTGTATGGCAGCATCCCAGCGCAAAAACTGATGCTTCCTCGGAAGCAATAATGTAAGGGAGAATTCGGAGTGAAGCGCTTACACTTCTATAAAATATTATATGATTTTTGTAATTACTTCTATGAAATAATACATGATTTTTGTTTGGAATTCCTCGCGCAGAAGCTCTGCTGTAGAGATCTGAAGAACGCTTATTTCATGATTTAAACACTGACATGATTTACGTGTATAAAGTAACTGGAAAAAATTAAGCATTGAATGAAAAAATGGACATTTCAGAGCTAAAATTTTTTTTTTATAAATCTCAAATATTTTTTTGGAATAAAAGGATTCTAGTTTTATAATAATTATGTATGATTTTTGTAGAATTTAGTTAAATTTTTTTATTTTTTATCAAAAGAATAAATGATATCACTGCTTCAATAAAACAGTAGAAAATGTAACCTAAAAACACGAATAAACAGCGCTTCACTTCTAGTATTTAGCACCGCATTTAACAATTGTAAGATTGTATGCCTAACCTTACAACAGTAGAGTAAGGCAGTAATTTATAAAAGCAAAAAGGAAGCGGTTGGGATGCAGCATACGTGTTTATTCACTGGTAGAAAAATGCATCTTCATATTGATGACGCCCTAACATCAGAATTTTGACATAAATGTTACTACAAATGGCATCAATGATGCAAAAAGTAACATCAATCCAATGACTAAAGTCGTCGTACAATTTTGTCATTTTTAACGTATCATCTATTTTATGACTATAGTGACATTTGATGCCACATTTTGTATATTATTAACATTATTTTCATGATCACAATGTATTAAAAGAAGCAAAAATTCCTATATTCTATTTTTTTAAATTATTTAGTTAAATACATGAAATTTTTAAAGTAGAATGATTACGAAAACCACATGAGGCATGGTGCTGGTGTCTTATTATTGAGAGTTCTGCTGGTCGTAAGGTCGTAATTCAACAAACGTGAAACAAACATATGCAACGGGTAAGTAAATAATTATATTCCCCCACTTTGACTTAAGTCAATTCCAATGACTTTGACTTAATGACAAACTGTCATTAAATTGATGCTAATGTGTCCTTTCTCCGATGCTACTGCGTCATCGCACTGAGGACATGTTCGTCATTTCTGTGATGCCGATGTGTCATCCCATTGATGACATAATTTCATTTTGACCCTGATGACACTTTGGCCAAGTGATGTTAAGGTTGACATCACAATGATGACAAGTGTCATGGGGTCGAAAACGAAGACACTTGTCATAGTATTGATGTCAAAATACATCACCGTTATGACGCCTTTTCTATCAGTGTTGCTTCCAAATCTTAAAAAATTTTGCTATGATCCTAACAAATACTACCTGCTAATTAATAGCAAATCTTCCTCCATACCAAAAAAAATAAGTCTGTTTACGGACCTATGCTCCTTATAGGAACAACAGGAACATATATACATATATATTTTTATATCTGTGGCATTTTGACAATACATCTTAAGTCAAATTTCAAAAGTTGAAAAAATGTTGTTAATCATACAAATTTTCATTCAACAATCATTTTTGTTTACGTTTTTTAAATTTTGTATAATAAACGAAATTTTTCTTTAATTTTGGTTTATTTTATTATTTTTTCACCGAGTTTTGTTTGTTTGTCTTTTAAGAATCCTCCAAGTTTTCTGGTCTGACACCATGCGTAATACGTAATACAAATAGATCAACGACCAATTCACATCAACATATTAAGCCGTAAATGGCGCTGGTTTGTTTACACGCTTCGGAGACCTCTAGAATACATAGCCAAAATCGCCATTAACTGAGACCCACAGGGTATACCACAGAGAGTACGCAGACCGTCGCACACCTGGAGTTTTCAACTAAACATCGAAGTTAGCCATATTAATAAAAGCTGGAGAGAAGTCAAACAAATAGCATCAAACCGGATCAATTGGAATTGGTCGCTCTCTATTACATATATACAAACATACATATACCAATTTATAAACGTATATACAAAGACAAATATTTCTATTCTATTTCGTAATGATAATTAATAGTAGTATTAATTATCGTTTTCAAAATTTTAAATCCAATTTATTTAAAGTTCCAAAGTGATTTTAAGTTTTCCTACTGCTTTAAAATTAATTTCAACTCCTCCCACTCAGCCAAATAAATATGTATGTCTGTATTGTCTATTTTTTTAATTACTATATTTTAAATGCATCAAAACGAAAGTTTTTTTTTACTTTTTCAATAATTCAATTCCATACGTTATAGACCCTAGAAGTTTCAATGTTTTTGCGTGCATTTTTGTTTGTGAACAATAACAACAATGTTAACTAAAATTATAGTGTTGTTTCCAAATGTAATGAGAGGGTTGATATTTGTAAGATTCTTGAACTTGAATAACAAACAGATACATATATTATATATATATTTTAGAAGCATAATTTTTAAATTTACTAGGGTTATCCCAATTTTATTAATTTGCGTTAGGTTAACAGCACCAAGTGAACTCCGAATGGGCGTCACCAATAACGAAACTTAAAGAAGGTCTTGTCAGCAGCGATTTTTAGAGGATCTGACAACTTTAAACTACAGCCAAGCTTGAGCTGTTGGATTCGTACAGCTGGTGCAATCATACATTCTTGATTATACTCTGCCTGATTTGATGCTACAGTATATTTTTCATTTTAAGAATATATTTAATTTGAAACTATGTGATCCATGTAACATGATATACATATAAGGAATGCTAATTTAATAAAAAAAAAAAAACAAATTGTTATCCAACCAAACCGCCTTTAAGTTTTCTTATTACAATATGATAGTCAAGCAGCTCCTTGGGCGCCATATCATGCCAGTTCCTTTTTTTAGGAGAAACTTAATATATATTTGGGTAACAAAACATACATATATATAATCAATACAGATCGGATAAATTTTTGTCAAATTCATGTATTCTCTAATTTTAACTTATTATATACATACGCACTAGGGTAATAACTTTTTGAAATTTTTGCGAATATCAAATTCTTTGTCGCATAGCCGTTTAGACCATGAAAAATTATTAAGAAATTATGTATTACTTTTTCGCGATCGTTAAAAAAGTTTCCGCACCAAACGCGGTGAAGATTTAAATTTTTGTCCTAAGTATACAAAATTAACATTTAATAACAAAAATTTAAGTATTTTCTAATAATTTTGTTATTTTTTAGTCCGGCTTGAGTTCATCAAATTTAATTTTCATTAAATTATTTTTACTGAAGGAAGGAATTTTACAACATGAAAATTTTATTAAAATTCATTGATAATGTTCTTGGCAGAGCTGGGGCTCAAACCTGGGTTGAATTTACATGTTTCAAGAATCACCTTTGAGTTCTAACCTCTGCACCACTGCGGTGCCTGCCAGCCAACAGTCAGACATCAATCTTTAACCAGTGGTACTGGTGGTTTGAAATTTGCTGTAATTATCATTTTCAATTTTATATTACATGTTACTTCCTTCCTTTTTCTGTTTTTTCGTATTCTTTTTGTCAAGACTTTGTCTTGAAAACCTGAATACATTTGTTTATTATGTTTTTTGTCCACTTTCGTCGACATTTTATTTGTACAACTTGAAGTACAAATGTTAACATTAGAGCCTGTGCCGACGACTTCAGCACACCCCTGAGTGTCTGAAGATTTCGCTTCTGATAGTTCCCAGGGGTGTTACGACTGGCACATCTTGTGAAATATCAAGAGCGGCTCCAGTCTTGGCCAGCCAATCCGCATGTTCCTAACCCTAATGGTCCCTTTGCGCACGGATCCAAATCAAGGCAATGTCAGATAGGCTGCCCAGTCTGGATAGTTCCTCCTTACACTGGTTGACGAAAATGGACGTTGTTTTATGTGACTTTAGTGACATCAGAGCCGCCTGGCTATCGACGAAAATGCCAATTTTGCCGCTGATGTTCCCAGGGCTCTCAGATATGGCGATTTCTCGCCAAACGTGGCGATTTTGAAACGTGTTTGGCGGTGGGATTTTCCATTTGGCGACTGGCAATTTTTTTTTTTTTTTTTTTTTTTTTTGGCAATTTTTGACGTAACTGGCGATTTACTTGTCTATTTTTAGCAGCGATTTTTTAGCAGTTTGTAATTATTTGTTATCATTATTAATTTGACAAAAATCTGGCAACCTTTTTTTCACATGATTTTTGTTTTGTTATCATTTTAAGTGAATTCTAATAGTATATATGCAGGTCAAAACACCAGTAATGAAATCGATGAGGCTGAAGTGTACGATCTTATAGACTTGTGCACAACTTAATTTTAGTTTTTTAACTGAATATGTGATCTCCATTTTATGTTATTTGAAAAAAAAAAAAAAAAAAAAAAAAAAAAAACGGAAACTAAACATTATTAAATTTCGGCGACTTTTTGTATTTTTTTTTGTCAGTTTATGGCGATTTTTGACTGAAATATTATAGTATATATAGTATGCAAAATTTAGTTAAAAAAAAAAAAAAAAAAAAAAATTACGAAAACTGAACGAAATT